>JASUUG010000121.1:0-600000 GCA_030449905.1 Luvunga scandens | reverse complement strand
TTTTTTCTTAAAATTATTTTAATCTTCAACGTACTCGGTATAGGTCAGCTTCATTTAATGTTCTTTTATTCCTAGCTTTCAATGACACACGACATCCTTTTGTTAATCTTCCATTTTCCCCCCGAACAAAAATAATAATATAATTAATCACTTGAGACTTAGCCTGACCTATGATAGACCTATTATCCTACATCATTTTGATTATAAACTTAACAAAAGTACGGTTGAAATATATAATATGTAACTTACATTCAACACAAAAGTTACACCCAACTCGAGATATATTAACAACATTCAACACAAAAGTTACACCCAACTCGAGATATATTAACAACTAATATTCATAAATTTATTTGATTGTACACTAATAAATCTTATTTTTTTCACTTATCCAAAGGCTCAAAACTAGATCCATTTGGACAATTAAAGGGAGTCACTAATTTCTCTATAAAACTCTTAGTATGTAATGAGAGATCATATTTAAGTGAAGATCTAACTCAGTGATAATAAGCGACTGACTTTCTTAAGATTCAAGTCGAAAGTTAGAACCTCACTGATAAGCGTGTGCTAGATCAAAAATTAAAAAATAGAGAGATTCACACGCATCGATAGACTTAAAGGAAACATCAAACAAATTCTCTAGATCAACATTTTGACTCCTACAAAGCAGCTCAATTACAATTCACTTTCTTGTATGATCAATAAAGTGGTTTAACAAACAATTTCACTACCGAAATTATGTGTACTTAATTGTGTCATTATGTGTTATGTCCACTTTTTTGCATTTATTAGAACTCTATCATTTTGTTTCTCGACAACCTTTCTAGGCTGTCAAAGGTAATGCTTTTAATAAGATTCTAGTGAATAACCCCATACACCACGACCCTAAACACCATCATTACCAACATGTGGTCTCCTGAAAGATGATAAATCTAATTTATTTGCCTTAATTAAATGATTATAAAAAGATTAGGTGCTGGAAGTTCAAAGTATTGTTTGTGTCATGGCATTTTTGGTAGTGCTTCCTTTCCACTAATAATAACAATAATGCATTGCCATTGCCTCACCAACATTCAACTCTCGACGAATTTAAAAATGCTCTCTTTGATTTCATTTATAGGCCATTCACCATGTTTCTGTCCATCTAAAGTGATACATGAAAGCTGAAATATGAGGATAAAACAATTAGATACTGTTTGTAATTTTTGTTTGCAATTGGAATGAGTTTCAATTTAATTGAAGTTTAAATGGTTTGAATATAACTGTTTGAATCATATGCTTATTTTTATTTTTTAAAATGTTTAAATATAAGTGACATCTTATTTTGTTTTTATAAATTAAAAACATTTTAAATATGATTATTTCGCATTTATATCCTTATACGTCAAAACTAAGAAAAGGTGATTAAATTTTATAGTTTACGAAATAGATAAATTTAATACGGATATTTTGAAATATAATCGTTACTTCCTATTCAAACTTTCTTTTACTCAATAAAAGTAACAAATATTTACTTTTCTATTCAAATGTATATGTCTAAAATTCAACATAACCTTAAAAAAATAAAATTACGAAAATATCTGAAATAAAGAAAATTGTAGAATTCAGACGTTTATTTCATATCATTCATTCGCTTCATGATCGAAGTGGCGTTTGGTATAGCGGAAAAGAAAATCTCAACGAAGGATTTAGAACATCCATAATTCTCAATAAATAATTTGGTCTTGGAAAAGTAAGTCCATTTACGATCACGGTTCACAGAGGGCGAAAAAATTCATTTTCTTACTAATTTAGGTTGATTTGAAGTGCTTCTACAGTGGCACTTATTGATTTTTTTTTTTTATAGGTATTCAAAGTATTGTTTTAACTGCTTTAATTTTTATGGCTTCAGCTATATTGTTGAAAAATCGAGAATCTAATTTGTGAATGATAGTTAATTATAAAAAATAACAAGATATGTGATTAATTTGAAAAAGAAATGTAAATCTCTCAAAAGAGTAAATATAAACTATGGAAAAAATTAATTATAAGTCATAAATTCTTAAAAGCTCAAGATTAAATACAAAGAGTATCACAAATTCGTAGTTTTACAGATACATTATAATGCTGCGTTTACTAAACTGAAATCGGAATGAGCTAGAATCGGAATAGGCAAGAATGGGAATGAGATGGAAAGGAATGGGAATAGGAAATGGGAATCAGAATAAGTTGTTTACTTGAACTGTAGGAATCGAAATCGGAATGAGCTGGATTGCCATTGATGTGTTTATTTTGTCTTGGAATCGGAATCAGAATGAATTAGATTGTAACAAATTACTAAAAAGTATTTAATGAATTATTGTCAATAATATATTGATATATTAATTAATTGTAAAATTAAGTAATTAATTATAATAATATACTAATTAATTATAATAATTATATTATTAATTGTTATAATAACATATTAATTATTGTGATTATTTAGTCAAAATAATGTTTTTATTAATAGTTATTGTTAATAATGTATGAATATAATACTTAATAGTAATTGTTATATTAATTCATTTATTATTAATAATAAATGAATTAATTATAGTAATAGTAATATATTAATTATTGTGATTATTTAATCAAAAACTATAATTATTAATATATTACTGTTAATAATATATTTATATATTAATTAATAGTAATAATTATATGAATTACTTGATGATAATATATGAATTAATTATAATAATTAAATTAATAATTAATTATAATAATAATAACATATTAATTATTGCTATTATTTATTCAAAAACTAAAATTATTAACATATTATTGTTAATAATGTATTAATATAATAATTAATAGTAATTTTTATATTAATTATTTTTATCAATAATAAATGAATTAATTATAATAATAGTAATATATTAATTATTGCTATTATTTATTCAAAAACTACAATTATTAACATATTATTGTTAATAATGTATTAATATAATAATTAATAGTAATTGTTATATTAATTATTTTTATCAATAATAAATGAATTAATTATAATAATAGTAATATATTAATTATTGTGATCATTAAATCAAAAACTATAATTATTAATATATTATTGTTAATAATATATTTATATATTAATTAATAGTAATAATTATATGAATTAATTGATGATAATATATGAATTAATTATAATAATTATATGAATAGTTATTATAATAGTAAATTAATTAATTATTATAATAATAATGTATTAATTATTGTGATTATTTATTCAAAAATTATAATTATTGATAATTATTGTTAATAATGTATCAATATATTAATTAGTTATAATAATTATATTAATTAATTAACTATAATAATATTATATTAATTATAATAATATATTAATTATTGTGATTATTTATTCAAAAATTATAATTATTGATAATTATTGTTAATAATGTATCAATATATTAATTAATTATAATATATTAATTAATTAACAATAATAATATTATATTAATTATAATAATATATTAATTATTGTGATTATTTATTCAAAAACTATAATTATTGATAATTATTGTTAATAATGTATCAATATATTAATTAATTATAATATATTAATTAATTAATTATAATAATATATTAATTAATTACAAATGAGGGCAAAGTGGGTATTTTTAATTTTGGGGAGGGACAAAATGGGAATTCCAAGGAATGGGAGATTGATTCCCACCTCCCATTCATCATTCTCAAATAATAATGGGCCCCATAATTCCGATTCCTATTCTTGCTCCATTTTTACAAAGTAAACGCCATCAATCATTCTGATTCCAGATTCCGATCCCTTAATCCGGGAAGTAAACGCACCATAAACTCTATTATTTCATGAGAAATAAATAAAACATGAAAAAATTAATGACACTTTCAAGATTTGGTGAAATGGTCACAAAAACCTTTTTATTTTTATAAATGGTCACAAAAAATTCATTTGAGACAGAGATATTTTTTTAGACAAATATCATAGATTTGTGTGACTACTACTCAATACAAAAGAGAGTTTGTATGTCAAAAAAAAAAAGAAACAAGAAAGAAAAATAGACTAATTGATTTGAACATTGCGGGACACAAAAGAGAGTTTGTGCTCCCAAAAAAATAGGAATATTTATGTAAAGAAAAGGTCTCAATGACCACTTCACAAAACTATGGGTGCCACCGTCCTTCGTCCTAAAATATTTACTGCAATATTATGTTAGAGCTTAAATCCATATATTCGACGTGGCCTACTACATATGGATATAGAGGGTGTCGCTGTCAAGTTTTCTTAAGTAATCGGTGCAATTAATATAATATTAGAGCTAAAGTTTACATATTACTGGTGGTCCAATAAGTTTACATGTTATTTGTGGTCCAATATATGTATATATATAAGAATGTGATCGCATGCAGCAATTTTAAATTCCGATATCCAACCACTAAATATACTTTTAACAATTGATTGTCATTTGAGGGAGACCAAACTTTTTGTTGTAACTCGAAGCCGACACAAGTTCAAGCATCTTTACTTAATTTCCATCATCCCATGATTCCTATTGGAAAACAATCAGCGCAAGTCGTACGAGTAGGGGTCAGTATTGGCGGTAAGTAATGTGACAACTGGCCTTTTGAACAAAAATGGCAATAATGTAATATAACCCAAAAAAATCAATAAAACGAGACGGTCATCAGATGAGTGCTGGTGGCGCATTAAGATCCACACAGAGAATAAAGGGTAGAAAAGAAGATTGACTTATGCAAACGTCGACAGAACACGAAAAAGCAAATTAGCTGAAAATGGCTTATGGACTTAGAGCCATGCAATAAGGGACTGTTTTTTTTTTTGTTTTTTGCTTTTTCGAAGATATGTAATATATTAAAATAGTACATTTGACTTTAAGTCTTGGCAAAAAAAGGTTTATTGCATTTCATCATAACTCTGTTGCTATTTGGTGGGGTTTCACCATCACAACAGCTACGAACCCACATTTCCTACCACTCACAACTGAGAATAAAGGCAGACCTTTAGTCCCCCACTTCATACTCTCTCTGTGAATTAAGCATCAATTGCTCCATACTCTATGTCATCAATGGCTGCTCTTAGGATCAAAACCTTTCTTCTACTTTATCTCCTATGCAATATTCCCTTATTATCTTCAGGTGAGAATTTATCTTCTAAATTAATTGATATCATGCATCTCTACACATAAAATATAATTTATCTTAATATTTAAGTTCCAAATTGTGACAGCATACTTTTTATTTTGTAGGCATGGTTGAAGGCTTCAATATCAATAGGGTGCACTCTAAACACTCACTTGACAAGGTAGCGTGTATATCAAGTTCAAAAAAAAAACAAAAATAAAAAAAAAGAAGTTCAAGCATATTATACATGTCCAACGACCTAATATAATGTGAAGAATAATGTTAATATTCATAGCCGTCAAGCGTAGTTTCGTTGACTATGAATGCACTTCATGACTTCGTAGTCACCTGAGTTTTAATAATATTAAGGATCAGGTTTGTTGTTTAGTGGATGAGAATTTTATAGTGTTCCCCATCTAAACCCTGAAAAAGAAAATGTTACTGTTTATTTAAGGGTAAATGCTCTTTTGGACTTTACGATTTATTCAATTATATTTTTAAAAATTATCTTAAATGTTTGTTGTTGCATATCTATTTTTGTTAAAAAAAATTTAATTATTCTCTACATTTCACCCATTGCATGTTATACTTATTTTAAGTAATCTTAGGTCATATAGGATAAAGATATTATTATACTTTTAAAAAATTAGATCTAATGCTAATGGAAGTACTGACATAGACTTTTGGATTTTTTTTTTAGGGGCAACGATAAAGAGCTAATTCCAACTTCACACAAGAATAAATAAAAGTTAAAATTTTTTGAGATATTCTTAAAATTTGAATTAACGACAATGTTACCTTAAAAATTTGTCCTAGGGAGGTTGAAGTGGAATTCATTGCTTGGGTAGACATCATTTTTCGATTTCTAAAATATAAAGAACAACCAAGAGTAATTGGTGGAAACCTAGAAAATAAAGGTTTCAGCAGACCAATAGGGAGTTCATATACGCTGTTACTTTTTAACATCTTGCAATATTATGCAAAACCTTTAATTTTTTTTTTTTGAAAAGAGCCTTTCATTAATTTGTAGTAATTTAGAGGTTTTTTTTTTCTTTTTTGTTGTATAAAGGACATGAATGTGAGGAAGAGGTTGATGCTTGGTGCAGTGCTGGATTATGATGACGCAGGTCCCAATCCAAAGCATGACCCCAGAAAAAAACCCGGCCCTGGTGGCAAGCCTTGATTGCAGCAAATTTCATACGCCTTAGTTCTAATTAATTTATCATTAAATATTATTGTGCTTCAGAAAATAATGATCCTTATGTACTTTCTATCTTTGGCTACTGTACTGCCTGCCTTATGATTAATAAAATAATAAATGATGTTTGCATTCCATGCCGACAGAATCTTGTGGAGGACACAAATGAATTCGACTAAAGCTATAAATTAAATAATCTAGACATTATTATAGCTCTTTCCTTTGTATTTTTTTTTTTAAATTTTTTTCTCTCCACGAAAGCATGACCGTGCTCAGTATTCACTGTTAATTACATACAAGTATAGCCATATGAAGTATGTACCACATATTATATATTTACTAGTGTAAGGATCCTTCTCCTGATAAATGTTCTTCCTAATTTAAAATAATCACACGTGACTTGTACTTTAATACTTAAGAATATTCACTCATCTGGATTAAATTTGTTTAAGAAAAAAGATTTATATATGAAACATATGTGAAATTCAGTGATGCCAAACTGTATCAAAATTATGATAGAAATTCTAAAACTAATTATAAGTTTACTTGCACTTAGTTAGAATCCTCTTTGAAATCCCTTGAATTTCATATTTTAATTTGATAAATTTGTAGTATGCAGGGTTACCATAAAAGGGAGTTTAAAATCTTAATTTGATCATTCAGACTTTTCAAAAACTTGTGTTTTTCTATCTTTTCAATCCCAATATTTCCGTTTCATCAGAATTCTTATTTTTTATTACCCATGCTTAAGTGATCACCGGCTCAAAGCATATTCACAGCTAGCCAAGCTGGCGCCAAAGGAAAGTTTTTTGTTTAAAACATTTGAGTGATTTGGTCCTTGATCGTTCATTCGACAGTTATCATAATTGAATGCCTGAAATTTATAAAGTATGAGCTTGTTCATGATTCACAATAACTTGTCGTCAATTTATTTATGATTCATAGAAAGCACTGAACATTATTGAATTATGTTATGAACCACATAAACACCAGAGAAAATGCTTTGAAAAGACAAACAACATATTCTTTTGTTGGTCAATATTGATAAAGTGGGACAAAATGCAAAAGGTTATAAAGATCATTGCGGCAACATGATATATACTTATATAAAAAATATTTTAATCTACAATCTTTAACTTTAAAAAAGTTTAAGAATATCATTAAATTATGCAGTTTAATAGTGTAATATATACGTATATATATATAGAAAATGCTTTAAAAAGACCAACAACATTTTTTTTTGTTAGTCAATATTGATAAAATGGGACAAAATGCAAAAGATTATAAAGATCACTGCAGCAACATGATATATACTTACATAAAAATATTCTAATCAAGGATCTTATATTTTAACAAAATCTAAAAAAGTTATTAAACTATGCAATTTAATAGTGTAATATATATATACTCTTACTCTTATGAGGATACAGTAAGAATGTCAATAAAAATATAAAAAAACATAAATTTCAATATATTAAAAGCTATATTTTTTATATGTTAATATATTTATATATTGACACCACGACTTTACACACCGTAACACACACAACATCGCGCACTATATCAGCCCCCACAAAATACGGTCTCGTCCCATTTCTTCTTTTGTCAGATCATTATACAACTGCAGTGCTGACTGCTGAGTATTTGCGCACTTACAAAGGCTCTTTTGGTATCAATTTGTACTTTAATTTGCCTACGTTCATTTAAAGCAATAATGGCAAAGTAATTAAAATGTTTCTATTCATGTGATATCTTACATTATCTATTTTCTCACCATTCACAATTTCTTTCTTGTAATGATCACAAGTTTTGAATTGACAGGACCTAGGGTTATATCATAAAATTGTACCATTGAGTTGCATCACGACTAAGATTAATTGGAGCTATCTCCGCTTTTGACGCATCTAGGTTTGATAAAATGGATAAACTCGTTTTGGTAACGAGTTTTATGTAACCATTCCGTTAGGTTTTTGCCTTCCCTTTGAGGAAATTCTACCTTCATACTTCGAAAGCCTCGAATTTGGTTTTTTATTTTAAGGAAATTATTCACCAACTACTTAATGTTTCAGATTTTTTAAAAAATACACAATTTTTTTTTTGTCTGAATTACATCTGAAATTACAATTCTTTTTATTTTTCCACTTCCATCTATTGACCATTAAGATTTCGTTAGTTTTTTTAACAAAATGACTGTTTTGCCCCCCAAAATTAATCCTATAGGATGAAATTGTAATTTTAAATTTAGGGGATAAAATCATCATTTATTAAAAAAAACTAACGGAATCTTAATGTTCAACAAACGAAAGTGGAAAAGTGAAAAAAATTATAACTTCAGGTGTAATTCAGGCAAAAAAAAAAGAAATTATGTATTTTTGAAAAAGTAAAAAAAATTAAGTGGTCGGTGGATAATTTTCCTTCTTTTTAATTATTAAATTCCTATGTGAGGACCTAGTCCGATTCCCGGGGTTTAGTTTGTTGATTTCATAATTCAAAAGAAATCGAGTGGTAGTTTTTTCTTTCCATTTTCACTTATATGACATGATGATGTGGCAGCATCCTTTTAAATCAATGATATGGCATTAACTGATGATGTGGCGTTTACTGATGATGTTGCAGGATGCTGTTGCACTGAAATACTAATGTGGCATTGACCGACGACGTGGCAGCATCTTATTAGATCAAAATGCTAATGTGGTGTTGACCGATGATGTGTTCCAACCGATTAAAACTTACCACATAGTGCAATCCTGAGTGTCTGAATTGTTTTTATTTGATGGTCATAATTTACCTATTGTATCTATAAATAGAGGGTTTCCCCCTTAATTTGACACCCTTAAATCTATATTTTAGCTCTATTTTTTGTAATTCTTTCTTCATCTTATATTTTCGACATATTTTAATAAAAATATCATTTTATCCTTAGTTCAATTATGAGTGGTTAGTTTAGTTTCAAGCTTGGATTGAAGGTGAAGCCTCAACATGATCCATGGGCTTAATTAGGTAAGTTTATTTTCTTTTCATCTCTGATTTATGTGGTTGTTTTGACTCATTGTCGATAGACAGTATATATTTTCTAGATTTTGCATGGTATACCAGTTCTCTAGTAAAGATCGTTACTATCTAGCACAATAAGCACTTAGCACCATATTAACTAGAGAGAAAAATTCTTCTCTAGTATTTTGTGGGTCGTCTTGACTCAATGTTGACAAATAGTGTATCTAAGTTATTTAGTAGATTGTCTTACAATGTTGTCGACAGAAAGATTATTATCGTCTGACACAGCGTATTCTTGACATCACTACTCTTTACTCTTTGGGACAATGAGTGCTTAATACCATATTTATTACAGTGAGAATCATGAGAAGTGAAAATATCCCCCTTAAGAATTAATTGGAACTAAAAAGAAAATATTAAGCCTATGATGAATGTTGAATGTGAATTTAGAGATTGAAGCATTTTATTTACATTGTTTTCATCTTTAATTCATTCCAGCAATTTTATTTTAAATCTTAAGATAAAAAAAATTCACTTCCAACCAATTCACATATACACTCAAAAAATTAACCCTACGCATAATTAAATCTACCTCCTCATGGAATCAACACTCGTCACCATAAAATTTATTCTACAATAGATTCGTGCGCTTGCAAATACAATAAAATTTGTACAATAGTGTTCTCATTAAAGAATTATTATTATATATAGCCATTATCTAATAGAGGATCGCTTAAGTTATTAAAGTAAGGGATAAATTAAAAGAGAAGCCAGTGTAATATACTTTGTCCTTGCAATGTATTGAAGTGTGTCTCATTTTTTACTTTAATTACAATTATACAGTACCATTTTCTTAAGTGCTATGTATAATACAAAACAATATAACACTTTAAGTATACTACAAAGTTAACAATAATTTAAAAACAATATTTACCAACAACCTATAAATTACCTACTATCTTTTAGTTAAGGGGAAAATATCACTCTTATAACTTTAAATTACTCTATCATTAAATATACTACAACACTTTCAATATGTACCAATCATCTACGACAAGTTAGCAAAATGTATTTGCATCCACTAAATCATTAGTTGTTTATATGTAATGATGTGAGAGGGGTAATGTAGTCTTTTAATATAAAAAAATGAAAATTATCACTTTTATATTGCCCTCTTGTAAAATGTTGAATGCCGGAGGATGTATATTTATAAAGGGTAAAATTGTTATTTTGCACTCCGAATTTCTCTATTATTTCTACTTTTATATATTTAAGTATTTTAAAATTTAATTGTATGTGTTTTGTTATAATTCGAGTATTTTATTTATTTCAGGGGTATTTTGATTATTTCATGATTAATAAAAAATTAAATAATAAAACAAACAGTATTTTGGAGCTCAGAATAAATAACAACCTTAGGAAGTGCTTAAAGGACAAAATAATAATTTTAAAATTTTGGTGGAGCCCAACTAATGTGGCAGCATCCTATTATACTAAAAAATGTTGATGCGGTGTTGGCCAATGATGTGGCATTTACTGATGATTTGGTAACATCTTATTGGACCAAAAAATATTAATGTGACATTAATTATTAACATGGTAGCATCTTATTAGGTAAAAAATGCAAATGTGGCGTTGACCGATCATGTAGCAGCATATTATTGGACTGAGAAATGCATGTATGATACATGCAATTCACCGAATCACGGCTTGATAACGTGTTCCAACCAATTAGAGCTTCTCAAGTGGCATAATCTTGAGTGTTCGAATTGTTTTCATCCAAAAGTCATGATTTATCTATTATCTCTATAAATAAGGGGTTGTCCTTTAATTCGATAGCTTTGAATCCAAATTTGAGCTCCATTTTGTGTAATTCTCACTTTATCTTGTATTCACCACATATTTTAATAAAATTATCATTTTACCCTTAGTTCAATTTTAAATGGTTAATTTAATTTCAAGCTTAAATTGAAGTTGAAGCCTCAATATGATCTAAGGCTTAATTTAGTAAGTTTATTAACTCTCTCTTTGATTTATGTGGATTGTTTTGACTCGTCACTAACAGACAGTAATAATCTTATCATGATTTTGTACAGTATACTATTTCCCTAGTGCAAGATCTATATTGTTTGTATAATGATCACTTTACATTATATTTATTAGCAAGAAACCCTCACCAGTATTAGTGATTCATCTTAACTCAGTATTAATTAACATGATTTATAAGTGTTATTACTCTTAAGTATAAGAGTGTTTAGTTATAATATAACTTAATGAGTCTGAGGTCAAACCACAAGAAATTTAAAATCTAGTAGTCAATTTGTTGTAAAAATCAAAATTAACTACAGGAAAAGAAATTGATAGGGTCAATCTAAAAACATGTTAAGGTTATGAGATTCACTTTCGAATTTCAAATTATAATTATAACAACTCTCTCATATTTATATTTTGCATTTATTTTGTCAGTTAATTATTATACCATTTAATTTTTGACTAACCATTAATATGATAAATATGAGACCAAGTACCTAATGTGCCACAACTATGTTCAAGTGTCGACATGATGTCAAAATACCATATAAATAATGAAAGATCTAGATTTATAAATTAATATGACATAAAAGAAACTGGTAAGGCAAAAAAAATACAACAAATAAAATAAATTTTAAAACTCACTTTAGAGAATAATTTAATTAATAATTTGAATTCTTGAGTTTCACCTTTCATCTTAACTTAGAAAATTAGCCACTCATATTGAAAAACAAAACACTTATTTTATTTAACAAACTTCTGAAATATATTATAAGGGAATTAATTACACAAGAAAACAAGACAAGTAAAGAAAGAAAGAAAAAAGATTTCCTCAGCTTTCAGTTCAACCCCCCAGCTCTCTCTCTCAACTCCCTTCGTCTCTTTGTTCTTCTGCATCTGCTTGCTTTTTATAGGCAAGGATGCATTCACTCTTTCTTTCTTTCTTTTTTAAAATTTATTATTTATTTGATTTTATTTTATTATTATATTATATATATACATTGAAGGGTGTGTTGGTCTGATGGCGAAATGGCCACCTGACCATCACACCATTATTGCATACTTTTTCTCTTTTTTTTCTTTTTTTCTTTTTTTACATCTCCTCAATAATGTATTCTGATAGCTTCAGCAATTCTTCTTTATTCTCACTTTTAATTACAATTCCTTCTTTATTCCTAAAATATTTACAATATAAAAAACAATTAACATACTAAAAAATAATTTTAATATAAAAAATTATTAAGGGTTCGTAAGATAATTTAAGAATAATGAGCGCATTAATCAACCTAGTAAGTGGAAACTAATAATTTTAGACTTATTAAATATAAACTTTTTAGTGTTAACCACCTCCACCAGCACTGTACTCTTTAATATCATTTCCACTAGATCTTACAATCAACACTCCAAGTCATCGCGACCAACCGTAGGCTATTTAGATGAATCTTGATCTTTAAAATTGTAAAACTTTTGGAGGACAAAGCAATTGTTTAAAGCCAATTATGGGGAAGAAGAAATCAATTAATTGGTTGTTTTTGCTTTTAGGACAAATGGTCAGATTCAAGCTTTCTGAATTAAAGTGTTTTTGCAAGCATACAAAGAATTATAGAACAGGTGCCAAAGATAGGTTTTTTTATCTAACTTATTTAGGCCTGCGTAAATAACTAGAGCTTAAGGGTCCTTTTGCTGTTTAATTAGTTAAAAGATATTATTTCTATAGTAAAAGACTAAATTACCCCTCTGATGTCATCACTTTCAAATGATAGTTAATGATTTAATGGATGTCAGCAACTTTAGATGGACAAATGATACAAACTGAAAGTGTTGTAGTATTTTTAAAGAAAATTATCCACAGACCACCTATTTTTTTAAACTTTTTTAAAAATACACAATTCTTTTTTTTTTTTGCTGAATTCCACCTGAAATTACATTTCTTTGCATTTTTCCACTTCTGTAAGATATTACTAACGTAGTTGGGGCAAATAGGTCATTTCACCCACGCAACCCAAAACAATGTCATTTGCTAAGAGAACTAACGCAATTATAATTTTTCATTTGGGGAGCAAAACCATCATTTTGTTAAGAGAACTAACGAAATCTTAACGGTCAATAGGTGAAAGTGGAAAAACACAAAGAAATGTAACTTCAGATGAAATTCAGTAAAAAGAAAATTGTGTATTTTTAAAAAAACTGAAAAATAAGTGGTCGGTGGATAATATTTCTATTTTTAATAACATGGCAATTTACAATACATGAGCGATAATTTCCTTTTACCTTAATTTAAGTTTCAAGGGCAAATTAAATCTTCAATTTACTAAAATTTTGTTAGAATTCAAATGACAACAAATGATTTGGTGGATGGTAAATACATTTTGTCAACTTAGGATGGATAACTGAGATATGTTGAAAGTATTGTAATACATTTAAAAATAGTGTAATTGAAGGGTATACGAGTGATGATTTTACTTTAAGTAATTATTTGTTTAGCCATTATATTAAATGAATGACTAAGATTAAAACACTTAAATATGAGGATCCATAATAATTTGACTATATTTGTTGTAAAAGCACATATAGCATTATAAAGACATGCATAAATAGAAAGTGTATTGAGTCAAAGCATAATAGTACTTCAATGATGAACGTAATATAGCAATGTTTTCCCTACTTTTAATTATTAATGATAATTATTTTAAATGTTTTAGATCTAACTATAATAAAATAACTTATATTACAAATTTAAAATATCTTATTGTCGATTGTGGCTACTATAAAGTCTCTGTATAGTAGAAGCGCTCAATTTTATAAGCCCTTCTTTTTGGACAACCAAGCAACTTTTTTAACATACAACAATTGGATTTTTCAAGCGGTTGCTTAATTTTAGTTGTATTTTAATTTTATTTAAATTAAAATAAAAAATTTATAAGATGCATAATTTTTTAAAATATTAGTAATAATGAGAAAAAAAGACAAATAAATTAAAAATGAAACAAATATTTTTCACTGTAAATATTATGAAAACAAAATAAAATGAATGTCCACAAAAAGACAGACATTTAATTCATGTTTTATAACTTTTGTCTCATCTTTAGCATTAAAAGGTTCATATATTTCATTTTATGTTTCACATAGTATATTCTAAATACCCTAAAATTTTCTTTTTACCTTGTTTCATGTTTGATTCAAGTTTTATATCAAACATTTAAAGTTTCACGATTTTATGTTTTATATTACAAAAATACTCATATTTTATGTCTACTAATGAATATTTTAAGTAAAATATTTCATATTTGTTATTCTATGTTTCATGTAGTAGATTTTAATTACCCCAAAATTTTATTTTTTCCCCCCATTTTGTGTTTGCTCTCAAATTTCATATCAAACATTTAGACTTTCATGATTGGCTTTCTATATTTCATTATTACCTCATGTTTTATGTTTGTTGTTGCATATTTTACGTAAAATGTCATATTTTTGTTCTATGTTTCATATAGTACATTTCAAGTACCCAAATTTTTTTTTCCTCATGCTTCATGTTTGTGTTTGAATTTTATATCAAAGTCATGTTTTATGTTAATTGTTGTATAGTTTCAGTAAGACATTAAGTATTAGAAAGTTCAAAAAAGCGTTCTATATTTCATCCCTATTTTTACAAAGTCCTTATGTTTTTATTTTAATTAAGTTTTTATAGTTTCAGGGGGATATCAGACATTTCACAATAAACGAGAGATTATATATTCATGTTTTATATTTCATGTAGTATACTTCAAATACCATTAAATTTTTATTTTTCCCCTCATTTCATGTTTGTGTTCAAGTTTCGTAATCCAATATGAACTTGCCACGTGGCAAATGTTGAGAGAATCCATTTTTGGACTCCATTTTCTGTAATTCCATCTCCATCTTGTATTTTCTACGTATTTTAGTAAAATTCCCATTTTACCCCTAGTTCAAATATGAGTGGCTAATTTCCTTTCAAGCTTGGGTTGAAGGTGAAGTCTCAACATGCTCCATGAGCTTAATTTGGTAAATTTAAATTTATGTGGTTGTTTTGACTTTTCGTGACTAAAATGAATAATCTTGTCTCTGGATTTCATATTATAAATTAAGTACATTTTATGTTCATGTCTCCATTTTAAATTTATTTTCGTATTTTATGTTCACTCTTGTATAATTTAACTAAAATGTTTCATATTTATGCTTTCATTTTATGTTTTATTAATTGTAGTATATTCTAACCACCAACTCAGAAAATTTTACTACACATAATTTTGCTCGACACTGTTTAATCTTTGGTTCAAGTTTCATAAAATTTGCACAAATATTTCATGTAGTATACAAATACCATTTTTTTATTTTTCAAATTTCAACATTTTACATTTCATATTATAAATTAAGTCCTCGTATTTTATGTTCACTCTTGTATAATTTAACTAAAATGTTTCATATTTATGCTATTTTATGTTTTATGTAGTATATTCTAGATACCCCCAAATTTTACTTTTTTGCTCGCCTGTTTCATGCTTTGGTTCAAGTTTCATAACAAACATTTCAAATTTCATGATTAGCGTTCTATTATTCATATTACAAAGTCCTTATATTTTATGTTCACTGTCATATATTTTAAGTAAAATGTTTCATATTTTTGTTATCCTTTGTTTCATGTAGGATATTCCAAATACCTCTAATTTTTTCTTCTACCCCCTTAATATCATGTTGCTTTCAAGTTTTATATCAAACATTTAGAGTTTCATTATTAACATTCTATGTTTTTGTATTAAAAGATCCTCATGCTTTATGTTCATTATTCCATATCTTAAGTAAAATGTTGTGCTATCTTTCATGTAGTATAATCCACATAGGCCTAAATTTTTCTTTTCCCTTTTGTTTCATGTTTGCATTCAAGTTTCATATCAACCATTTACAGTTTCACTATTAGTGTTCTATGTTTCATGTTATAATGTACTCATATTTTATATCTACTATTGCATATTTTAAGTAAAATGTTTTATTTTTGTTGTTCTAAATGGGAAGAGATCATGTTCTTCTTCATTTAAAAATTAAAAGCATATTGAATTCGTAAAAATAAAAAAATAAAAAAAGATAAACAACAAAGGAAAAAGAAGCTAAAATGTGAATTGGTAAAGCTATATTAGTGGAAAGGAAAAAGGCAAACAAAATAAGTAAATTGTTATGTTTCCTAAGCCCATTTGTTTTATTTTCATGCTTTGTTCTTTTAGTTCTCATATGGATAATGTTAATAAAAACTGAAGTTTAGAGAAGATATATATACTAAGGGTGTGTTGTTTTGGTATTTTTGGTCAAAACATGATTAGTTCCTGCTCATAAACATGGTGAATGAAGATGATTTTATGAGTAGAGACTTGGAGGATATATTTAGAGAGTCCTTGCAAAAAGTGTTTGGTGATGACTAGGCGGCTAGATTAGATTGCGTAAGGAGCAAAATGAAAGTTTTGCTCAAGAAGATTCATAGAGAATAGAAGATGACCTCATCTTCAAGCAAATAAATGCTTATAAGTTTAACATAGATGAGATTAGGGAAACAGCCCTAGATGATGAGAAATCAAGTAATAAAAATAAGAAGAAAAAAAAAAGATGAGTAAAACCCAATCTGAGCCCTGTAGATAAAATAAAGTATATAGAATATGATACGAAAATGATTCAGTTAATACAAGGATTGAGTTAATACTAGGGTTGGCAAATTAAGGGTTTGGGCCGTGCTTTTTCAAGCCCAAACCCAAACCTATTAAAGAAAAAGTGTAAGGGTTGGCCCTGGGCCGAGCCCACAACAAGCTTAGGCTGGGCTCAGGCCGGGCATAAGCTTTTACTTATTTTTTTAATTTTTTTTAAAATTGTTGTAAACTTGAAATGAGTTAATAATAATTAAGTTGTTATAATCAACAATGAATTAAAAAAAATAAATATTTCAAAATAAAATAATAAATAAGAAAATGAAGCAAATAAAAGTTTAGGGATTTAATTTTTTATTGTTTGATTCTCTAATTCAAACACTCTCTTAATTAATTAACACTTAAAAGAAAATTTAATATTATAATTTTAAGTTTTTTAATTCATTATTGATATATAAATTGGGGATTTAAGCTTTCCTTTTTTTAATTTTCCATTATTTTTAAATTTAAATTTATTTTTTTAATTTATAAATTTATTTTTTAAAAAAAATAGAGGGCTTGCTATACTCATCTCCAATGACTGATAACTGAGCTGCACTAGCTAGCTCTGGAGATTTCAATACTTGATCTATACTAAACTTTGGCGATTTCAATACTAAGCTATACTCAACTCCGACAATGATAGCTAAGCTAGCTTTGACAATTTACTCGAGATCTTTCTTAACGCTTTGATCGTGGCAATAAGACATGGCGATAAAACATTGCAATAAGTCACAATGATATACATAGATTTTAGAGGAGAGAAGTTATCAATCCCATAGGTAGGTTTACTAAGGTACCTCAATTAGGGGTGGCAAAAAAGCCCGCCCAGCCCGAACCTGGGTGTGAAGGTGGGCCGGGTATGGGCATTACTTGATAAATTCGGGACCCGACCTGGAACCCGGGTTTTATTAAAAAAATATTATAAAATATATTTTATTTTAAATATTTATACTTATTTGATTCATTTATTACACAAATATAAATTTTTAAACACTTAAAGTTTATAATTTCATTAAAATAAATTTAAAACTTATAAAATTACAAATAAATAAAAAAAATATATCTTATAATATTAAAAAATACAAAATCCGAGAACTCGGATTAAAACCCGGCCCGGTACCATGCTTAAAATACCCGGCCCGAGATTTTGCCAACCCTAACCTCAATATTAGCAATTTGTTTATGTTCACAGTTGTTGAGTAGTTATCAATATAAGTAAGTTGAAACAAGAATAGATCAAGGTATTTGGAGCTATAAGGTTAAACACGGTGAGTCATAAGTGGATATAAACTATTATTAAAAAAATCACAAAAAATAAGGAGTAAATCATTCATTCACAACTACATAGCAATAAAAATAAATCATTCATCCAATAATCTATACTAATAAACATATTTAAAAGCTTGTTCAATCATATGTCATGATAACGAGAGTAAATCATTCAATCACATCCATTGAGAAACATTTAAGAGGATTAGTCATCCTCTCATGAATACTTAGAATAAACAAGTAGCACTCATTTGTACGATCTATATAGGTGAAAATAACTCAAATCATAATCATACATGACTAGCATGCATTACCCTAAGAATAGGTTTCAAAATCTCTTTGCTATCATGAAGACATCAAGTTCTTACAGAACCTAACATAAATATATTTGAACAAATATAAAGTAGACATTTTAACTATAGAAATAAAAAAGGAAGAGTTAAGAGCATAATACTGATATTTTTCCTAAGTACAAAAGTGCTAAAGAGGCGCTTGACTTTACTTTGATGCCTAAGGAAGAGCTGAGCTATCTTCAAAACTGTTATACTACTTTAGAGGTTTCCTCTAAAGATCCTCTCCCTGTGTTTTGGAGAAATCCTCAATGGATTTTTTTGAGGAATGTTGTGCAAAGTTTTCCTAAGATATCTTTCTTTGCATTCTTCTTGTACATTTCTTAGAGGAATCAAGGATAACCTTTTTACAAGGAATCCTCTTTGGTTATTTTCAAATTGATCCTTAATAGAATTTCTTATGTAGTATTTTAAGTATAAATCCAGGAGTGCATATATTCCCTTTTTTTTCAAATACAACCCAATCCAAACTACTATCACTATAAAAACTTTTTACAGCAATCCCCAGAGACGATGCCAATTATTTTAATCAAATTTTTGCTAAGATCCTATCTGAACCATTAAGCAATTGTTCTCACTAGATCTAGGTCAAATATAATTTTTAAAAAAAGTAAAATTTATATTTTGAGGGAGATTAGGCCAAGTTTAGGTTAGATGTATTTTTTAATTTTGAAGTAGGAGATATAGCTAAGGTGATTTGAAAGATAAGCTAAGTTGATTTGAGAGATGAATTGAGGTAATCTGAGAGATAACTGTAGTAATTTGAGAGATGAACTAAGATGATTTGGGAGGTGAACTAATATTGACAGCTCAATGGAGCTCATGAGAGTTAATTTGAGAGTTAACATGAAGAGCTGAAGAGAGCTCAGGGACTAGCTCTAATGAACTTGAGGTTTGGGGACCTCAATAGATCTCATAGCATAACTTAGGTGAGCACGTATTTAAAATGTAATCTAGGTATCAAAACCATCATAATAAGTAGAACATAAGCATAAATAATAAAGAACACAATATTTTACGTAGTTTAGCCCGTTAACCTACATCCACGAGAGTAATTCATCTCTAGTTTACTATATAAATGAAATATTACATTATTTACTTTACAATATCAACTAAACCTTTTTAAAGGTTGTTTGTGGTGAATACTAATATGAGGAAAATAAGGTCTTTTGGAGATTAGAGAGTTTTCTGGAAGAATAATAATAGAAGAACATATTTGAGAGATGAGGTAGCCAAAATCTTTCTTAAAGGTATGAAACTAGAGGAAGAAACGTGGAAAAATCGAAGAAGAAGAAGATAAAGTAACCTCTCAAGAAATTATATCTGGAAAATATGGCCAAGGGTTCGAAAGAACAAAAAAGAGAGAGAGTCCCCCCCCACAATTGAACATATGGAGTTTATATATGAGTGTTCTTGAGGGCATTTTGATAATTTGAGACACATGGTACTTAATTAATGGTTGTCCTCCTTCAAGTGAGGACATTTCTATAATTGGGCTTATGGTCCCAAGATTGTGACACCTATGAGCTTGGGAGGTAAAGAAACCTCTAGCCATCTTTTTTCCTCCAATAAGAGACACATGGAAGCCTCTCCAGCTTGTGATCTTGTTGCTTTTTTTGTGGTATCAAAAGGACAGCCAATGTGGCCTTCTCTCATTGCTTGGCTAAAGATCTCCATTCTTATTGGCTCCCCATCTTTAGCCAAAAGAAGATATTTTTGTTATCTCTTATAATGGCATGCATTACTCACATGCTAGCCCTAACCACCAAAATCTAGCTTACGATTATCCTTTTGATATTGTGTATTTTATCAAAATTGCCCTTTTCTTCAAAGAGCTAACCTTTTATCTCTCTATGAGCTATCTTGAAGCCTAGTTAAACAAATTGACTTCTTTTGGTTGACTTTTCTTGCCACATGTCACCAAGTTATTAGTCCACATGAGCGCCTAAATTATCCCTCAAACAATAAGGTTTGATCATTATCTTTATATAAGTTGATTGGTAATGACGGTAAATTACAAAAGATGACGAACGACGGTGAATATGAATTGAACAAGAGGTAATGAGGAAAAAATTTGAATGAGAAAAACTTTTGAGAGTGCTGAATGTGTAAAGTAACCAACATGTTAAGCTATCTATTTTTCTTTTATTTTTTTTAATATTAAATCTCGACTGTTGAATTCATTTACATTGAATCCAACGGTGAATGCTTTATTACGTTCAGATAAGGGGACTTTCAGTCACTTTATTATAGCAGCATATTATGGGACGAAAGGTTATGACCCCATGTAGCACTTATACATCCCATACTATGAGAATAAGACTAGTTGAAGTGACACATTATCAACTGGTTTTGCCCTGCCTTGGGCTCATTAGAAGAGTGGCTCTAGTTTCCAACTACTGTGCAGAATTGGCCTAGTCCTCTCTTCAACATTAAGTCCTTGACTAGTGATAAGCTCCCCAAACTCAACCAGGTATGCTTGCCTAAACTCCAAACGATTTAGTGCCATTGTACTCCCCACACGCGCATCCTAAGGCACATCTCCCACAATCAACACATCCATAACCAATACTGGCATACAAACACGCAATTTGGGTGTCACAATTGCGGTTCATGACATTCCCCACTGCCATGACCTTGCACATCCTCATGCACAAAGAGTACGCCTTGCAAGTGTGCACATCCTTATGAAAGCATGAAGATCGCCTTGCACAGTCTCACCCATGAACTCCTTCCTTACTCTTTCTCAATTCAAGGAGAAGACTTGTGTGTAAACATTGTTTCGCTCGGTGCGAACGCTTAAGGGTGTGAGAACCCATCTTTTCATCTTGCTTGTTGATGTTTGTGCGCCAAAGAGTAGGGACTTGCGTGGTGCAGCATTGGAGCACTTGGCAAGTTCACAACAAAGGCTTTGAGAGATGGCAAGCATGGCTTTGATACCATTTATCATGGGACGAGAGGTTATGATCCTGTGCGGCACTCCCACATTCCACATTGTAAGAGTAAGCCTAGTGAAAGTGCTACATTATCGACTCGTTTCGCCCTACCTTGGGCTCATCAAGAGAACAGCTCTAGTTCCCAACCAGTGTGCCGGGTTGGCCTATTCCCACCTTTAATGTTAAGTCCTTTACTAATGACAAACTCCCCAAACTTAATTGGGGTCGCCTAGCTTGAACTTTGAAGGATCTAGCGCTATTGTACTCCCCCACACGAATTCCCTAAAGCATATCTCCTACAATTAGCACATCCATAATCGATATTGGCATACAGGTGCATAATTTGGGTGTCATGATTGCCGTCCTTGAGAAGCAGCCATCCTCGTTGTCTCGTCCCAATTTAAAAAAAAAAAAATTATGACCCGCTTTTATTTTTTTATGTATTTTTCTAACAATCGTACAGTGGGATCCGCGTTACCTTCATGCTTTAAAAATTTTCTGAAATCAGCTGTAACTCCGAAGTCAAGTTACAATGTTACGATAAAAGATAAATAAATAACTAAACTGGACCGTATCGTACGCAATAATTTCCCTCAATATTTGAAAAACTAAAGCAGATTTGTGTAATTGAAGCTCAGGTTTACAAACAAAACCTAAACAAAAGGCGTCTCTCGTTTTCTCTATCTCTCGCTTCCCCTTTCTCTCTCAATTCATAGGGTTTCAATACGCGCCGTTTCGCTCTTCTCAATCGGTGACAGCATTGCCAGTGAGCGAGTGACCTCCAGGTAATTTTATCTTTTCCACGCCCTCTTATTTTTTATTAATGATAATTTTTTATTTATTTTTTGTAAATACATTTGGTTGCTTCATCTTCAGTCGTATGTATCGATTCGTTTTTTTTTTCATTTTAAGATTCGATCTATGTTTCTGTGCTAAATTAACTGTGGTATTAGTATTGTACTTGTTGATTTTGATCGAATTTTTGTGCATTATTCGATCGAATTGTTTGCTCAATTGGATCAAGTCTGATTCGATCTGTTGATATTATTGTTTGATAAATGAGGATTGTCGATGGGTTTCAGATTTGGATTACTTTTAATCTCTTTTCGTTAGGTTTGTGTATCAAATCAATTTTATTGAGGTTTAAGCCAAATGCTTAAATTTCAGTGTGCTCTAGTAATAAGTTATATAAATTGACTGACGAAGCCTCGGTTTGGTTCTTTTGAATTTATGCTGTTTCTGATGATAATTGCTTCACAGAGTGTCAGTGGCAGAGTCAGACTTGTCAAGCAGTAGGGAACATTAATTTACTTGAAACAATTGGGTCTTTATTTAAGTATTTTTCATTTAATTTTGTATATATTCTACTCATTTGAAGTATTTTTTGTTGATGAAAATGTTATTTTCTCCCTTTTTTTGTATTATATTGAAAGCCTATACGGCAGCCAATTGAAAAATTCATTGGGGGCAAATTCAAAATATGGTTGAAATTTAAAAGTAATTTCCTGAAAAAATTTGTCTCAGGGGTTGCAGCTGCCTACACTGGTCCCTACGTGACTCTGTCACGGCTTAAGGTTATGAATTATATACAAGAAAGCCAAGTTAAGGACTGCATTTAATTCATGTGGTTTAAGTGTCGTGAAAGTCTGCAAGTAAATGATCAATGTGTTATGAAATAAATAAAAAAATGTGAAATAAATTAAAAATGTGAACACAATAGAGTCTCAGCTAGAGAAACAGTGTCTTCTATTCCATTGAGGGTGGTTCTTTGTTGTCTTGCATACTATTACACTGTGATCTGACATTTATTTACATTTATCTTATTTATATTATATTGTTTTAATTCTTCATCAGATTACAGATCTTGGTTTTGGGTTTGAGAATTCTTTTGTGAGTGATTCAGTTTTCACTTGTTAGGTTTTGAATTTCTATATAGCTGCCTAATGCAACAATTCACAATTTCAGATAAAATATGGCAATGGAAGTTACCCAGGTGCTTCTGAATGCACAGTCAATAGATGGAACCATGAGGAAGCATGCAGAAGAAAGTTTGAAACAGTTTCAGGAGCAAAACCTTCCCAGTTTCTTGCTGTCGCTCTCTGGAGAGTTAGCAAATGATGATAAGCCTGTTGATAGTCGTAAATTGGCAGGTTTGATACTCAAAAATGCCTTGGATGCAAAGGAACAGCATAGAAAATTTGAGCTTGTGCAAAGATGGTTGTCATTGGATGCCAATGTGAAGACCCAGATTAAGACTTGTCTGTTGAACACCCTGACTTCTACAGTAGCTGAGGCTAGGTCAACTGCATCTCAAGTTATTGCCAAGGTTGCAGGCATTGAATTGCCACAGAAACAGTGGCCTGAGCTGATAGTCTCACTTTTGTCAAACGTTCACCAGCTACCAGCGCATGTTAAGCAAGCCACTTTAGAGACTCTTGGGTATTTGTGCGAGGAAGTCTCTCCTGATGTTGTAGAACAGGATCATGTAAATAAAATACTTACAGCTGTGGTTCAGGGTATGAATGCTTCTGAAATGAACAATGATGTTAGGCTTGCTGCTACCCGAGCATTATATAATGCTTTGAGCTTTGCCCAGGCAAATTTTAGCAATGACACGGAACGTGATTATATCATGAGAGTTGTCTGTGAAGCAACACAATCCGCAGAATTGAAGATACGGCAGGCAGCTTTTGAGTGTCTGGTTTCCATTTCATCAACTTACTATGAGAAGTTAGCTCCTTATATGCAGGACATCTATAGCATCACAGCGAAGGCTGTGCGTGAAGATGAAGAACCTGTTGCTCTTCAAGCCATTGAGTTTTGGAGTTCTATTTGTGATGAGGAAATAGATATTCTGGAAGAATATGGGAGTGATTTCACTGGGGACTCTGATATTCCATGCTTTTACTTTATTAAGCGTGCCCTTCCTGCACTTGTCCCATTGCTGTTGGAGATACTCCTCAAGCAAGAGGAGGATCAAGATCAGGATGAGGGGGCTTGGAATATTGCTATGGCTGGGGGCACCTGCCTTGGTTTGGTTGCACGAACAGTGGGAGATGATATTGTTCCCCTAGTCATCCCTTTTATTGAAGAAAACATAGCAAAACCAGATTGGAGGCAGAGGGAGGCAGCAACTTATGCCTTTGGTTCAATCATGGAGGGTCCTTCACCAGACAAGTTACTGCATATTGTTAATGTTGCTTTATCCTTCATGCTTAGTGCATTAACAAAGGATCCAAACAACCAGGTGAAAGACACTACTGCTTGGACCCTTGGTCGGATTTTTGAATTTCTTCATGGCTCAACCATAGGTACACCAATAATCACCCAGGCAAATTGCCAACAGATCATCATAGTTCTGCTTCAGAGCATGAAGGACACTCCGAATGTTGCTGAGAAGGCCTGTGGTGCTCTCTATTTTCTTGCCCAGGGTTATGAGGACGTGGGCCCATCATCTCCTTTAACACCATTTTTCCAGGAAATTTTCCAGGAAATTGTTCAGTCTCTCCTTACTGTAACTCACAGAGAAGATGCTGGGGAATCACGATTAAGGACTGCTGCATATGAAACATTGAATGAAGTGGTGAGGAGTTCCACTGATGAAACAGCACCTATGGTGTTGCAACTGGTCCCTGTCATTATGATGGAGCTCCACAAGACTCTTGAAGGGCAGAAGCTTTCATCTGATGAGAGAGAAAAGCAGGGGGAGTTGCAGGGCCTTCTATGTGGGTGCTTACAAGTAATAATTCAGAAGCTAGCATCATCAGAGCCAACTAAGTATGTCTTCATGCAGTATGCAGATCAAATAATGGGACTCTTCTTGAGGGTTTTTGCTTGCAGAAGTGCGACTGTCCATGAGGAGGCCATGCTCGCCATTGGAGCTCTTGCCTATGCAGCAGGCCTTGATTTTGCAAAATACATGCCAGAGTTCTACAAATATTTGGAAATGGGTCTTCAGAATTTTGAGGAGTACCAAGTGTGTGCTGTTACGGTCGGTGTGGTAGGGGATATTTGCAGAGCACTGGAGGAAAAAATTCTGCCCTACTGTGATGGGATTATGACACAACTTCTCAAAGATTTATCAAGCAACCAGCTACACCGTTCTGTGAAGCCGCCTATATTCTCATGCTTTGGTGACATAGCACTTGCAATTGGAGAGAACTTTGAAAAGTACTTGATGTATGCCATGCCCATGCTCCAGAGTGCAGCAGATTTGTCAGCGCACACAGCAAATGCAGACGATGATATGACTGAGTACACCAATTCTCTGAGAAATGGAATTTTGGAGGCATATTCTGGGATTTTCCAAGGGTTTAAGAACTCTCCAAAAACCCAGCTCTTGGTTCCATATGCACCCCATATCCTCCAGTTCTTGGATAGCATGTACATGGAAAAAGATATGTAAGTTCTGTTGATTGATGTTCGTCCTCTATTTGCACTTTGATCAAGTAATAATCTTTATTTTGTGGTTACTAACTTTTTGTTCATTTTACCCATAGGGATGAACTGGTCATGAAGACAGCAATCGGGCTTCTTGGAGATCTAGCAGATACACTGGGAAGCAATGCAGGTTCTTTGATTCAGCAGTCGCTTACAAGTAAAGACTTTTTAAATGAGTGTTTATCTTCAAAAGATCATATGATTAAAGAATCTGCTGAATGGGCAAGATTGGCGATTAATAAGGCCATTTCTGTTTGAGGCTGTTGGGCATGGTCTGTCCTTCTAACGAGTCCCTGCATGCATTCGGGTCTGTTGAGTCGGGGTAAAGGGTTGCATGTGTCAGGTCATCATCACATTTAGACAACAGAAGTTATCAATCTTCAAGTTGTCACTAACTCTTGCATCAGCACCATGGGGTTGGGGTGTTCTTTGGTCGTGGAGGAAGTGTGTAGTGGCAGCGTCACCAAAGTGGATGAAGCTACCCTTACCAAAAACTTCATAGAAACGAAAAGACATTATTATGGTGGAGGGTTGAAGTTGAGGAGAAAGGTGGCCACAGTTGTGACATACCGATTATACAAACTAGTCCAGCTTCACTGGCAATTTGTTGGCCCTTGCAGGTGAGACCAAGCTTTTATTGGAAATAACTTCAGAGCCATCCTGGTGGTCTGCTTGCAAATGGCTATATGTGGTCGGAAGGGATAATTGATGAGTTGGTTCAAGTTTAGTGACACATAAAGACCACCGAAGTGCGGCACTTCAGAAATTTTTATCTTCATCCAGTTCTCATTACTGATTTTTCCCCCTAAATCTTCTTGTTAACTTGAGTCTACATCACTTCATCAGCATGTCTGTCATGGTCATTGGGTTGTTTGAATCTTAACATTTTTCATACATATACATTTGGTGGGTTTGGGGTTCAAAACACAATTGAAATCATACACATTTTGCATTTGCATTTTTCATATTTCATATTTCATTTTTGTCGTCAATAGTTTGTCTTAAAAGTCAAATGTTACATACATGCATTCATTCATAAAGGTTTTTCCATTCTGTCTTTATTTGTCGTTACCAGAGTACAGGTTTTTATGAATTTCAATTGTGCTATATCATACTTCGTATCTCCGCCTGTAGGGGAGTGTTATTTTTCAAGTGATGTTATGAAGTTTATGGATTTTTGTGATAATTTTTTTCCCCCCTCTTTTATAGGTTGTTTTCTTGGTTCATGTTTCCTTATTATAATTCTATTTTATTTTTATTTTATTTATTTATTTTTCTTTGGAACCACCCCTTATATAGAAGAAATATCACCTAATGAAGGGCCAAGTAAATTAATTAGTTTAAATGATTTCTAAATACACTGAGCAGTGGAGTATATTGTACGACTTGAATGCATTGCCCTGGTAAGCATATATGTATGTGCCAAAACGAAGGAAATTAAAATTAGTTGTTAACATAAGGAAATTAAAATTAGTGGCTAACATAATATAAAAATGATATTCTTTTCAATTTTTTTTTAATAAGATTTGCACAATGCACTATGTGAGTTTGAATTTCCTATCGTTACTTCATTGTTAAGTTTGTTTTTCATTATTCGGCCCTCGGTTCTGTTTAACATATCATTATTCAAAATAGAAAAAATAGTGTAAGTAATCTCTTAGACTTGACCTAACATATGATAGACCTATTATGTTACATTATTTTAAACATAAACTTAATAAAAGTGTGATTAAGTTATATTGTATGGAACTTACATTCAACACAGAAGTTGTATATATATTTAGTGGTGGCTTTGGCACTAAGCGAATTAAGTAGTTGCCTACGACCCTTTATCTAAGAAGGTTTTCTTAATTAATATAATTAATATTTTTTTAAGATTCAAAAAAATTTAAGTTGCTTATATATTTTTTCTACAGTAAAAAAGCCTAATTTCTAAGCGTTACTCTATTATTACTCTCATTCATAATTATCTCTCTTATTTGATAATCTTTATCGTAAATATAAAATATATTTTTATGATAAAATAATTATTTTGAACATTACTTCTTTATTTTTTTTACTATTTTCCAAAAAAAAAATTCAATGCTTTACCTTTCCAAAAATAACGCTTACTAAAATTAGTAACATTAGATTTCGAAAGCTAACTTTTAGTATTCTATTAAAATATATTTAAAAACTCAAGGATATTTTCAGCAAAAAATTGTTGTGCTCTCTTCTCTTTCTCTTTGAAATTTATCTCAACTAATCAATTGACTCAATTCCAGGTGTTATCATTCTACTTTTTCTATTTTTAATTATTACTATTTTTATACTTTTTAAATTTAATTTATTTTTGGTTTTTTTGTATTTATTATGGCTTGAATAATTTTTTTTTTAAAAAAATTGTATTTGCTTTTTAGATTTGAAAAACATGTCAACTAGAAAATATGGATTCGATTACCTTGCAACAATTGCAAGGGGCTACCAATTGTTGTCTTATGTGATGTTAAATTTCATTTAACCTTTTACTTTCCCTTTTATTTATAGTTTATTTATAAATTTATGTCTTTTGGCTAGGGCCTTTTAAAATTTTATTTTATTTTATCTAATATTATTTACTTTTTTTATTTACATTTATTTATAAGTTTAGGAGCTTTGGCTAGTGACCTTCTAAAATGTAATTTTATTTTATCTAATATTATTTCACTTTTTAAAAGAATAAATATAATGATAAGCGTATAAGTAACATTAAATAATATTTTTTTAATGAAATAAATAATATTAAAAATTTATTCTTTTAAATAAAAATAATATTAAAATAATATTTATATTTTAGGAATAATTATTGTTTATTTTAATTTAATATTATTTAATTTTTAAAGAATAAACATAAAAAAGACTATGACTAAATAATATTAAAGAAAATAAAGTAAATAACAAAAAAAATATTATTTTTTAAGACTTATTACGGATTATTTTATTTTATTTAACATTATTTTATTTTATGAAAGAATAAATATAATAATAAGCCTATGATTATATAATGTTAAATAAAATAAAATAAATAATATTAATTAAAAATGATATCTATTTTCTAAGATTGACTACTAATTATTTTATTTTATTTTATTTTATTTTATTTATTTATTAAAGAATAAATATAATAATAAGCCTATGACTAAATAATATTAAATAAAATGAATATAGATAATATTAAATAATCTTTATTTTTAATTAAATAAATAATATTAAAAATTTGTTCTTTTATATAAAATATATAGTATTAAAAATAAATTTTATTTTTTAAGGCTTACTACTAATTATACAATATAAACTTGAAACAATTTGGATTTATGTGCTTGAAATATTAATTCTTCAACTTTTTTAAGTTTTTAATAAATATCAGACAGCATAATATTAATATTCAAATAAACAAATCTTTACCATTAAAACTATCTTTTCATTAAATCCAATGGTGAAGGATTGAAATCACAAAAAGACAATAATTGGTAGTACCTTGCAACTGTTGCAAGGTAATTAAGTTCGGAAAATATGCATTAAGATATGAAAAACTATAAAATAAAAAAGGAGAATAAAAAAGTTAGTCTAATATCAGTAAGGAACTCTTGATAAATTTGTCACAACTAATAAAAAAGATATAGATTTAAGAGAAGAATTAGCTATTGAACAACCAACTTCAAATGAATTAAATGATGTTGAAATAGTGAATGAAATAAACAATATTAAAGATGATAACAATAAAAATACAAATAAAGTTGATGTAGGAAATTTATTTGCTCCAAATTATATTATGATCTAGGAAGACGAGAAAATATTGATACAAAGTCAAGAGATGTTTTAGTAGAAAAAGGTCCAATTAGAGAAAATGATATAACTTTCCCAAAAGATAAAAAATTATAGGCATTTCTTTACTGCATTTTATATTAAAATATTACCAAATGAAGAAAAATATGGCAAAAAATGGCTAATATATTCAAAAGATTTTGACAAAGTATGTTGTTTTTTGTGCAAATTATTCAATATATATTGTAGTAAAAATCAGCTTAATGATGAAGGAACAAGAGATTGGAAAAACCTTAGTTCTAAGCTTAAAAGTCCTAAAACAACCAATGATCATATAACTAATATGAATGCATAAGTTGATTTAAAAGTAAGACTGCCAAAAAGAAACACAGTTGATAAAGATGTTCAAGAAAGAATTAACAAGGAAAAAAAATAGAAAAAAATAATAATAAGAATTATTGTTGTTGTATAGAATCTTAGTAAAACAATTTAGCATTTCGTGGAAAAAAAATGAAAAGATCTATAAAGAGAGAAACAAAAACATTTTAAGTTTAATTGAAATGATTGTAGAATTTGATCCAACAATGTCAGAACATATTCGATGTATTAAAACTGGTAAAATTCATGATCATTATCTTGGATATAACACGCAAAATGAACTGATATTGATGTTAGCACTTGAAATAAAAAAAAAAATTGATTGTTAAAAAAGTTAAGGAAGCAAAACATTTTTCAATTATACTTGATTGTACTCCAGATGCAAGCCTCTAAGAATAAATGTCTCTTATATTAAGATGTGTGGATATTTCAACAAATTTAGTAAAGGTAGGATAATATTTTTTAGGATTTTTACAAGTTGTCAATATCACTAGAAAAATGTCATTTTAATGAACTTATGGATGTAATTAAAACTCTTGAACCTGATATTAATGATGTAAGAGAATAGGGATGTGATAATGGATCTAATATGAAAGGAAAAAAATCATGGTGTACAACAAAGATTATTTAAAATAAATCCTAGGGCATTTTATACACTATGTGACTATCATAGTCTTGACTTAGTACTTTGTGATAAGGCTAATTCTTGTCCTAAAGCTATTTCATTTTTTGGAGTTGTTCAATGTCTTTATTTAGAATTTTCTTCTTCACCTAGAAGATGGAAAATTTTACAAAATGGTATACCTAATTTAACTATTAAATCATTGTCACAAACATGTTGGGAGAGTTATATAAAAAGTGTCAAAACAACAAGATTTCTAGCTTCTCAAATTAGAGATGCTTTACTTGAATTAGCATAAATTAGTGAACATCCTAAAATAAAAAGTGAAGCTAAATGTTTGGTAACATATGAATTAGAAAACTTTGAATTTTTGTTAGATATGATTATTTAGTATGATATATTATTTGCTATAAACACTATTAGGAAAAGCTTATGAAAGGAAGATATCCAAATTGATGTTGCCATAAACCAAATAAAAGGTCTTACATCTTTTTTGGAGAATTACAAAGAAAATGGTTTTGTGTCTGCTATGACTTAATCTAAAGAGATTGCAAATGAAAACATATAATTCGTAGAAAAAATAAATTTGGTGAGAATAATAACGAAGAGAGAATTTTATCTTTTGAAGATTCTTTTAGAATTGATTACTTTGTATATATATAGTAGATCAAGCTATTTCTTCAATCACCAATACATTTGAGCAGTTTCAATTCTATGAAAATATTTTAGACTTTTATTTAATTTTAAAAAATTAAAATCATTAGATGATGAAAGTTTAAGAAGTTATTGTATTAATCTTGAAAATGTCTTGAAATATGATATGTTTTCTTATATTGATCGATTAGATTTGCTTTTAGAGTTAAAAGTCTTAAAAGAAATTTTGCATATTTAAAGAAATGCTCCACTTGATATATTTAATTATATTAGAAAACTAGATTATTTTTTAAATGCATTTGTTGCTTATAAAATATTATTGACAGGACTTGTAACTATTACTTCTATTGAGAGAAGTGTTTCTAAATTAAAGTTAAATTCTTATTTAAGAACTACAATGTCACAAGAAAGATTAAATGTTTTAGTTATATTAGCTATTAAAAAAGATTTGTTAGTTAAATTAGAATATAAGATTTTAACTAATAATTTTGCATCTCTAAGAGCAAGAATAACAAAATTTAATTGATTAGTAATTTGCATTAGTGATGGCTTCCAGCGAGGATCATATCAAGTACAAGTAATGATGTAAAGTTCATAGGAAAATTATGGTTGTGGCTGATGAAAGTTAGATTATCTTAAGGAGGTGGAATTTGTCGAAGACAAAGTTAGTTGCACTCATGTGGAAATAAATAGACATCTTCCCTACTTTTTTTTTTCTTTTGGGGTTTTGTTAATAATTGTTATAATTTAAAATATTATTGAATATAGTTGAATTTTGAGCTACTTGATATTTTTGTGCGAGTTTTTTGAGCTATTTAATGTTCTTGTGAGAGTTAATATTTTAACATCAGAAGGCTTTAAAATAAAATTTTGCCTACGGCCCCAATTGATTAAAGCTAGCCCTACATATGTTGACAAACAATATCAACAAGTTTATTTAATTGTGCACCAATAATTTTTTTTTTTTTTACTTATTCAAAGGCTCCAAACTAGATACATTTGAACAATCAAAAGGAAGTTAATCATTTCTCTTTGGAAATCTCACTATGTAAAGAGAGATCACATTTAAGTTAAGGTCTTGACTCCAATGATAACGACCGGTTGACTTTCCTAAGACTCAAGTCTTGGATTTGAACTTCAAAGAGATATTAACCAAATTCTCTAGATCAACATTTTAACTCCTCCAAAACATCTTAATTACAATTCACTTTATTGTATAATCAATAAAGTGGTTTATCAAATAATTTCATTACAGAAATTGTATTCACATTTGTACCATTTTGTGTTAAGTGCACTTATTTGCAGTTCGTAGAACTCTTATCATTTTGTTTCTCGACAACCTTTCTACGTTTCCAAAAGTAATGTTTTTAATAAGATAATTAGTGAATCACCCATACACCACCACCATAACACCATCATTACCGACATATGGTCTCCTGAAAGATGATAAATCTAATTTTAAGTTGTCTTAATTAAATGATTATAAAAAGATTAAGTGTTGGGAGTTCAAAGTATTGTTTGTGTCACGGCCTTTTTGGTAGTGCTTCCTTTCCACTAATAATAACAATAATGCATTGCCATTGCCTCACCAAAATTTACTCTTGATGAATTTGAAAATGCGATCTTTGATTTCATCTTAAGATCACTCACCATGTTTGTCTCCATCTAACGCGACGAAAGCGAAATATGAGGATAAAAAAATTAGTTAGTGCTTATTTATTTATTTATTTGTCTAAAATTAGAATAAGTTTGAATTTAACTAAAGTTTGAGTAGTTTGAATACAACTATCTATATACATGTATATATATGTATCTATGTGTGTGTATGCGTGTGCGTGTGTATAATGTCTTGTTTATTTTTATAAATAAAAAGAATTTGAAATATGGGATATTTGGCATTTATATATTTATATGCCAAAAGCAGGACAAGGAGATTATGTTTTATAATATAGGAACATTTAATAAGGATATTTTAGGGATATAATATATATTTAGACATTTTTTTATTTACATGTAAATATTTGATACTCAGACGTAAAACTAAAAAAAAAAAAAGCAAATAAAATTACAAAATGTCTATAATTAAAAAAAATTTAGAATTCAGATATTTAGTTTCATATCATTCATTCACTTCATGAAAATCTCAATGAAGGATTTAGACATCCATAACTCTCAATACATAATCTGGATTTTAGAAAAATTGGAGACCACATATCATCACCGTCCATAGGGGGCCAAAAAATACATTTTCTTGCTAATTTAGGGTATTTTTGAAATACTTCTACAGTAGCATTATCTTTTTTTCTTTTTAATTGGTATTCAAATGACTGTTTTAACTGCTTTAATTTTTGTGGCTTCCGCTTATTGTTGAAAAATCATGAATCTAATTTGTGAATGATAGTTAATTATAAAAAATAACAAGAGAAATGGTTTTTTTTTCAAGTGTAAATCTTTGAAAAGAGTATATAAAAGAAAAAGAATTTAACCCATGAAAAAAATTATTATTAAGTCATAAATTCTTAAAAGCTCAAGAATAAATAGAAAGAGTATCATAGATTTGTAATTCTAAAATAATTTAACTCTACCATTTCATGAGAAACAAATAAAACATGGAAAGATGCCAACAGTTTTTATAATTCGGTGAAATAGTTATAGAAACCCCTTATCTTTATAATCGGTCACATAGAGAGATATTCAAATCTTTTTTTTTTTTTTTGAGACAAACATCAGGGGTTTGCACGCTACTATTGAACACAAAAGAGAGTTTGTGTCTCGGAATTAATATGTTTGACCACTTTTAAACACAAAAAAAGAATTGGTGAGTCCAAAAAAAAGTATATTTATAAAGCTAAAATAATCTCAATGATTACTTTGCCAAACTATGGCTGTCACCATCTTTCATCCTATAATATTTGCCGCAATATTATGTTAGAGCTTAAAATTTATATATTAGTCGTGGCCTAATACATATGAATACAGGGTGTTGCTGTCAATTTTTCTGAAAAAATTGGTACAATTGATACAATATTAGAGCTGAAGTTGACATATTAGACGTGACCTAAAATATATATATATATATATCAATATATCAATATGGTTAAATGCAGCAAATTTTAAATTCCAATATATCCAACCATTAAATATACTTTTAACAATTATCATTTTAGGAAAGTAAACTTTTTGTTGTAACTTAAAGTAGATGCAAGTTCAAGCATCTTTAATTAATTTTCATCATTCCATGATTCTAACAAGGGCCGCAAGTGATACAAGTAGGAGGCAAGCATTGTACATCTGGACAGCAATAATGCAATGTAACCTAAAAAAATAAAAAAAAAATGAGATGGCCGTCGGTCTCAGAAATGAGGGCTGGTGGCGCATTAAGATCCACAGGCGAATAGAGAGAAGAAAAGCAGATTGACTTACGCAAACGTTGATAGGACACAAAAGAACCAATAAGCTGAAAATGGCTTAAGAGTTAGAGCCATGCAATAAGGGACTTTTTTTTTTTGTTTTTTTTTTATGATATGTAACATATTTAAATAGTGCAGTTGACTTTAGGTTTGTGGGAAAAAGGATTAATGCATTTCATCATAATTCCGTTGCTATTTGGTGGGGTTGCACCATCACTACGGCTAGAAACCCACATTTCCTACCCCTCACAATTGAGAATAAAAGCAGACCTTTCGTCCCAGTCTCATCCTCTCTCTGTGAGTTAAGCATCAATTGCTCACATACTCTATATCATCAATGGCTGCTCTTAGGATCAAGACCTTTATTCTGCTTTATCTCCTATTCAATATTCCCTTATTGTCTTCAGGTAAGAATTTATGTTCTAAATTAATTAATATCACGCATCTCTACACATAAAATATAATTTTTCTTAATATTTAATTTTCAAATTGTGACAGCGTGTCTTTTTGTTTTTTAGGCATGGTTGAAGGCTTCAAGATCAATAGCATTCACTCTGAACAATCACTGCACAAGGTAGTGTGTATAGAAGCTATATGAATATTATAATATCAGGTTTGTTGTTTAGTGGATGAAAATTTTAATAAAGCATATTACACATGTAATATAGTATTCATGTGTAGAATAATGCTAATATTCAAGCCGTTAGGCATAACTCAGTTGACTGAAATGCACTTCGCGAGTTTGCAGTCACTCGAGCTTTAGTAATATTAAGGATTTATTCAATTATATTCCCCATCCAAATCTTAAAGAAGAAAATGTTACTGTTTATTAAGGGTAAATTCTCTTTTAGACTCTACAATTTATTCAATTCTATTTTTAAAAATTATCTTAAACATCTCCTGTCACATATTAGACTTGACCTACAATTTATTCAATTATATTTTGTTAAAATTTTATTTAATTATTGTCTATATTTCTATATTTATTTGAATTAAATCTTATGTTATATCAGATGAAGATATTATTTTACTTTTCAAAAGTTAGATCCAACATTAACAAAGTACTGACATGGACTTTTGAATATCTTTTAAGAGTAATGAAAGAAAGCTAATTCCAACTCCACTTTAACCCACACAAGAATAAATAAAAGTTGAAATATTTTAAGATTTTCTTAAAATTTGAATTAATAACAAAGTTACCTTAAAAATTTGTCTTAGTGAGGTTGAAGTCTAATTCATTGCCGGGGTGGATATGATTTTTTGTTTTCTAAAATGCAAAGACTAACCAGGAGTAATTGGTGCAACCCTAGAAAGTAGAGGATTCAGCAGACCAATAGGGAGCTCATCTAAGTTTGTATATTTTAACATCCTGCAACAGTATAGGAAGCTTTTAATTAATTTGTAGTAATTTAGCTGATTTTGTTTGTATTAAGGACATGAGTATGAAGAAGAGGTTGATGCTTGGTGCAGTGCTGGACTACGGCGATACAGGTCCCAATCCAAGGCACGACCCCAGAAAAATAACTGGACCTGGTGGCAAGCCTTGATTGCAGCAAATTTCATACGCCTTAATTCTAATTAATTTATCATTAAGTAACAATAGAAAGAACTCTCTCTCTACTCTCTCACGAGGTTTTGATCATCTATGAGAAAACTTTTATAAATTGCATTTTAAATAAGTTTATACAGTGATAATATATTAACTGTATTAACCCTTGTGTTCATAAGGGGGTGTTGTTATAAGAATTTTCAATATGAGTTCGCAATATTATTGTACTTCAGATAATACTGATCGTTTGTACTTTCTTTCTTTGGCTATTATATTGCCTGCCATATGAATCATAATAAATAAAAGATGTTTGCATTGCTCCATGCCGACAAAATCTTGCGGAGGACGCAATCACACAATTGTGTATATTTGGATTGAGGCTATAAATTAAACAATCTAAGTATGATTATATATGCTCTTTCCTTTTGTTTTTTTTCCCCCTCTCCACAAAAACGTGACCATGCTCAATATTCGCTGTTAATTGCATACCAGTATCCTACATGATGTATGTGTACTTTATATATTTATTAGTGTAAGGATCCTTCTCCTGATTTTTAAGTTCTTCCGAACTTAAAATAATCACATGTGACATGTACTTTAATACTTACGAATGTTCACTAATCCCTTGAATTTCCTAAGATTACTACTATAGGAGAAGTAATCAATAAAAAATAACTTTGTATACCAAAATCTCAATAAGTTCCTAAAATTTTGCAATAACTGATAAGGGTAACCTAAAATATATTGAGGGAAGAGATGCTGCAATTCCATTAATAAGATGAAATTTAAGACAAAAAAAATCAGATAATATATATATATGTACAATAAGGACAGAGAAAGAGAGGTGATCTAGTCTAAGATTTTGGATTTTCTTAAAGTACAGGATGAATTGGCAATGATATGAGTATATTTTTACAATGTTATAAAAATAAATTAACATTGTTATCAATTTGTCTTGAATTATAAGTCTGGATTGAAAAAAATTTCAATGAGGGTTTCCACACTTTATCAAAGTATAAAAATAATTATTATTATGTCATATGGTGTAATAATATAATAAACATTACATTAATACATTATATGATGTAAAAAATTTTCCATATTTAAGTAACATGTGAAATCCTTATTAAATAATGACTCTATATTTATATATACACTCAATCAACTATATTGATATTGACACAGTAAAGCCTTCTCCCATATCTTCTACTTGTGAGATCATTACAATCTGCAGTGCTGAGTATTTGCGCACTTTCAAAGGCAAAAGGGTTGGTATCCATTTGTACTTTAATTTGTCTAGGTTCATTTAAATCATTAATGGCAAAGAAATTAAAATGTTACTATTCATGTGATATCTTACATAACCTATTTTCTCACCATTCACTATTTCTTTCTTGTAATGATCACAAGTTTTGACTTGGCATGTAGGACCTAGGGTTTACGTCATAAAAGTTAGGGATATTTGTAGATCGAATTTTATGGATTGAATATAAATTCATATCTGATCTGTTATTTTACAAATTATAAATTTTAAATCCTATCCCATTCTTAGATTGGTAAATTCAATCTAAAGCCAATTCATACACATTCAAATTGAATGTGGATTTGATTCAATTCATATCCAATCCACCATGTTGTGGATTGGAAATTTTTAATTCTATCTAATTCAAAAATTAATTAAAAAAATTAATATAAAACTAATTTTACTACTAATCAAATTCAAAATTAATTGTTTAAATAAAGTTAAAATAATACATTCAAAGTTTCAAAATATAACACATTGAAAGGAAAAGAAATTCATTTATTTAGATTAATATATGAAAAGCTTGAAAAAAAAATAAGAAATTAAGTGTGGTGAGGTAAAACGATGATGGCTCTATGCATTCAGTGGGATAAAAGTTATGTGTTATGTGCTAAAGTGTTTTGTTTAGCTTAGCGCTTTTGTTTTGCTTTAGAATTTTTACTCTTTGGAAACTACATTTGTTTATTTAATTATTCAATTATTTAGTTATTTTTTATTTTATATTAATATCGAATAATATACAATATGGTGTTAATTTAACTACATGTTAACTAATTTGTTTATTAGTAAGTAGTAATATCACATTTATAAGTTTTATTTTTTAATTAAAGAAATATTTTTTTTATTTTTTTTGGATTCACGGATTTTCATAAATTTAAAGAAGTAAATTCATATTCAATCTACCGACTATATATTTTTAAATTTTTAATTTAATCCAATCTATCAATTCATTGATCAAATTTTTGCGAATCGAATTTTTATGGATCAAAAAGATTGAACAAATTTGATTGGATTGTGAACCCCGCTGATAAAAGTGTACCATTGAGTTGCATCATGACTAAGATTAATGGAAGCCATATCCACTTTTGACGCATCTAGGGTTTGGTAAAATTGACAAACTCGTTTTGTGTAAGAGAATAATTCTGTTAGGTCTTTGCCTTCCCTTTGAGGAAATTCCACCTTCATAGTTGGGTATTGCTTTTTTCTTTTTTCTTTTTTGAATTTATTTGCAGCAGATTGTGGTTGTTTGATTTTCAATCCAAGACTCCATTTCAATTCCCGCAGTTAATTATAGTTCGAGATCCAAAACTAGAAAACTATTTTATATATAGCTTTAGAATTAGTTTGTAAATTTCATAATTCAAACGAGAATGGATGGGATTCTTTTGTTTTTTTTTTCCCAATCAGATGATGCTCCTTTCCTTGCAAGGGAACTGGGCAGGCAAATTACCAAGATTAAAACTTACTAAAATTTATAACTTATATTTTATACGTTCCCACGCATCTTGACCGTTGAAATCATCCAATGTCGAACATCTAATGGGCAACATACTTTGCTAAATCCGAGAGAGTGGATGAAAGCCTAATTGATGTATGCATATATAGAATAATTTTATAATAAGGAAATTCCTTATTTTGTAAGGGGTAAAATAAAAGATAAAAACATACATAAAAAAATACACACTTTAATTAGGAATGTGAATTGATGTGTGTGTGTATTAATTAGGAATCTCTTACTACATTAAAATCAAAATAAGTTAAAAGATAAAAAAATACCGACTCTAATGTAATATATTTTGTCTTGTAATATTTTAAAATTTTTGTTTTTTTATCTATCAGCTTGTTTCTAATTTTAACATAATCAAATATCTCTAATTAAAAACTCACTACACAGACACAAACACACACATTTCTCGTGCTTGTGCAAACGTAGAAGTACAAATTTCATGTAAATGGAGGAGAAAAAAATGGAAATTCCTTACATTATTTTTTATTTTTTACTATCTAGAATTTTTTTAATTTTAGCTCTATCCGCATGAAATTCGTGTTTTAGCATTTGCAGTTGAGACTATTTATATATCGAGCAAGCTTTTGGTAAGGGAATCCTGTACTTTATAAATAGGAGAACCACTTTAACAACATTGTGGTGAATGTGCTTTTTCACGCATTTATAACATTCTGAAAGGTTCATACTGTTGTAAAAGTGGTTCCCATATTTTATAAAACACAAAATTTTCTTGCATGAAAATTTTCAAATCTATGTTTTTTTTTTTTTTTTGGTTTTTATTACCATAGTCACTTTAATAAAGTGAGGGAGTCTTCATTAAATAATTGTTTCACACACATATATAGAGAGAGTGTTCTTTTCTAATAAAGATATACTCATTTGTTAAAATGAAAATACTATTAAAATATAAAAAAAATTACAAATTGTAGTACACTAGAGGTTATGTTATTTTATTTGTTATTGCATTGAAATTATTATATTTTTATCTATTAGTGTCATTATCACTTTGTTAAAATATATATACCATTACAAATTTTCTCAAAAATGCTTTGAAACAAAATTTTTTGTTAAAAAAAACAATTTTCTCAAAAATGTATATGGGATTCAAAGACTGTTGAAGAGTTTAAAACAAGGGGGAACGATGACATCGAAAAAGCACAATTGGATGATAATGAATGGCTCCGCGAAATTTATTAAATGAGATCAAAGTGGGTGGCTGCGCATGTTAATCATGTATTTTCTTGATGGAATTTATGAGGGATCTAACGAAACTTTCATCCTTTGGAAACGAAAAATAAAGAATAAGCCATCTGCAGGGGGTAAGGTGCAGAGATAGAGACGAGAGAGGAGTGATTGAATCATCTGCTTTTTCCTTTTCATTTTACTCGTGGCCCTAGTGCGTAAGGTGTTTGGCTTGAGCTATTATTTTTTTAATCCGCGGCCCCCATGCTGACAGCAAATCCTATCCATTCAATTAATCTTAACGGCTTGCGTATCATATCTACACAATTCACAATTTTTGGATGTCCGCATGTTAGCGGCACTCTATATAATAATAATAATAATAACAACAACAATAATTTTTCCAATCCGATATTACTGACTGTAATAAGTTCAGGACCAAACTGCAAGACCAAAAAACCTAAAGAGTGAGTACCGATGAAATTTTTGCATTGACAAGGACATCGAAGCACTAGAACCTGAATGAAGTAGGCTGAAAGAATATTAAACAAATTGCAGTTACATCAGAAATTGGCGCCTACCCACTTAAGTTCTTGACTATACAATGAAAGCGGACCAATTTCCAATAGACACACATCATTCCTGGAAGTTTGAAAAAAAAACAATCCTTGAAGTTTTGCTTGCTACACACGAAACTAGAACACCAACTGATTGTATGTTGCTGCCAAATATCTCCTTCATTCATCATTTTTTCTACATGCTATACTAAGAAAACCTTGACAGATCTGCACTGAAGGCACCTAAATGTTGAGTATATGCCGCACGCATGATGGTAAAGTTTAAAGAAATGATGCAAGCAAAACCTTTATGTGCTTGCAGATGCAGGCAATCCTTGCACTAATTAACATTTCAGAAATCGTAAAAAAAAGGAAATGAATAAAATGCGAACCAGTTTATTGCTATGTGGAGATTCTTCTTAGTTAACTATTTGACTATTATGGTGCCATACTAAGAATGATTACATGATATAGACGAAAGCCTTCAATTGTATGTGATTATATGCGTTTCCAGAGACATTTCATTTCATACTGAAAGCAGAGATGACATCCATATTCCAAGTGACACAATGCCAATTGTAGCAAATGCCTGGGCCAATTCGTACACGACATTTTGTTGCTGAAGCGGCAAATTTCTCCAGTCTGTCTGCCTGAGTGTGAATCAAAACCAAGAAAGAACAAGAGTTAACACAAAGTGTATTTAAGAATCAGATGACAGAACATGTGTCAAAACCTAGAAGCATAAAGAAGACTGACAAAATATGTGACACTGTAGGATTGCATAGCTTGATTACAAATGAAGTAGAAGAGAGAATTCATTGAAAACAGGAGTATATATCTGACCTAGAAACATCAAGGATGCATTTGACACAAGAGTTAACACAAAGTGTATTTAAGAATCAGATGACAGAACATGTGTCAAAACCTAGAAGCATAAAGAAGACTGACAAAATATATGATACTGTAGGATTGCATAGCTTGATTACAAATGAAGTAGAAGAGAGAATTCATGGAAAACAGGAGTATATATCTGACCTAGAAACATCAAGGATGCATTTGACACAAGAGTTAACACAAAGTGTATTTAAGAATCAGATGACAGAACATGTGTCAAAACCTAGAAGCATAAAGAAGACTGACAAAATATATGATACTGTAGGATTGCATAACTTGATTACAAATGAAGTAGAAGAGAGAATTCATGGAAAACAGGAGTATATATCTGACCTAGAAACATCAAGGATGCATTTGACTTTCAATTGAAATTCATTCCTTAAATTTCATACCAATTTGAAAAGCAAAAACCAAAAATTCCGTGAGTGCTTCTCATCTTCTGGTTTCTCATTTGGTGGTGGACAATATTTAGTTTTGACTCAACAAGCACAATTGTTTAACAAGCCCAAGTATGGGCCATTCTAACAACATATATTTTCTGCATTCATTCCCTTCTTATTCTTCTCCCACCCATTTTTCTACCTGATATCTTGTTGTCGTTCAATCAATGAAAAGTAGAAAGAAGTGAACATAGAATTTTTTATCATTAAAGCAAGTAAAAACTTTTAAAGCTGCGTCCATGGAGTGGGCAAGGCCTACATGCAAGGATATTTATTCTTTTTATTTTAAATATTTCTTAGGCTCAATTCATAATAAAGCATCTGTGGCATGTATATATTTTTAATATTACTTCTGAATTCTGATATGGGCAATTCCAATTGTACTGCAAAGAAAGCAAGCAGAATGGTAGCAGTACATTAGCAAACAACTCCAAGCAGAAATTACGTCACGTAATTGAACTGCTAGCATAGAATTTATAGGAATCAATTGTGAAATTATAGCACACTAGCAACTTATAGCTTACCAGTAGATGCTAACTCATAAACATAGTCTGCTCAGATAGGATTAAGCAGCATAAATCCAAATCATACAAGTTCAAAAGATGCATACCCCAAATCAGCAATCACAATGCTGATATTATCTTGGGAACGTTGGTCCTGCAGAAAATATGCAATTCCAAATTATATTGATTGCCTAGAGTGACTAACAATAATGAATCTCTTGCCCACTATGAAAGACAAAGCATTATCCATGTAATTCCTTACCAAAGCAGCTCGTGCAAGTGCTTCACAAGCTAGCTGAAAATGGAAGAGGGAAGTTAACACCGGCAATGGTCATAACATTGTTAAACACCAAAGACATTTATTAACTAAAATTACGTTCAAGGGAAGAAACTAGATTCAAGCTGATTTCAGTAGAAAGCAGAAAGATAACCTGTACATCTCCATGTTGTCGGAGCTGATTCCTGGTGAATTTAACTGCATCTGAGCTGAAACAGAAAATAGCAAACAATTCAGTGTTTTCTCCTGAACTAACAAACAAACTGCCTGTTACTTTGCAGGCACTTATGGAACACATATTATGGCAAGACTGTGAGGGCTGAAAAGTAAACCTATTCATGTAATCCCATAGTCCATCAGAAGCTAACAGTACAAATTCTGCATCTGACCCAAGAGACACTTGAAAAATATCTGGCGATGCAATAACCAGGTCCTTGTTAAGTTGCACTCTGTGAACACAAAATATGTTACTATAAAAACATTTCGTAATTTCCAAAGTAGTGTAATGAACATCATATATGCTATAAAATACCAACTAGTTTATTCAACCTAAATGAACTAATTTTTCTTATTAATTAAAAATGCTGAAAGGTAATCTCACAATGATGTCACTTAGAAAATTTCCTTGATAATGCACAACAGAGCACTTACAAGCATGTATATTTGGGCTACATCACTCTTAACCAGAAATTTAAATTGTAGGAATTTTGTATTGCATGTATCCATTTGCTTGATAGATCTAAATGATGATGACTATAAACATATGATTGGATTTGTTATGTATTTATTTTCAAAAATAGGAAATTTAGCTGACATAATATGATATGGTCCCCATCCATCCATCTCTGAGGAGTAATACATGATGCTTTAAACCATTCAAAGATGTTTCTTAATTAGAAGTACAAAGGCCAGGATCACTTTCAAATTGTGCAAAAGTGCGTAACAGTTGCCTTCTTCTTTAGCTGTACATCTCAAAAGTAAGTAAATTAGACCATATGATGTAACAGTGGATTGGATTTCATGGTTCCTGTGAAAGACCATATTTTTAGTCTGATCTGATTTTTTGTAGTGATGAGGGTGATCCAATATTCAAACAATCAGAAATCTGAATCAAATTACCTACCTAGAAACAAATTTTTCTGACCATTTTCCTTCATTAACACCCTTCTTCAGCATCCTGTTCATGTGTAATACATCTCTAAACCATCAGGATCTCCACATGGTATCAAGAACATATGAAACTGACATAACAATAAATCCCTGGTTTAAGAAAGAACATGAAAAGCTTTAAGAGGCTTTACTCATTTTTCTTTCTCTTGAACCGGATGTCACCAAAAGCACGGGATACAGCAATGTCACCACATATCCTACTATTGGAAATCTATACACATTGTACATGAGAATCATCAGCAGCTCTGTGATGCAAGACAAATTATGAACATCACAGAAGGTATGAATTTTTTTTTTTTGATTAAGGATTAAACTTAATGTATGCACTCCAGTTCCAGTCCAATGATCATAAATAACAGGCAACAGAATTTCTGCTGAACCAAAAACCAGAACATAATTTGTGAACCTGAGGCTGAAACATCAGACAAATCTAAAGGTTCAGCACCAATTGTGTATGCAACAGTTACAAAATTTCACTTCACATAGAAGAAAAGGGAAGCTAGATGGAAAAGCAAATACAATTAAAAAATAAATTATATATATGTGTGTGTGTGTGTTGAAGAACAGAAAAACACACCCATCCACCTGCTTCTCTGATTCTTCTAATTTCCTGAAGTGAGACCTGGGTGCTTCCATAAGGCCGATGAGGATTAGTTAATACATCTGCTTTTCCAGTACGAGATAGAACCTATTGACACAGGGAATAGAAAAATTTCACAAATATTTAAAGGTTTTTCGCAATCAACATGATTCCTCAGAAGTTACAAGGAAAAGGTTTTGTGTATACATACCACACAACAGTCACCAATATGTGAGATGAACAAAATATCCCTCCCAATGAACATAACAGTAGCGGTTGCACCGGATTCATCCTCCTCCGCATTCATTTCAAGCCTTTACAAAATGAAACACCATCTAAACCTTCAACGCAATGATATAGAATATACAATCATATTGAGACTATAAAATTATTTAAATATTATTTCAGGAAAAGAAAGAGTTTTGCCCAAAGCATCTACCAAGCAACTTACCGATTCAACAATTTCATATCAGCATTTTCAAAAGCCTCCTTTAATGCCTTCTTAATGGCACCAAAATCTTTTCCACTCAATAGCAATCCTCCTTGTAAAGCTGCGACACATTCTTTGTATAGCTCATCCCTGCAATTGTAGATACTTGGATTCAGAACTTGAAAGCTTTGAAATATCCAAATAAAACACCACTAACTTCGGAAACCATTAATAAAAAGGATCAGTTTAGATTTCATTCACTTCATAAGAGAACTGATACTGAATTCTAGTTAAGATTTATGAGCCGGAGAAAGATTACTTTACTAGATAAACCTATTGACATGTGCCAAATCTGTCTTAAGTTACTGTTTGACCCAAAAGCCTAAGCCATGTGGAAGAAAGCCAAATAGAGGCATAAGACCGTCATATAGACAAATGCAATCATAAGTGAGATTCCAGCACAAGACCACTTGGTCAAATCGTTCCAATACCATGTCGAATTACCACTTTACCCAAAAACCTAAGCTAGGCAGTAAGGGTGAAAACAAAAGTAAACTCCGAAACTTTGAACCAATAATATTATTCCATGATGCATATAACGCTTGGAGAACACCAATACCTTTGTACATGTTATCACTAAACATCAACATTTTATGTATCAGCTTAACCTTAAGATCAAATGGTAACTAAACGAGATTAACCCATGATTGCATAAGATGCATACGTATAAAAAAATCATAAATATTACATAATAATAGTAATAACAACAACAACAACAATAACAACATCAACAACATTAACGATAACAATAACAGCAACAACAGTTTAATTAATGTGAAAATCATTAATGCTCATAATGGCGAACCTAAGAAACTTGACAGAAGAGACTCCACCATGGCCATCAAAAACAGCTGCAAAGGAGAACCCATCAAGGCCATCCGATTGAATAACAGCATCATCCTCCATTTCCTCACGTAGGCCCTGTAAACTTACAGACCCCCATCGGATTCCGGCAACACCACTCATCGAAGACGGCGCGTCTATTGCAATCGCGGAGCAGTAGGGCTGGCTTTTAGCTCTTGTTGTTGTTGTACTGACAATGTTGTTTTTGATGGTGGGCTTGAAGTTACAGTCGAGCCTTGTTAAGAGAAACCTCTGCAACTGTTGGTTCAGCAACGCCATTAATTGGCTGACTCAGCGAGTTTGAAGAAGTGAGTTCAACTATGTTGAGAGACTCTGGACAGAATTTTATTAGTGGTGGTGGTGAATTTATGTGAAGGATAAGGAAGTGAAGACGGGCCTCATAACTGATTTTAACTGATTTCTTATTAATGGGTTTAGAAAAACAATTGGGAAATTCCACAAATGGTCCTAAAATTTTTAGATTTTTGAAATTTTGAACCATTTGACTTTTTTTTATCGTACCTAATAAAATACAAGTTGTTTTGACTAAATAACCCTACATCACTTTCAACAAATCATCAAACTAATAGCACTCCTAAAAAATCATCAAACTTCACCACCTTACTAAATCACCAAACATCATCACTCTCAATAAATTACCAAATTCATCAAATAAATATAGTAATGTAACTAAAGATAGAATCATTAAATGGAGAGTAAGAAGTTAAGGTCAATGTATGTTTTTATACAATGTAAATTTTAATGTATTAAGTTTAGGGTTTAGGTTTAAAATTGATGTGAATTTTATTGCAAAATACTGTTAAAATATTGTTATTTTCCATTCATACAACAATATAGCTTCTTAAAGTACTTAGTTTGAGTTGAGAGATAAAAAAAAATTGAAAACAATAAAATTCAAGTTAAAATAAGATTGGAGTCAACATTCAAAATATGTGCGACAAGCATCTGTTGTCAACGACAATTGTCTATCATACATAATTAAATGGTTTTCAAACAATCTATATTTATGTGTGATAGGCAACTGTCATGGTGCTTGTCGCCAATGATAGAAGCCTATCACACATACTATAAGTATATACGATAGCCATATAAGTTGTGTCATATATTGATTGTATCATATTTTGTAGTATCTAATCATTTTTTTTTTCTAATTTTTCAAGCTTAATGGATTCAATTGTGCTTCAAATTATTTCGACAATTCAAGGGAAAAGGTGGCGGATGGTCATATGAAGTACATGAATGATAAAATAGAGCTCTTTTGATTCAAAAAGACTGTATGTTTCATCAATTTATGGTAAGAGTGTATGTTCACTACTTATGGACTTACTTGGTAATGAAATGGTCAAGGTTGTGTTATATCAGTGATCTGATCTTGCCAACTATGGGTGCATCTCTATATGTGTTATCATATCTTTTAGAGTTCTAAACCAAAATTCTATGATGGCAGAAACTCAAACTTCTTTTCAAGTAAACATTTCTGTCCTTAACATTGAAGAAGAGATGTTACCACTGATCACGACGTTGTAGCAATGTTATTATCTACTCCATTACTAGGTTATATTGATTAGAGATGGACAAATGAATCGGCTCGAATTGATCTAACCCTCGCTCTTATCCGAAAAATTTAAATTTGAATTGGATTCGGATAAAGAGCCTAACTTGATCAGATTAGATTGTGATCAAATTAGGTTTTCTGAAAATATGAAGAAATAAAAGCAAAAACAAATACAAATTTCTGATTTGACCCGATCCAGTTCAAATTTATTTCAAATTGGATCAGGTCAGATTATATGTTCAATTTGAATTCAAGTTATATTTTTCCCAACTTGATTAACTCGAAACCTATCGAGTTGATTTGAACCCGATCTAAACTTATATTTGCCTACCCTTATTATTGATGATGATATCATTACATTAATGAATGTTCAAGAAGAGGCATTACCAATAACAATGTCCTTGGATCAAGGTTACTCTCTATTCCACAAAAAGACTATCATGTTGATGCCATCAATAATACGTAAACAGATAATGTTCGTGTAAAACTATAAATAGTCCTATAAAGGCTCATTTTAGTAGTCCAATTGATTGTTAGGGCAGTGGTCATTCAAATATTCCTATTAACGATGAGGATGATAGTCATTACAATAGTTGTATTAATAAAAGATAGCCAGCTTGTTCCTCAAATGGCATGTTCAAATAGAAGGAAAGCATTAACTTTCTTGTAAGTGTTGATCCCATTTTGCCTTCAAACTTAGTTCCTTCGGGCTATGTTAGAAGTTATCATTTTGATGATATTAGTGTAGTTAGTTATACGTTGAGACATATTAGTTAAGACTAGAACTACACAAAGTTGTTTTAAGGGATGTTTGATTTCAAGTTTATATGGTCCACAATAACATGTTTCGAGGCTTTCTTTGGAATCATATAAATAATGTATTCAAGCAATGAGAGATTTGAATGAGGAGAATATTCATTGGATAGTGAGGAAACTTGAAAATATACACGTTTGTTATAATAAGGTATTGCCTAGCGGTCCAAGTTGAGAAAGGAAGGTTGTTTGTCACATTATTGCAAACAAATTTATTAAGGAGAAATGAATATACAGTTCGAATAATATTAGAGTAGACATGCAGTAGGAGCACAGTGTTTAGTTATCATATTGACATGATTCAAAAATGTTGATTATTGCCAAGCATAAGAGTGCCGTTTTATAATATAACTCGGTGAGTTCGAAGTTAATCCATAGAGAAAAGATTTAAATTGTTAATTTCCTTTAATTTATCTAAAAACTAAAAAAATATAATTTAAATGCACATTATTTAATTTAAGTGAAACTATAGAATAAATTAGTTATGGATATGGATCTACTCTTAGTATTAGACATAATTTAATAAATTCTTTTCTTTTTAATTTGTTTATTGCCCAAAAGATTAATTGTATAAATTATCAATATTTTTCTATTAATTTTATTATGGATTAAGTACTGAAAGTGTCAAAATTTAATTTGTTTATGATAAGTCAAAACACCATTTTATCATATTTTATATTAAGAATTTATTGTGCCAAACTCCTTTGTTTCTCTACAATAAATCAAAATTTAAAAATATAAAATATGTATAAAATCAATAAAAATAATTTAATTTATATAATTAAAAATAAAATTTGATTAAATCAAATTTTTCTACTAATAATTTTACGTTACTATAACTATTATATTTAGCTAAGTATAATTGAAATAAGAATAATTATTAAAATTAAATTAAACATAACTAAAATAAAAATAGCTAAGATTGGAAATAAAACTAAATTCATTTATGAATTAAATTTCAAAGTTTTGAAATAAATTACAAGAAAATTAATTATAGAAAAAAGAGAAAAAAAAATTCTTAGCTTCTGCCTTCCATTCTTCTCTCTAGTTCTCTTCCTTTTCTCTGGCCTTAGCCACATCATTTTTCCCTCCTCTAATTCCACTCTTGCTCCTCTCTTGTCTCCTTTTTATAGGAACCTCCTACCTCTTCTTCTTTTTTTTTTATTATTTAATTTTTTATAATTTTTTATAACTTTTTATAACAACAATAGAAAGAAAGGGATAATTGATAGTAAAGTGACAAAGTAGCAATTGCCACTTGACTATCAATTGGCTCCACTTTTTTATTCTTTTATTCTTTTATTTCAATGTAATTCATCTTTTTTGTCTTCTGCTTTTGGTTCTAATTTCTTCTATATTCTTAAAACATATATACGATATAAAATTAAGATAAAATTAATATACTACAATTTAATTTAACACAAAATTACATTAGGGGAGCATTAAGATAATTTATAAATTATAAGCACATTAATCAATATTGTAAATGAAATAATGATAATTTTAACCTTTACTAAATGCATACTTTTTATTACTAATCACATACATATAGGCATATCGGGCCAAAGAAGTTGCTCTTGAAATAATATGAGGGACTATTGCAGAATCATACAACTTTCTAAATACTCTCATGTTTTGACTGAAAAAATAAGGGAACAGTTATTCACCTCAAACTGGATGGAAATATTATTCACTCCAAACTGGATTGAAATAATAATTTCTTGTGCTGCATTTTAGCCCCTAGACCTTACATTAAGGTTCTTATGTAATGCATCATACTAGTGATTGTTATAGATGGTACTCATGTAAAAGGACTATATTATAGAACAATATTTATGGCAACATACTTCAATTAGCCATTGGGATCCTAAATTCAGAAAACAAAGATTCTTGGGAATAGTTTATGACGAAGATACTTGGAGTAATAAGTAATAAACCAGAGTTTGTAGTTATCTTCGATTGATTCACTTCCACCGAAAGACCTATTTTGAAAGTATTCTTGTAATGCCACCCATGACATTTGATTTTACCATGTGACAAGTAACATAAAGTTGAAATTCAAAATGTCTATAGCTCATTGAGATCAATTTGAGCCAACCTTTATGAAAACAGCAAAAATATATGAATGTAAATATTTTATAAAATAACTTAAGGGGCTGTAGGTGCGCTACTCGAGTGCGATTGATTTTATAAAATAATGTAATGTGTAACTAGGCACGGTTGCAACATCATGGAGAGTGTGAATCCATTCATGAGGAAATCGTAAAAATTTCCTATTATTCATTTAGTTGACCAATTTAGATAAACGTTGCAGCAATAGTTTTATGGACAGATGATGGCTGAATTGATGAGTAACTTATCTAATAACATGGATAGATGATATAATAGTTGAGAGGAAAAATATGGCCAAAAGAAATACCATTGGTCCTTTTTCCAATCATGAATATGGATTTTGGGTGATTTATTAAAAAGGTATTAATTGACATAAAGAACAAAACTTACAGATGTAGAGTATTCTAATTTAATCAACTTGTTTGTACTCATGTAGAGTGGAGCTCGTAAGTTTATCTGAAAAAGACAAAAATATTGGCGTAAGTGAGCTTTGGATGGAGCTCGTTAGTGGAGCTCGTAAGTTTATATCTCATTGGCAATTAATTGCTATTTTAGTACATAATTGTACTACACAAATTGTTCAGTACAACGTATCTAACGTCAAGTCTTTGGGTCCTTTTGGTGACATAAAGATGGAGACGCAAAGATAAAATTATAATCTTTCCCTTTCGTGTTCGATCTTCTGTGGCAAACCAAGAAAGGTTGTTAAAAATCACTTCACCAAGTCTTGTTTGTATTAAACTTAAAATCTGAAATAAATATAGAAATGCTAGATAGTTTAGAAGAGTATTATGCCTACTCATTTTAGATATTTAATTAAAATATTTAATGATGTGATATTCTATATGTCATCTATTGAATGAATTATAGAAATAATAAGTCAATAATTAATAATAGAAGCAATTAACATTATACATAGACATTAAATAATTGATGATACACCCTTCAATATCCCAACTAAATATTTAAACTTAATAAAAATAATATCGTTATAGTTTTTATTTATTAATACATCATAATTTATATTTTTTAATATTTTAACAACATCTTTATTTTAATAAATTGATTAAAATTTTTTTTTTTAATGTAAAGAGAAACAGTTAAATGTAAGGAGAAGCAGTTAAGCTACAATATTATGAAAAACATGATCAAGTTTGCCTTTAGAATAGAGAGAGCATACGTCTGAATGGATCTTTCATCTCTTTTCCTAGTTTTCTCTGAAAACCTGGAATGGGAGCTAGATAGGGTCTCTATGACCCTCGTCCTTACCCACGAGTTGGGTTCAAAGAATACGTATTCCTTTAGTAAAGATTAGAGTTGTGTCCAGCGCCAACTATCAAAAGCGGAGCGGGGAAAGTTCCTTCTTTTCTTCACTAAAGTCAGTGTACTCCTAGAGAATATGGACACGGAAGAGTTAATTAAAAGGTGCAGAGCAATCTCTATATCAGGAGAGGGAGAGGGTCGAATCTCCTTAAGGAGCAGAATGAAAGCAAAAGGGGAAAAAATCATAGCGGGATGCCTAATCGGGAAGGTATTAACAAACAGAAATGTGAATAAAGAGGGATTGAAAATAGCTCTTAAGCAAGCTTGGCAAACTGTTCGGGAAGTCAAAGTAGAGAGTCTGAGGGATAATGTATTCATGTTCAAGTTCAGAACATAAATGGATAAACGACGAGTGCAAACTGGAGGTCCATGGCATTTTAACAATGCTCTCATTGTGTTCACAGAACCGATATGTATTGGAGATATATCCAAACAATCCTTCACACGTACGTCATTTTGGGTGCAACTAAAAAATGTACCTATTATGTGTATGGACAAGGAAATATTAACAGAAATTGGAGGGGCAATTGGCAAAGTAGAGGAAGTGGAAGCAGACGCCAGCGGAGATGTTATGGGATAAATCATTAGGCTTAGAGTGTCAGTTGATATCACTAAGCCACTAACAAAAGTTGTTATGCTGCAGACAGCAGAGGAACAAGAGGGTGACAAAACAGAGGGGCGAATTAAGATGCAGGAAGATAACCATGGAGAGGGCAAAGAAGAGGATGAACAAATTCCAATAACTGTCCAATATGAAAAGCTGCCCGAATTTTGTTATTGCTGTGGATGCATTGGCCATCAATACAAAGAATGTGCAGCTTATAAAAGTCAACCTAAGGAGGAGATGCCTTATGGCCCGTGGACTAAAGCTCAAACCATGACAGAAAGACTAAAACAGCGGAGGGATAGTGGCAAAAGAGATGCAGGATCAGAAACCATGAGGAATACATCACCAAATTCACAGGGAGAACCCCACTCTAGAAGCACAGAGTCACAGCCCTCAACACAGGTAGAGAACGTGGACCCAGAAGAAGGGAAAACCCGGACCCAGGAAATTTCAAACACAATAAAGCATCAACCTCAAAGCGGCGAAGATTTGAGATCTGCAAATGACAGTTGTCAGAAGCTGAAATTGGCAACTAATGAAGTCAACATCGATAGAAAGAAAGAGCTAAAATTAGCTATTACAACTAATGCAACTGATTTTGGGAAAAAGTGTGCGGCTCAAGAAAGAAAAACTCAGATGGCTTTGGAGACAGGAACGAATGATAGTGGGAAAGTTGAGCAGGAAGGTAATTGTCAAATTCTAACTGTAGAAGAAAACAAAAGCGAGACTAAGGAAAATGGGCTGCATGTGGCCAATATAAAGCCCAAAAGAAGGAAATGGAAAATCCAAGCACGAGGAGAAGACAAAAGCGAAAGCAAGAAAGCCGAAAAGCAACATGGGCTTGGGCAAACAAAAAGGCCAGCAAGTGAAAATATTAGTGAAGGCTGGGCAAGTTCGGAAGCAAAACAGAAAAAGCAGAAGCTGAAGATGGAAAGAACAGAACACCAAGATAATGGAACAATGGAAATGGAGATAGGGGATCTGATGCTGATATCGGCGGAGGCTGGAAACAACCAACCCCGCCGAGGACCATGAATATTATAAGCTGGAACGTTAGGGGTTTGGGGAGTGCCCCAACGTTCCGGGAAGCTCAAAAAATGCTCCAGCAGCATAGGCCTAAGCTAATATTTTTGTGTGAAACTAAGTTGATGGCTAGGCAAATACACGAGAAAAGTAAAATGCTGAATTTTGACAATTGTTTTGGAGTTAACAGGACTGGCAAAGGAGGAGGACTAGCTTTAATGTGGAACTCAGAGCTGTTGGTAGACATCAAGTCCTGGAGCAAGCACCATATAGATGCCGTTGTCTGCGCCGAAAATGGTAGTTATTGGAGATGCAAAGGCATATATGGGCACCCAGAGGCAAGTCAGAAACATCACACATGGACGCTCCTAAAAAGGTTAGCTAGCCTAGCTTCGTTGCCGTGGCTGTGTTTTGGCGATTTCAATGAGATTCTTTGGCCTTATGAGAAGATAGGAGGACAGAACAGAGAAGTATGCATGATGTACCAATTTAGCGAAGCCATTAGAGAGTGTAATCTAGTGGATTTGGGGTGTAAAGGGCGTCTTGTCACGTGGTCAAACAGAAGATATGGACACGGGTTAATAGAGGAAAGACTAGACCGTTTCTTGGGCAACAAGGAATGGGGTAACGTGTTCTTGGAAACAGCTGCTGAAACTTTGGAAACATGGACTTCGGATCACAATCCCATTTTGATGGCCGTGATGGAGAAAGGAAGGAGCTGTAGTTATATCAGGAGAATCTGTTGGCGGGTACACCATGAAGACCTTTAGAGCCATTATGACAGATGCAAGGAAATTGTTAACCAAGTTTGGACGGAGGAACAAAGGTGGACTGATGAAGATGCAGCTGAAAATTTTAAGAAAGCAACAAAAGAATCAATGGCTCAACTCCAATTTTGGAGTAGAAATGAGTTAGGGGATAGAAGACAGAAGCTGGAGAAGCTGATAAATGAGTTAAAAGAGGTGAAAAAGCAGAATCAGCATTACAGGGATGGGGATCATATTAAAAGGCTGGAGAAACAGATTGACAATTTTCTCTTGGAGGAGGAGATATACTGGAAGCAGAGATCTAGAGCTGATTGGCTTAAAGAAGGGGACAAAAACACAAAGTATTTCCATGCCAAGGCCTCTTCTAGAAAAAGAAAAAATAAAATTTGGGGGATCCAAAATGAAGAGGGGGTTTGGACAGAAAATTCTGATGAGGTAGAAAGGATGTTTTACAATTACTTTGTCGAGCTTTTTACTACCACAAATCCCTCTCAACTCCAAATGGAGGAGGTCTTACAAGATATGCCCATTAAAGTCTCAAGAGAAATGAACGAAGAGCTGGATAAACCTTTCACTGCAGAGGAGGTAACATCAGCTCTAGCCCAGATGTGCCCAACCAAAGCTCCAGGACCGGATGGCTTCCCAGCAGCTTTCTTCCAAAAGCACTGGAAGTTGGTGAGCAGAGGTGTCTTGAAAACTTGCCTTCAGGTTCTAAATGAGGGAGGTAATATCACTCCCCTCAATCATACATACATTGCATTGCCTAATTAGAAGGTGCAGAAACCTAGGCAAGTGACAGATTTTAGGCCAATTAGCCTCTGTAATGTGATATATAGAATCATAGCAAAAACAATAGCCAATAGATTAAAACATATGTTGCATGACATAATCTCTCCAGTGCAAAGTGCTTTCATTCCAAATAGGCTCATTTCTGACAATGTTATCATAGAGTATGAATGCTTGCATAAGATAAGAATGAGCAAAGGAAGGAAAAATGGCTTAGTTGCCTTAAAGCTCGATATTAGCAAGGCATATGACCGAGTTGAGTGGTTTTTCTTGGAAAATGTTATGCAAAAGCTAGGCTTCTCACCTAAATGGATTGATTTGATTATGAGATGTATCTCTTCAGCATCCTTCTCAGTTCTTATTAATGGAGCAGCAAAAAGGATGATTCAACCTCAGAGGGGATTGAGACAAGGCTGTCCTTTATCACCTTATCTCTTCATCCTTTGTGCTGAAGGTTTTTCCAATCTCATTCAGTAGGCAGAAAATAAGTAGCTGATCCAGGGTTTGAAATTCAGCGACAATTTAGCAATAACCCACTTACTCTTTGCAGATGATAGCCTTATCTTTACAAGGGCCAAGGCTGAAGATTGCTCAAGATTGAAGCAAATGTTTGACAGCTATGCAGTTGCCTCAGGCCAAATTTTCAATTATGAGAAATCCTCGATGTTCTTCAGTGGAAACACCAAAGCAGAGCAAATGGAGGATATTAAAAGTATTTTTAAGCTCAATGTCGTTTCACGTCATGAAAAATACTTGGGGCTGCCGTCTATGGTGGGAAGGAAAAAGATTGGTTTTTTCAAGGACATCAAGCTGAGAGTGCTTAACAAGATTGCAAATTGGCAATGTAAGTGGTTTTCCAGCGGGGGGAAAGAAGTTCTAATTAAAGTAATAGCTCAAGCAATTCCTACCTATGCTATGAGCATGTTTAGAATTCCCCTGGGTCTATGTGCCGACATCCAAAAAGAAATAGCTCGGTTTTGGTGGAGCTCAAAGGAAGATCACAAAAGCATTCACTGGACTAGATGGGAAAAGATGTGCAAGTCAAAAGGAAAAGGAGGGATGGGTTTCAGAGATCTCCCTAGCTTTAATCAAGCCCTTGTAGCTAAGCAAGGATGGAGACTGCTCCAATTTCCAGACTCGCTAATGGCTAAGGTCCTTCAGGCACTATACTTCAGAAAGTCAGAGTTTCTAAAAGCTAAGTTGGGATTAAAGCCATCATTCATATGGAGGAGCCTTCTTTGGGGGAGACAATTGATTCAAAATGGGTTAAGATGGAGGATCGGGAGTGGAGACCAAGTTAAAATTTATGACAGCAATTGGCTGCCTCGGTTATCAACATTCAAGATTATGTCAACTCCAACCCTTCATACAGACAGCATAGTTTCCTTGCTAATTAATGAAGAGCATAACTGGAATGCAGACATGATCGAGAACATTTCATAGTCAAGATCTTTGGCCAAATTCTGAGAATAGCACTACCAGAAAGTCCAAGACCAGATCAACCATTATGGGCCTATGACAGACATGGGAATTACTCTATAAAAAGTGGTTATCAGGTGGCCTTCAAGCTCAGATTTCCAGCTTGGCCTAGTACATCAAAGGAAAATCCGTCAGAATGGCATGCAATTTGGAAGCTGGACTTACCTGAAAAGGTTAAAATTTTCATGTGGCGGGCAGTAAAGAATATGCTTCCAACAGCAAAGAACCTGTGGCAGAGAAAAGTTTTGCAGCACCCGTGGTGCTAGAGATGTGGAAAACAAGGGGAGAATACCGTTCATGCCATCTTGAATTGCAAGGCAGCTCAAAAAATATGGAAATTCTCAGCTTTTGTAGGTGATATGAACCTCTTCACAAACCAAGACATGTTGAACATTATCCAAATTTTGACAGCAAGGAAAAGCAGGAAAAGCAAAGCTGAAATGGAATTGTTCATGGCTACCTGCTGGGCAAATTGGCACTCCAGGAACCTTTTCATCATGGAAGGAAAAAAAGATGCTCCTCAGATTGTCGTGGCTAGAGCAGAAGCTGTCGTGGAATCATATAGGACAATCAAATCCCCTCCATTGTCAGAAAGATCAAGGCAAAAGAAATCTGAAAATTGGGCTTGGAAACCACCTCCAGTAGGATGGTTTAAGCTTAATGTGGATGCTGCAACAAAGGAGGAAAACCAAGTGGCTGGGCTAGGAGCAGTGATTAGAGACTCGGCAGAAAATTTTGTGGCAGCAGCTCAAAAGCAGGACAATTTCTTCGGGGATGTCCTTGCAGCAGAAGTTACAGCAATTCAGCTGGGAATTAAATTAGCAGCTTCGGTTCGATGCAAGTCTCTGCTAATTGAATCCGATTGTCAAAAAGCTGTGAATTTGCTTAGAGGAAAAAAGAGTAGCAGAACTGAAATCGGGTGGATGATCACAAACATCCAAGAAAGCATAAAAAGGTTAAACGTTTCAAGTTTGCAGCACATTTCAAGACATTGTAATAATACTGCTCATTCCATAGCTAAGCTAGCCATAAACAGCCCGGATGAAGTAATGTGGATGACTTCTTGTCCATCTCACTTGTTGTATCTCTTCCATTCGTAATGTTTGAAAGCTAAGGTTTTCTCTCAAAAAAAAAAAAAAAAAAAGAATAGAGAGAGCATTGATAATAAAATAAATACATAAAAGGGAACAGAGTTTTGTGTATAAAAAATTGTTTATTTTAGGAGCTACATGATAGTTTGCTACTGTTAACTTCCAACATTTTGAAGGGGTTACCAGAAGTTTTGCAAGGGCTCATTTTTCCGCCACTGCCTCCTATAGTCATCATATATACTAGTAAAGGAGGTTGGAGACAACAAGTAAAAGGAGATTAAGAATTTACTGTGTACTTTAATAAACCATCAAAATTTTCAAATAAAAATCAACAAGCATGTTTTTTCTTTTAAACCTCTCATTTGCAGTAGGGCAATATGCTTGCTGATTCATGAGCCATTAAATGACTTCAACTTTCAGTGACCCAGAGTACAGATAACTACATATCTTGAAGGCAGTGGAAATCACAAAAATTTAGCTTTTAGCTAAATTTCTAGTACAAAATATCTTCCTTCGCTTACGTAAATTCTTCCCTTATGTACGTAGGTCCTGGCTTGAAAGGGTCAGTTTCCTCGTATGCATCTGGCCGGTAGAACCCTAAATCATTAACGCGATTACTGAGCGCATGAAGGATGGCTTTCTTCTTACCTCCATATTCATTCCGGTTTCTCTTAACATATGCTGTAGCCTCGGCGGCTATCTCATTCACAAAATCATATCGATTATCCTCTGATAGCAACAGCCGCTCAATGTCCATCGTCAATAGCTTTCCCCCTTCTTTTATCTTTCTCTCCTGCTCCTCCAAGAAAGGAATTCTCTCCACACTGTACCTCAACATGTCATCCTTCTTTGACTGAAACACAGGTAACTTTTCCGTAAGCATTTTTCCATGATCATATACAGCACAAGAAATCACCAGAGCTGCCCTTGGCACCAATTGACGGCTTGAATACAATCAAATTTATCCATCATAAATGCAATCATTAATTGCCAATTGTCAATACGACAAATAGCAAAATCCCCAATCAGACTTGTCAATATTTTCCGGTGACTCATCAAGACTTACACAAAGCCAGCCTTAAGTGACAGACAGATAATATTAAAATTGGAGCAAAATTATAAATTATTTGACAATTGTACAGTCATTAGATATGGAAGGAGCTTTTTCAGCATTTGGTGAGATTCAGTAAAGTTTCTTTTTTTCTTTTAATTCAATTTTTTTATTATTCTAAGAACTTCCTCTAATGAAATTTCTTAATCAATGATCTCGTTTCATTTCCCTAAAACTGGTAGAATAATTATCACCTTTTTTTTAGTATAAATAAACAAGCAGATACTTCTCTAATTAATCATCAAACAATTTATTTAGAAGAATTATGTAGCTAAAATATTTAGTACCAATTTTCTCCGCCGCCAAACACGCCGACCACGACCGTCGTTTCTGAGCTGCGACGTAATCTGAAAACTACTCGACTAAAAACCAAAAAGCAAAATAAAATAAAAATTTGAAGCGAATTACGAGTTTTCGAATATGAGAAGAGAGTACTGAAAACTGAAACCTTTAGGTTTAAACCGCGGAAACTTCCTGCTCCTGAATCTATCCTCTGCAGATAAAACGAAAACAAATAATTAAGCTGAATTAAATAATGGGAAATTATTTACAGAAAGAAAATTAGGATTCTAAAAATATGACTGTATTACTGGCAAGGTTGAGAGAGACATGAAAGCTGAAGCGGAAGTAGCCATTGCTGGGTTAAGCCGATTGTACGACAATGCGTAATTCCAGATAAGCCAATACTAACCAGTAACCAGAACGTGATCCTGTTCTGTCCTGACCCATGTCTCGATAATCCGACCCGATTACACTTGCACAATCTCAACTGACAACTCACAATATCCACACACAACATTAGCATTTCACCGACTGTTGGGATGAAAACATGGGTTAGCATTGGCTCATTGGACTCGAATCCAATTACATGGATTTGGATTTGAGTTCCAAAATATTAATTTTTTTAATAAATGTGTGAATTAAATTACCGGTTATATAAATGAATTAAACTCATTGATTCGTCTATTTGTTATAATTTATTTATTAAATGATCAAAAACAAATGGAATACGAGTCTATTTGTTTAATCAAATTCCTAATTTATTATTAAATTTTTAAAAAGTTTGTAATTTCTAAAGTAGAAAGTTAGCTATGTTATTATACTTGATAGTGAGACAAAAAAAATTATTAAAAGTGAAAAGGTGATGACACAGATGGCCTCTTCTACTTTTTTTACTCTTCTACATTTTTTCCACTTTAATAATTACATTCCCCGGCAAAAGTATTATTGCACAGTTTTAGGCATTATTATTTTTTTTCTTCCATTAGAAAGGGATTTCACCTACATTAGTTGACGTTGGCAACAATTTCGTAAAATTCTTCTTAGTTTAAAAGTAATTTTAATAGGTGAAATTATTTTTCTACTTCCTGATTGTAGTTATGTTTGTTGTTTGGAATTGTACTAACTTAAGCTTGAGTGTTAGATCTTATATTATGTATATTGTATTTAAGCTAATGTGATTGTGTATTTATACCTGTGTGGCATTATATTGTTGGCCATTTATTTTTCTTAATGAAAGGCATACTTTCCTATAATGAGTGATCTATGGTAATTACCTCGTGGTAGTTGACTTGTGTGGTTATCTTATTATATAAATAAATAGATTAAAGAAACGCACAAAAAGGATTTAGTTTTCAACCGGCTGGTGGTTCACTTTGGTATCAGACGCTGGTTGCAATCGTTCATGTTACTAGATAAAAGAAAGGTACTGATTTACTTTGAGAAGCAAGATGCAAGTATGCAAGAAATTCTTAGTAGGTTTTAAATTTTGGATGCTGAGTACAATCAATTGAATCGTGTATGTTTAGTTGGAAGAAATATGAGGAGAGGAAAGGAATCAAAAGATGAGAGCGGAAGAGAAAATGAAAAAAAAAATCATTTTCAATTTTTTTTATTTGGTTTAAAATAAAATCATCTCTTGTTTTCTTGTTTTGTTCGCTTGTTCCTCTTTCCTTTTTTTTTTTTCTCCTCTCCTTTCTTTTCACTTCTTCAAACCACTGGACTCAAATTTCAATAATGATAATATATGCCCCATCACCCAGAGAACCAGCTTCTTCTAGTACTAGTAGGACGACAAACTTCTTGCATGCTTTTAAGTTATGGTTTCTGAAGTTTGATAGGGATGATTCAAATGGTTGGACTTATGGGGCAGAACAGTATTTTGAATATCATTCCACTTTGAAGGAGTAATTGGGCCTACATAATTTGATGATGCCTCAGAGGCATTTTCACAATTGAAGCAAATTTCTACTATACACACAAGCCTATTATGAGAAATTTGAACAACTTTTGTTCTCAATTGGTGGAAGATTTGCCGGAGCACTTTTTGATTGGCTGTTTATTGGAGAATCTGTGGATGAAATGCGTCTAGAGATTAAAATATAAAAGCCCCTGCTCTTCATTTGCTTTCGTAGGTCTTGCTCAACTTGTGGCCCAAGGTTTGTTAGGATCTTAATCAAGCAACGCAATTCCATCAACATTTAAATGCTTGAGTCGAGTGAAGTGAAGGAGCGTAAAGAACATGGCCCTTGATCATATATGTCAAAAGTCTTCAGAGGTTATCACATCAAAGATGAAGATGGTAGAAGCAATCATTGTGTGTTTTGTAAGTTTATTAATAAACTCATAATCTCTAGTATTTAGAATATGTTGTTGTTTTATTGTGTTCTGAAACCATTGTAATCTTCTTTTACTGTTATTACGTTTAATTTAGGATGTAAATTTGGGTTTTTTACGATGTTAAATTTGTTTTATTTACGATTCCCTTTTGATCGATTTTTGTTTACTGTAAACAGATCCATACTCGAACCAATGTTTCATAAACTAATTGAGTTCGAATCCACCGAATTTTAAATCAATCCACGTAGAATTCAATCCGTGAATGCGTTTTGCCACCTCTGGTCCGTATGTAAACATGTAACTCAGTTAATGGATGATTAATTTTAATACCACTCTATTTCACCATCCAATAAATTGTTATATGGACTAATTATTCAGTGAATAATACTATACTTCTTTAAGTACCATCTCAAAAGAAATGACACGTTCATAACTTGTAAGTTTACACGTAAGTTATGGCTGCCTCCATAATAGAATCATCGGTTCTTAATATATATTCAGGCACATTGTAATATGCTAATGTATCGATGCACTAAATTGCTTCAAGAATAAAACTAATCAGACTCTTCCCTTACGCCTCCTCATCCAATCACCTTACATACAGTCTATGAATCTAAATTCCTCAAATAAAACAAATGTTAGAGCGTTTTGACCATCTAAATTAATTTTGCAAACTTACCCGCATCCACTCAAAAGAAAAGCATGCAAACACACACCCTGGAATTCTTTCTTCAGAGCAAGGCACAAAATATCTCCTGCCGCTGACATCAAAGTTCTTCGAAATGGACAGATGTTAAATTGGTGTTACTAGTGTTTTATCAATTCATTGCCGCTGGATTATTGGTTCAGGTAAAGAAGTCAAATTCTGGAAAGACAAGTGGTTTAATGTACCCATTATGGACCTGGCTTACTTACTGAATAATTATCTACCCTCTTTCCCCAAGGTGGAGTCCATGATCAGAGTGGATTTCAGCCTTGCTCTATTCTTGAAAAGTTTACGGCCAAAGATTGCTTTGCAGATCATGGCAAATGCACCCAAAATAATCAATTATAAGTTAGGAAGTGGTATAGAATATAAACATATGCCCTTAATACTGAACTTTTTGTTTGTATTTCATCCTAAGGTTGGACAATCTTTTCTGGAAGGGAAATTTCTCATCTTTTCTCCCTAGTTTGTCTAAGTAGAAAACAACTTTTTTCAGGGTTAATATTACCTCCTCACTCTCTGTACCAAATTCTCTCTCTTGAATTCTTAGAACCCTCTTAAGCAGCTCCAGTAACTTGGTGTCATCCTCACCTAATCTGGTCTGAATGGGCACCAGACAGTCAAGAGCTTCCCCTGCCATTTGAATCAAATAACATTAAGTGGACACAAAAGCATTCAGTCAACAAACAATAATGTTTTCCAGTTCTATTTGCTTCTTAAAACAGTGCCAGAACTGATTATTTTATGTCAGAGCTAATGACCAACCATAACTAAATTTTATAACAACAGACAAAACGAAACAAAACAAAAAAGCTTACCAACCGGAAGTGAATCCTTCCCAAATGCGATCTCCCGGATGTACAGAGCCTCCAGAACTAAATTCTCAGCTTCTTTATCGCGATTTAAATGGTAAAGAGTGACGCCAAGATGTAGCATTGGGAAGGTTATGGACTGATCATCAGGCCCAACAGTCTTCGTCATTATCTCCAAGCATATCCTCAGCAGACGCTCAGCCTCAACAAAATTCTTTGAGCGTGAATAGGAGGCTGCAAGGTTTAAAAGGTGAGTAACAAAGCTGGGATGCTCTTTTCCTTTATACTTCTCAGTGATCAACAAGCATTCCTCCAGTAGCTCCCGGCCTTCTTGTCCTCTGGGGGTTTCCAAATTAAAACAAAAGCAATATATGATTGTTATAAGAAGCTTAAGAAACTGCAAGAGAAAAGAAATTCCAGGGAAATAGATCACAGCACATCAATTCTATTCCTCCACAACAATCTGACTATAATAACTAGTAAATGACCCCATGATAGCTTGTGCAAAAGATAGAGTAGATTCCAACATAATTACCTCTCTCAATTCCTACGACAAAGATAACCAGGCATAACATTATCTAGGAAAATCATCTGGACTCCAGATACTAATTTAAGATAGCTGTCTAAGAAGCATCAGAGGCACGACTGAAAGGCCTTAAGCACATAATTGCAAGTCTAACTCCAAAACTCGAAAAACAGATCTGACAATCAAGAGACCTCGTGATCTTCGTGATCTTATGATGTGCAACATCTAGTACCATTCTTAGCCTATAGAGTCATGCTCTAAAATGTGAAGACAGGTGAGACTCAAACCACATTAAGGTTTCAATCGCAAAAATCGATAGAAATTACATAAAAGATGCTTGCCAAAATTCAACTGCGCATTCGTATTCACATTGTAGATCCAATATTTACCTTCCTACAATATGAAGTAACTCCGCCAAGTCAATCCTCATATCCTCCATTATGCTGTCATCTAAAGACATATAATTTGAATCCTTGATCACTCTAAGAGCTTTCTTATACAATTCAATGGCTTCTTCTGCATTCCCTGCATGGATTGGTACATGACGTCACACTTTAACTATGAAAATGAATAAACTACTCTAGATTATCTAGAGCGACTTATGAAACACAGAAACATAATGAACTTAAAATCCTATTATAAATGCATTAACGTTTCAAACTAGAATTTCCAACCAAACATTCCACCATCCAAGAGAAAGAGAAAGTACAAAACTTACCATTTGCGCATTTTGCATGGGCTAGAGAACACATAGCCATTCCAACTCTCCCATCATTTTCTCCATATACCTTTGTATATATCTTTAAAATCCTGTAAGGGGAATGGATAAAAGCTGAATAATCAAATCTGAATTTACAACCCCTTCATACCTCCTCCCCACCCCACACTAAAAAGGAAAAAGAAGAAGGAAACCAACCTGCTAAAAACACTTTCTGCATCCACGGCTTTTCCTTCCTTGATAAAAAGACTGCCAAGACTGAATAAAGGTAGCACCAAATCAGCACTTTCAGTGCCTCTGTTCAACTCCAAGATGGTAATCACACGATGGTAGATTTCTACTGCTTTTGTGGATCTCCCTATAGAACCAAGAACTTTTGCCATCCCCAACAATGATGTGACTAGAAGAATACTAGTTTTTCCTAGCCAAAAAAGAATTGTTTACTGACTTGATTCTCTATTAAACAGTTCAAGGAAAATCTAAAAGATGGCATGGTAGTAACAAAAGCAACCAATATTACAAACAATATCAATCCCAAGAGTCACTTAATGCTTGGTGAGGAAGATGTGACCTCTATCCTATGAATCTATTGAAATATATCATCTAAAGCAGCAGAGTAACAGAACTGTTTGCTGAACTGGAATTGTTTTCCAAAAGCAGGCAAAATTCTGTTTTATGCTTGCTAATAAAGCTCAAAATCATTTTGAACCAAGTTAGATCACAATATCATAGGAAGGAGGAATAGGCATCAATTTGGTGTTCAAACCTAGAGTAACGTGTACAAACAAAACTCCAATACTAAAAACAAGGAAGTTCAGAATGATGCTAAATTTTTGGAAAAAGCTAGGAATGTAGACTGGAATTTCTGAAGACTTTAGCATTTCAAGGCATTCATTTCAAACTGTAAATGAATGTTTTGGCAAATTTTTATGACTACTTTTTTCTGGTGCCAAGTTTAGTTTGATTCCTGGCTTCCATACAAAATTTTACCTTTAACTGAAAATGCTAAAATCTAAACAATTTAAAAATGTTGGATTATTGTGGTTCATTACAAAGAATCAGAGAAATACCTAGCAACTATAGTACATAGAACTTAAAAGTCAGTGACCCAACTAAGGTTGAAGTTTTTGTGCAACTCCAAAAGAGAAAATTTAAAAGAGAGTGCAAAGACATCAAGGTTTCAAGGTTGCACTTACCATATCTACTCTCTAAAACATTAATAACCCTCTGATACACCAGCATGGATTTCTCATAATTCTCCAAAGTTGAATACATACTTCCCATATGCATCAGTATTGCATCTAGAAGGGGTTCGTCATCCTTTAGACTATCAACAATCCCATTCATCTGGCCATGGAGAAAAAGTAAAAAGCTAAAAACCCAATTTTACATGGGATCGCAAACTCTCAAACTCACAAGCAACAAGCATGAGAACTTCCATGCTGATGCAGCATGTACAAATATAAAAACAAAATGGTTCTGAATATGAAAATAAAGTTCCCCCAAAAACTAAGTTTTCACAAAATTAAAGGTCAAAAATGAAAAATTTCCCTAACAAATAACCATATTATGCTAAAAGAAACTAGATACATAAGGCGAGATTCAGAGGACTGAATGTTTCATTACTGCTTCCTCAGTTTCCTGATACACAGTTACACACATTTTGTTTCTCTTGAAAAAGAAAATTACAATGTCCACAACAACCTACGAGAAATTTATATGCAAAAATCTCCTCTATAAATGCCTGTAATTCAGCATCATCTGATAATGAACCCCTACAATCGACCAAAATGAAAATTTAAGAAAAGAAAGAAAGGCCAATGAACTCTGACTCTCATAAGAGTGATCACCATGAACACCTATAATCAATCACTAACACCTAGATTGATAATAAATCATCAAAATGGGCTTTTGTTTTTCATTATTTTCATTGGTATAACTTTAACCAATACCTCCACCTCCTGCCCTATGAAAGTTGTACTCACCCCAAGGGAACCCCATCAATAAGTTACCAGATTACCTGTAAGTAATTTTACTTTTTGTAGGTCCGCAACAGACGTTGACAATATCTAATAGCTCCAAACAAATGAGTTCAGGGTAATAATACAATATGCAAGGGAAGGAAATTACCATATCCAGAAGAGACTGTACAAACTTCAAGTCTCCAATATACATGTATCCCAAAGCTATAATGTCAAGAATTGCAACTTCTTCAATGCCTTTATTGCCTGCATCGATCTGTTCTTTCACAGCTTTGTAATTTGCTTGAAGCAAGTCAATGGCATCATTTTTATTCCCCGTCATAATCATGGATTTAACTTCATTAAATAACTCTTGCAATTGTCTCTCAAAATCATTCATACCATCCAAAAGGTTACTTGAGTGGTCATGCAATGTTTTAGACCTGCTAATTGATGATTTCAGATAGTAATTTTTTCTATTGTGAAACTTTGCAGATTGTCAATGCCTTTAACATTTATCTAAACAAACCAATGCTTTTCTCAAGACATAATTATCAATTCTTACTTACATGTCTACATAGTACAGATTTTAGATGTTCAAGAAAAAATAACAAGCATTAGTAACATCCAGAGAATGATGTATATTATAGCGAGATCTAACCTCCCAAAGTCATTTGGAGCTGAAAAACCAGAAGACACATGATGTTTTGGGTCTTCTGTATCAACCTCTAATGAGCCAACTGAAGCAAATCGTTTCAATGCCCAAAAGCGGACAATGGCTTTACAAGGTACCATGTAAAGCTTGACTTTACATTTCTGCATTTGAAGATGAATTGGCAAGCATGTACAACCATTCTGCCAATTTCCTGAAGGCAAGCATAGACCCACTTGGCTCTTCCTGAAACGTTCACATTAAAACATAAAGGAGTACAATGCTAGTAGTAGTAGGGAAAGTACATTCCAATACAGTTATAACACTCTCCAACATTTAACTCTAACAAATATCAGTGCGCACATAAAAAAAGGGATAAAAATCTAAATGAAGTCACAAGGCTTGTGAGTGTTGATTGGTTTAACTAGTAAAACCTCTTGGGATGGTAGGTATAAGTGGTTTAGAGTTCGAGTCACACTCACAGCAGGGTTTAGTTTACACTTATATGATACTCAGAAACTATTTTTAAATAAACAAAACAAGGTAGAGGCTAGCACTTTCCATGGAACAGTTTTCCATAAAGCACGTAATCTCTAAACCCACTAATGTTGCAAAAAATAAACTCTGAGAAGTATAAGAAGACAGATTAACAAATAATCTCTGACTGACACTTGCGTTGTTCTTTGCAAAACTAAACAGAGACATAGGTCTTCACCAAAATAATCACTGCTTGACGACATCTCTTCACGGCACCTATTTTAAATATGTCATTTTCAAATGAAAAGTGTATTTTCCTTGTTTTGATCCTCAAAAATACATAGTTCTTTGAAAAAGACAGACTTGGCATTCTTAACCAGTAACCACATTCACTACCGCATGTCATCCACTATGATGACTGAACTCCAGGTGAATTCAACATAACATACAAATGAAATTTACAAATTCACCATCCAACCCAATCTATTGCATTAAGTTACAGCAAGAAATTCGATAAAACAGCACCTAGCAGAGACTCCAAATTGCTTGTTTGCAGTTCATTTCAATAAAATTACAGCTCCTCTTCACGAATTTATTTTTTAAAACCAAAAATCAACAAATGAAGAACTCTAAACACTTAAACTGTATAAAATATAATAAATAAATAGAAAAAAAAAGGAAGAATCAAAGAGTAACAGATTATCACTTTTGACAAACAGATAACCGTATAAAATAGAACAAGAATGCCATAATTTAAGTAATAGAAAGACAGAAAGACATTGAATAAATGAAACAGCAAACGAATATTAATCAATAAACAGACTAAACAAGTAGAAAGAAAAGGGTACCGGTGGTTGCGGAATGATGGAGAGGGAACCGCAAGGAAGGAAGATGCCATTGAAGGAGTTGGAGTTGCGTTGCCAAATGCCAGGCAGAGAAGAAGCTCAATATTGTGAAAGAAGATAATTGTACAATGAGTCCATTAACACTCAACTAGTCATGAACGAAGTCTCCTTTCTGGGCCTGGGCTTATCATGGGCTTTAAACCCATGAACCACTTGAGCCCGCCCCATTCATTCATTAGCATTTTTTTTTGTAGTGTGACAATTTTAGCCTCGAGTAAAAGAGAATTCATTTCCCTGCAACTAAGGTTTGACTTCTTGTGTACGTTTAAGCCACTCATTTTTGTGGGTTAGCGAAACATGCTTCTTGAAAATTTCCCATCTGTTGACTACTGTTGTTGTCTAAATGAGTGCGTATGTACATCTCAAGCCAGCTTTCGGGTTGACAATATGTTTCAAGCTTGCAATTATTATATTAAATAGTGCATCCCTTGAGCCAACTTTAGCACCGACGCTTACACCCTGTTCCTTTCCACTTGAACGACGTGTTCTTAGTCCTCACTAATTATTAGGGATGTTAAGAATTTAATCCGATCTATTTAATTTATTTGATTTATAAAAATTTAATTTGTGGATTGAATTTAGATTAAAAATTTAAAAATCCGCAATCGATGAATAATTTGTAAATCCATAAAAATCTGCGAATACGCAAAAAAAATAATTTATTTAATTAAAAAATTAAACTTGTAAATATGACATTAGTACTTCCTAATAAATAAATAAGTTAAAATGTAGTTACATTAACACCATATTATATCTTATCCGATAATAATGTAAAATAAAAAATAATTAAATAAACAAATATAGTTTCCTAAACAGTTAATTTTCATATATTAATCTAAATAAATAAGCTTTTTTTTGTGTGTTATAATTTAAAACTTTTAATGTATTTTTTTTAGTTTTATTCAAATAATTAATTTGTTTAAATCTTATTTAATTATGAATTTGATCAGTAGTAAAGTTATTTTTATATTAATTTTTTTTATTTAGTTAGTTCATAGATTGGAAATAATTAAAAATTTTTAATCCGTAAAATGGTGGATTGGATATAGATTGGGTCAAATCCGCACCCGATCCGCAAACGTATGGATTGGATTTGGATTGAGTTTTACTAATCCGTGGATTGGATTAGATTGAAAATTTATAATCCACAAAATCGTGGATCGAATATGGATTGATGTCCAATTCGCAAAATCCGATCCGCGAACACCCCTACTAACGATAACGATTATGCCATCAATAACCATAACGATTATGCCACTAAAATCAAAAATGAAATGCATAATTTATTTTTACTCAATAATAAAAGGCCATCACTACAATACCTGCATGTATGTGATACATGCAAAAAGAATGGTCGTTGGATTTAATGTAATGAATCCAACGGTTGAGATAAATTTAACAAAAAAAATAATTAAAATAATTCAGAAAACTTGGAACCTATAGAATCAGTTACAAACACTCATCCAAACATTTTCTTTCCCTCCCTCTTTACAAGAAAAAAATACTCATTTTCCCTCCTTCTAGTATGCACGGTTGGAAAAAAAATTTTGCTCCTCCCTCTTCACTCTATCCCTCACCTTACGGTCTGAGGCCATTCTTCGCTGTTCTCAATCCATTATCAGCTCTCCTAAGGTTATTTACACAATCCACAAAATGTATTGACATGGGCATTGTTGGTTTTGGTTTGTATGATTATAATTGTTGATTTAATGTATTAATAAGCTTGAATCACCTGTCAATGTTATTGTTATTTTTTTTAATTTCCTATATCATGATGAATTTTATTTCGAGTTTGTGGTTATTGTTTATGAAGTTACAATTTGTTCATGTTAATATTTTGTTTATTTATAACTTTAGCGCAAGCGACGATGAAAGTTATTATTTCATTTATTAATTTGTTTTGTTTTTGCTAATTAAATTCTTGTTGTAGATCCATATGATTTTGGTACATTGGGAAACATTATTAGTTTGAAAAGCTTAAGTTTATTAAGAAAAAGTTCATTCTTTTATGCATGTAGAGAGATTAATTGAAGAATGAATCTATTGTGTTGGAGTTTGGTCTATTAAGAGTGAAACATGAGCATATGAATCCACCAACTGGGGTTATATGAATTTGGGTGATTTGAATGAAATGTATTAGTTTAATATGTGGGCATGCTTATGAAACTATCATTTGAACTTGTCTTATTTTCACGGAATGTGTAAATATGGTATTTTTTGTGTTGATAATTGAAGCCTAATTCGTTACTTATGTTCATGTTTGTCTTAGTTCATTTATCTATATTGATATTGCATTTCTAAATGAAGTTTCCCAAACTTAGTATCTAGGTTTGCTATTATGGTCGGGCATACACGATATATTTTTTTTTCTATGAATATGATGTTATAAATTTTAGCTTTTACAATGTAAGCTTATTAGTGCATAATGTTGGGTTATCTAATAATTTATATGCATTTAGAATCACAAAGAGAGTTACACGACATTATTAATGCGTATTGGGTACAATGGTTAAGCAAAAGTCAATGTCGCAGGTGACATTGATATTCAGTCTGAGAAGTTTGAACCTCCGAGGTCGGACAAGCATTCGTACACATACTACTTGTAAGTTAGTAATTCATTGTTGATATTTTTGTTGTAGTAATTCATTGTTGATATTTTTGTCGTTTACAATTTGTAATGATTTGAGTGTAATAAAGCAAGAATTTTAGTTGGCAAATAATGAATTAATATTAGTTTTATCCACAATAAAATAGAATCCCAAAGTTGAAGGAAGAAGGTGTGAAGATGGATGAAACAGTTCGTAGATAACTATTCTGTATTATATCGTAGTTAATGATAGTTTCATTTATGACTGATCAATGAATATTTTTTGTGGATGTAGGTTAAGAGGCATATACATGATAAATGGTTGAAACTTAGCTCAAAGGAGAAAACCGAATTCGTCAACAATTATAATAAAAATGTAGAAGTTAACACGAGAGGGGCTAGTGGATTGTTACACAAATCAATTCCAACAACGAAGAACAATGCTGATAAGGGTAATCCCCTATCTCGAGTGGTGTTTTGCAGTTCTCAAACATTGTATCTTCTTTATCTGTTGAGCAACAGGTTGTTGTGAGAGAAATTGGATTCAGAACTTTGTTGGGTATAAGATGTGGGCGACTTAGGTAAGATTTATGTAGATTGGTAGTCAAACAATGTAATGTGGATTGGCGGTCCATAACACTACATGGAAAGAAATATAAGCTAACCCTAGAAACTTTTACAAGCGTGATGGGTGTTAGAGATGGAGTAACGCCAATTATGCTTGGTGGAGAAGATAGTGAGATAACTGAGTTACGGGCGAAGTACTGCACGGTAAAGAAGCACTTCTGTAGATAAGGATTTCTGTATTATGTTTAGTCTTTTTGCAATTGGAACTATTTTATGTCCCACTCTAGCCATATACATCAACCCATTATACCTTCATATTTTAAAAGGTGTAAGTAATATTTGCGGCAAAGATTGGGCTACTTAGTCTTTCAACTTCTTGTGGGAATGAGTTTCAAAGGTCAATGAAAATTAAGTTTCGTCCATGAGTGGATGCGTGATATTTTTATTAGTATGGTTGTTTATTATATTTGTATTGTTGTTGGTTAAACGATTATAGTATTATCAATCATTATTTTCGTAGTAACCAATGTTGTTCTGGTTTGGCAACTATTTTACATGCCATCAACCAAGTTCCAACTTTTTTATGATGTCGAGAATGGATGTCCTCTTAGTCATGGATTGATAGTGAAATATAAAAATTTCTCAAGTGGCGACAAAAGTTTGGTGATTTTGAGAGCAATGCGGTCTGTTTCCTTGAATATGTTATATATTGCTTTATAGTTATATTAGTAAATGAAATGGATTATTTATGGTTTTTATGGTTTACGCATGTTCTGATGAGAGAAATCAGTTACGGCACATCAATTGATCAAAGTGGGGGACAAATTAATAGTGGTAATACAGCAAGACAGTATTTCTTGCAAGTCGTATTGGCAGCAATGAATAGAATGGACGACCATATGAGAAGAAATAATGATTTGTTGTAAAACATGGCTTTGAAGTTGGACTATCTTACTGAAAAGGTAGAAAAGTTGGAACGAGCATATTTTCGTAAGGAATGAGAAAAAGTTGTTGACGATAGTCAATCACGTCCTACCTATAATGGTACAGAGGCAACTAATGGTCCAATCTCTTCCTCTCTGAAGACGAAGATGCACCCGCCTATTCTTGCGGTTGTCACACTTTCATCTCTAGTACGTGAAAGCCATAAGCCTGTCGAAGTCCAAGACCGAAAACCTGTGTATCTGAGTACATCCACTGATGAAGAAGTTGTCCTAAAGCAAAAGCTAGCAGGAGTACTGGTGTTGAGTGCTAGAAAGTGTATATTTATAATAGAAAAAATCATTATTTTACGTTTCAAGTCTCACTAACATTCCTACTTTTATGTCTTTAAGTCCCTTGTGATTTAATTATATATGTTTTATTTTAATTAATTATTTTATGTATTTTAGGGGACATCATGGTCATTTCACAATGAACGAGAGATCAGATAGAAAAACAGACAGTAATTTTGAACTCAGGACAGTCGAAAACCTTAGAAGGAGCATAAAAAGATAAATGATACTGTTCACATATACGATATTGTTCACATATACGATACTGTTCACTCATAATATACGATGACGTGGCACTGTACTATGACATGACAGCATTTGATTGGACGAATGATGTGACATTAACCGCTTATGTGACATTGACTAATGATGTGGTATTGACTGATGACGTGTCACGATTCTATTGGACTAAAATGATGATGTGGCGTTGACTGGTGACATGGCAGTATATTAGTGGACTGAAAAAATGTGCGTACGGTACATGCATATACACGGAATGACAGCCTTGATAATGTGTTCCATCCAATAAGAACTTGTCACGTGGCGCAATCCTGAGCGTCCAAATTGTTTTGATCCGATGACCATGATTTACTCATTGCATTTATAAAAAGGGGGCTCCCCCACCTAATTAGACACTCATGAATCCATTTTTTAGCTCCATTTTTTGTAATTCTATCTCCATCTTGTATTTTCTACGTATTGTAATAAAATTTCCATTTTACCCCTAGTTCAATTATGAGTAGCTAATTTCCTTTCAAGCTTGGGTTAAAGGTGAAGTCTCAACATGCTCCATGGGCTTAATTTAGTAAATTTAATTTTTCTTCCCCTTTAATTTATGTGTATGTTTTGACTTTTCGTAGACAGCTAGTAATAATCTTGTCTAGATATCGGCTGGTGTAACCGCCTCCCTAGGCAAGGTTATTACTATTTGGTACGGGAAGCACTTAGCACCATATCTATTAGAGTGTGGTTTATGAGGAGTGAAAAATTTTCTTTCATGATTTAATTGGTACTAATAATGAATGTTAAGCCGATGGTGCATGTTGAGTACAGATCCGGAAATCCAAGCACTTCATTTTAATAGTTTATTCCCACCACTTTAATTTAAATTAATAGATAGCCTACATCATTGTCATTATAAATCCAACCACCTACTCAAAAAATTAATTCTACAAGCAATTAAAATTCACCTCCTCGTTGGATCGACACTCGTCACCGTTGATCTATTATACAATAGATTCGTGCGCTTGCGAGTTCAATAAAATTTGCATAACAATTGGAAAACGTGATGAAGCCTAAATTGGTACCAGAACTTTAAGATGAAGTATACATACACTAATGGTTTGTTAACCTTTGTCGAAACTGATTGAGATAGTCGAAAATGATTTAGCCCTAATGTTATCTTTCTTCTTTCTTTGTCTTTAATAAATATGCAGTCTTCCACCCAACAAGGGAAAAGTTTTCAATGGGTCGAAGATTTTAATCTGTTGTCTTTAGTTCTTCCTCGACCATGCAGAAATCGAAAGCCGGGGCGGTGTTGAGTACTAGAAAGTGTGTATTTATAGTGGAGAAAATCATCATTTTACACTTCAAGTCTCACTAACATCCCTATTTTTATGTCTAAGTCCCTTATAATTTAATTATGTATGTTTTATTTTAATTAAGTATTTTATATATTTTAGGGGATATCATGGTCATTTCACAATAAACAAGAGATTAGATGAAAAAACGGACAGCACTTTTGAACTCAGGACAGTCGAAAACTTTAGGAGGAGCATAAAAGGAAAAATGATATTGTTCACATATACGTTACTGTTCACATATACGGTACTGTACACGGCACTGTTTACAGCACTGTTCACCTATACTATACGATGACGTGGCACTATACGATGACATGGCAGCATTTGATTAGACAAATGATGTGGCATTGACCGATGATGTGGCGTTGACTGATGACGTGTGTACGGTACATGCATATACACAGAATAACAGCCCTGATGATGTGTTCCATCCAATAGGAACTTGCCACGTGGCGCAATCATGAGCGTCCAAATTGTTTTAATCTGATGGCCATGATTTACTCAGTGTATCTATAAAAAAGGGGCCCCCTACCTAATTTGACAGTCCTGAATCTATTTTTGGACTCCTTTTTCTCTAATTCCATCTCCATCTTGTATTTTCTATGTATTTTAGTAAAATTCCCATTTTACCCCTAGTTAAATTATGATTGACTAATTTCCTTTCAAGTTTGGGTTGAAGGTGAAATCTCAACATGCTCCATGGGCTTAATTTGGTAAATTTACTTTTCCTTCCCCTTTAATTTATGTGGTTGTTTTGACTTTTCGTAGACAGATAGTAATAATCTTGTCTGGATATCGGCTGGAATAACCGACTCCCTAGACAAGGTTATTACTATTTGGCACGGGAAGCTCTTAGCACCATATCTATTAGAGTGTGGTTCATGATGAGTGGAAGTTCTCCCTTCATGATTTAATTGGTACTAATAATTAATGTTAAGCCGATAGTGCATGTTGAGACAGATCCGGAGATCCAAACATTTCATTTTAATAGTTTATTCCAACAGCTTTAATTTAAATTAATACATTGCCTACATAATTGTCATTATAAATCCAACCACCAACTCAGAAAATTAATTCTACATACAATTAAAATCCAACTCCTCGTGGGATCGACACTCGTCACCATTGATCTATTCTACAATAGATTTGTGCACTTGCGAGTTCAATAAAATTTGCACAACATGCGGTACCAACTGTCCCCGTACAATCAAGTCTCACGCAGTCCAAAGCCAAAATATTGAGTGTGACCTTTTTTTTGTGAATGAGCCGGTGATCCTCGATCAATTGAAGATGCTCTAGTACGGATTTGACAAAAGTGCTAGCCTAGAGTAAGAATGCCCTCATACTCCTACATCAACTTGTTTCTAAATATGTTATAGTTATTTGAGTGCGTTAATATATTATGTGCTTTACTTGTAATGAGATAATTGTACGATCAAGTCACAAGGATATCACTCGCCGAGACTTATTATCACTTTTTCCTGATGCATCACTTGATGAAGAGGTTTATTCTTAATTTTACTTTATTGATGAAATTTTAGATCATTAAATGATTTATAATTACTCTTATGAATAGATTATTTGCATGATGAGTGATTACCTAACACGACGCAAGTCCTCCAAAAACCACCGGCAACCAATTAGCTGGTTTATATCAACCAGATATGCAATTAGTATTTCCTCATTCTCTATTTTTTTATTTCACATCCTTTTACTTATAAGTAACTTCGAAAATTTGACTAATATTTGATATGAATTTCATGTCATACATATACAACAATTTGTTACAATGGCTAATGTACACTTAGATGGTTTCAAGGCTGTTTCCCAATACCACAAATATTATATGTATGATTTGCACCATTGCCAACAGGTAGTATGTGCATATGTGTTTGAATTATTATGTTATTAATTCGTACTGTATGGTATAACTGATTAATGTTATTGAATAGATCATTGTTCCCATGCATGATGGTGGCCACCATTGGTTTCTACTATTGGTCAAAGTGGGAGAAAAATAGGCTGAGATTTGGGATCCACTACCAGATACACGAAGGACACAAGATCGTGAAATCTAAGCTAATACCATTGTAAGTACGATCATCTTCTGTTTAAAGACATTTTGACTTTTGTGTATATTATGTTATTAAAGTACAAAGTTGTTTTCTCTTCAAATTAGTTACACTCATTAAATGTTATACTTCGTGGCGTCATGAATGCTACATATCAAGTATCTTAGAGTTTCTTGTCATTTACAGTGACACATGGTGTGGGAGTTCCTCGGTAACATAATGGTTTTGATTGTAGAGTTTATGTTATCAAATTTATGGATACTCCTGCAATCATTACCAACAAATCATATATGGTATAGTTTTTAACTCTCATATGATAATAACTTCATTGATGTTTTTAATGTTGTTGGACCGTTGACATGCTGACATTGTATAGTTATTTCGGTAGCATGACTCACAGAATGTTTGGGCTAAGCTTGCATTAAAGTGAGCATTTGTTGATGTTGGCTAATGCAAAGTACACTAATGCTGCTAATTATGTACACGATGTAAAGTTGGTATCAACTATCAAAAGACGTAACATGTCCACTAGAAAAGACCATAAGAACAGTTCCAGAAAAGGTCGTTCAAGGCGAAAAGGGTGACAAATGTTTCAGATACAAGTGACTCTAAAATGTGAACTTGTCTAACATAATTATTTATATTCTGCTACATTTTGCGTCCAACTGGAGTTTATAAAAGTTCAATGTACATTATTTTGATGACCATGCACTGCTTTGAATTTTTTTTTTGTCAATGAGTTTTTATTGTTGTTTGTACTATAGGATAGCTGAGAAGATATTAACGATGTCAGAAAACTGGCATTGCGTATTTTTCCACTTAAAACCATGACCACCCAATAGTTTAGGCCAGTTCTCATTATTTTTTCTGTCATGGGTTCGTGTCAAAAACCTTTCAGCAACAATGGGAAAACATGTATCTTTAGTCACGACGTTAATAAATTTATGTTCAAAGTAAGATAACTTGTGTCATTTTTTTATTATCATCAAGTACAAATAATGTCAAACAATTGTCATCGTTCATTTCATACGTGAAAATGCTAAATCACTAATTCCGAAGAAGCTCATTCTCCCATTGCGGGTCCAAGTGGAAAAGGTTTGGTAGCATGGCTCATCTCACATCCTCTAACGCAATGTATCATCTTTAATTATGCACAATATAACTCAAAGTTAGTTAAACAACAAGGAAACGTTAGTCAAGCAAATTAAAATAAGAAGCAAATCATTTATATGTTATTATAAGGCCACCAATTATAGTACATAATAGCATCAGTTTCAGAGGTTATACCAAGGGCACTACTATCCGTGTAATGGCCGTCAGTTCTTTCTGAAATATCATGTATACAGGGACAAGCTGTCTCGAAGGTAAATCTTGGAAAACCTGGTGCAGGCGATGCCATCGACTGAATTGGTGTGAACACATTGGATCTGAAAGGCCTTGTCTGTATATCATTGGATACACAATCTCTAGTGCAAGCCATACAATCACCATGATTATTTTGTATAAACTTTGATGGATATAGTTGGCAAGTCCATTTGTATGCCCATGCTGAAAATATTTACTGCATTTATGATTATTTGGCCCATCACGTTTAATGGTTTTGACACATCTTTTACTAGTTATCATAATAAGGTCTTTCAACTTCAAACCTGCTTAAAGTTCGCATTTCTTGGCTCGCTTCACTAATTGATGTTCGGCAAGCATTTGTTCAAAGTGAAATGTTAGTTGTTGAATCTCCTTCAATGTTATCATATAATTTTCCTCATTCATTACAATGATTCGACAAAGATTGTTACACAATGCTGACAGTGAGGCAAACTTCACAATTTCGGATGCTTCCTTATTGATATGTGAGGTTGCAGTTGTCATTTTCATCACCTTATCCACCTTCGTTGATTTAGTCCATCGACCAAAAATCAAAGTTGTTGGTATATGAACTAGTTGTTCTAACTTCTTGATGTGAAATATATGCCTATATGGAATACCTATAGATTCATCGTCTTACATGAACAAATAATATCAACTATTTTGTTATAAAACACTACTATCCATCTTCGTTCCGGGCATTGAAATTTTGTCATGATATACATATTGGAATCACTTGTCTTTACACAGTCAAGCATAATCAATTTGATTTCACCAAAGATCTTTGTTCGAACCCATTGAAATACATTCCTTATATATATTTCATATGCATGTTTTTCAATGCTGAGCAGATGTGTGGTAAGGACATGGGCAGTGTAGTTTGTGTCAAACTCATTTTGAACTTCTTTGTGCCCTATGCAATACATTGCACAATGAATTTGTCTAATAAAATCATATAATTTAAGCCTCTGTTGAACAAACCGAAGTGAGTATAAATTCAAGCTCTCGCACCTTTGTGTAGTCCGCATCTCAGCAAAAAATGTACCTTTCAAATAAGCCTCTATCTATTTGGCCCGTTTCGCATACATTTTATAAATCCAAGAATTTTTGTCCAGTCCCAGATCGTAGACTACAAAGAACTATAGCAGTTCAAACTTATCCGAAGATATTGGATTGAGCATTAACTATCGAAATTTTGATGTGAACTCTTCCTTCTTCACATTTGCTTATGCATTCCTCTCAAGATGCCAAGAGCACAGTCGATGCACACATCCACCCATGACTGTTTTGATAGCTTTGGACATGGTTTTATCACCGTCAGTTATCACACTCGTAGGTTTTTTTTTTTCACCGCCAATAAAAAAGCCTGTATAAGCCATACATATGATTAAACAGTTTCATCAATGAGTATTGCGAATTCAAAAACGGTGGTTCTTTTATGATAGTTTACACCCATGAATGCGACCAATGGTTAGTTGTAAGTATTTTTCTTGTATATTACATTAAAAGCTAAAACATCATCAAATTGTTCGTAGTCGTTCGAGCAACAGTGTCAGTCTAGAACAAGTTAAGCAGTTTGTTTTTCTCATCCAATGTATACTCAAAGTACATTCCAGCATCATAATTAGCTCTTACAGATAAGTACGCGATGACAGCTTCTGTATTAGTGTCAATAATTTGGGCACATTGGCCTGCGTCTATTCTATTCTGCTTGTCCTTACTCATATACCCAACATGATGGAACCCTCTTACTTGGTCAGATTTATAATCCATGAACTAGCACATTTTAACCCCAACTTGTCGCAATTCCTTTGCATGTGCCAGATCAGCATCAGTCACAACTCTGTGCAAATGAAGAAATTGTGTCTCATGTGATTGAACCAACTGATGAGTGTGGTCAACAACCAATTTAGAAACCACGTACTTCCTTTTCAACTTGTCGTACTTCACTCGAAGTTGAGCATGACAACCGTTACAAGTTATGCCCCTCAATTCCCTCACTCGTCTCTTTTTCCTATCCATTTTTTTAACCTATATCCTTCACCTAAGCAAACCCATCTCTAACTTGCTACTTCACTACTTTTGCTGTCATGACGGAGCTCATTTTTTCTGATAGAGAATCAAACAGACTTAGCATAATTTTTATACCATACGTGCGCGTCATTTACGGTATTAAAATATGATCAGACACCCACTGAAGTTAGTTGATTGTTTTTGGGAACAATGTGCTTTGTATGCGTAGATGATATTATACTAGATATATCTCCAAGACACTCATCACTGTCTGTAACCATTTGCTCCAGTAATAATGTACCTTTAGTTACACCATTTTCCAGCCAACCATCATGAAATTGGCTATCTTTTAACTTCACTGGTTTCCTGTTATGATGCTTCATCGTCATTAAGGTCCAACTCCCATGCACAAATGCTTACAACTTCCGATGTGGCTGCCATGGTGGCTATCGATCTCACATCAATATTCTACCAAATAAAGAACATGAAAATTATCTTGGTCCCCCACGTTATCTTCAAAAGAGTGTAGTATGTGGGTTTAGTTTATAGACGCATTTAATGTCATCATTAAATGCTTGTATTTGGTTGGTACGTGGTTGGTAGTCACATGAAATAAGTTAGATCAATACCGTTAATAACTAAAGGTCACTCAACTTTTAAAAACGGTTAGCCAGTTGTTTTGAGTTGTTCTCTAAACCCAACCGACTAGCCGCTTGATAACATACGGTATGCGAAATTCCTAAGGAAACTCTCTGGGATAAAACCGACAAGCTGCTTCCTTGGAAACGGTCAGCGGAATTCGTAAAGGGACTCACTTTATCGAAACTGGCTAGCAATTTATTTTACAAACGACTAGCCGAATTCGTAAGGGGACTCACTTGATCGAAACCGACTAGCAGTTTATTCTGCAAACAGCTAGCCGAATTCGTAAGGGGACTCACTGGATCAAAACCGGCTAGCCGTTTATTCTGCAAACGGCTAGCCAAATTTATAAGAGGACTCATTGGACCAAAACCGGTTAGCCGTTTATTATGAAAACGGTTAACCGGATTCGTAAGGGGACTCACTAGATCGAAATCAGCTAGTTGTTTATTCTATAAATGGCTAGCAAAATTCGTAAAGGGACTCACTGGACCGAACCCAACTAGCCTCTTGTTATGAAAATGGTTAGCCGAATTCGTACGCGGACTCACTGGATCGAAAACAGCTAGCCGACTCTGATGGAAACGGTTAGCCGAATTTGTTAGAGGACTAACTAGACCGAAATCAGCTAGCCGTTTATTCTGGAAACGGTTTGTCGACTTTTTAAAGGGACTAAATAGACTAAAATCGGCTAGCCGTTTATTCTGAAAATGGTTAACTGAATTCGTAAAATAACTCTCAGGACCGAAACCGGCTAGCCTCTTCGTATGGAAATGGTTAGCCAGATTTTTTAAATAACTATCTGGAATGAAACCAGCTAACCGTTTGTTTGAAAATAGTAAGTCAAAAGCTGAAAGGTTTGTCTTTAGAACATAACCGGTTAGCCAGTTAGTATGAAACGGCTAATCAGATTCACCGTTATACAAATAACTATTCATTTTCTACCTCTGAATTAGATAAACCGCTTCTCTTTCTAAAAATTGTTTCGCCCCAATCGTTCTCTCGCTCTAAAAATTCACCATTTTCATATGATGATGCATGCATTTGAACCGAAATTGTGAATCCCCATCATTTGTTTATCTTCAAAAACCTTTGAATAACTGAATTTAGTTATCTCAACCCTAAAATCCCAAATCATGGGTTTGGATTTAAGGTTTGGGGCAGCCGATTTTCTATATCCAAGCTATTGCGAAATCTCACCCTAATTTCATTTACTTCTCTCATGTAAACACATACAATTTTCATCCCTCTTCATCATGTTAAGTTGAGGCCAATCAAAGGCAAAGGAAAAGGGAAAGAAACTGTTGCACCATTCAAACGGCCACGATAAGAAGGGGGCACTGCAGAACAGCTTAATTTTGAATTAAGACATTTCCCAAATAAACGTTTGACCAAGCCTTTTGTAAAAAATTCATGACCCGCACGATATTTCCTACCTTCTATATTATGCCTGATTGGCTTCGTAGTCTTAGTATTAGCAATAGAAATTTGTTTCAGTTATTAAAGGAAGTTGGTTGGATTAGTGCCCTTATGCTTGATAAGGCTGTGTATCCCGACTTGGTGAGAGTATTTTACTTAAATATGGATACTTCCGCAGAGAAAGAGAATCGAGTAATCACCAATTTTGGAAGAGTTTTGATTGAATTTGATAATGCGGAGTTGAACTTTATCTTAAGAACATCTGAGTTTCGGTACAAAATCTTTTCTACTAGGAAAGCCCTGGATATTGATGACTTTAATCATGTTGATGTTGTTAGAAACATATATAGGCGCACTAATGTTTCTGATGAGGTCTGTAATATCCATTTCTGAGCTCAATGTCTATGCCTCCAATCTCGCATTTTACATCAGTTTATTCAAACTATTGTCTTTCCTAGGTCAGGGCACTTAGATGAGGTTTCTCACATAGATGTTGCTTTCATTGATTGTATCCTTAGGCATCGTCTAGTTAACATTGGGTACACAATTATACGCAATATGCTTTCCATACCCAACTTGATTAACCGTTCCCTTTTATATGGTAACTTCATCACCCATATCCTTAAATACTTTAGAGTACCCATTAATGAACCATCTTCCCTCTAAGAATATAGAGAACGAGGCCGTGTGTGGCTTAAGATTTTAGTGGCGTAATGAAGCACGGGTGAAGATTACTGGCAATAAGTACACTATAATTACTCCGAGTGACGATCGTTCTCTAAATAAGGTGGTTCCTGCTAATCAGTTGCCTGATTTTTTGCTTCCTTTCCGAGGTCAGCATACACGTCAGGACCCTTATATTCGCCATCCTGTTCATAATGCTTCTTCATCTGTTGTACTACCACCACAGCCTCATAAGTTTGGAGATGTCACTCTTCGGCACCGTATGAACGAGGTAAGAATGCTTTCTTTGCAGCAGACTAGCTTTTAGCAGTAGATTCTCGATAAGCACTAGCGTATCTCACAGTAGCATCAGCAAATCCTCAAAGCCCATTGCCTCATGTTCAAGCACTTTGGGATTCCGTATCCGTTTCCATCACCATCTCAGCCGCCTCAATATTTTTTTGCTATTTTTGTGTCTTTATATGTTGTTATTGCTGTTTTATATTTTTTTTTAATTTCGGTAGCATGATATGTAGTTTGTTTTGACATTGCTTGTTACTATCAAATTTAAATTTTCTTCATTCTCATCTTCTCCCTAAACTTTCTAAACTTTGGAATAATAATCGTCTAGTGAAATTGGCTCTTCTTTTACTTCTTTTTTCATGTAATTTTTTCCTTCTCCTTTCAATTAATCCCTTTATAAAAACATGCACATGTCGCCAATTTTATCACAATCAATTTTTTTTTTTTATCTTAGTCAATGTACTCATTATCAATTTGTTTGTAACCATGAAAATCATGTAATACTGGACAACAAACATGAAACACCCACCATTAACTAGATACCTGAACCATTAAACTTAAAACCGATAAACTTGAAACTTAGATCAATAAACGTGAAACTTGTGATCATTCACTTGCAACCATGCGATCATTACGTTACATCCACCAAAATCAGGGAATTAATAAACCAATAAACATGAAACACCCACCATTAACGTGAGACCGAGATCACTAAACATGAAACTGAAAGAACTTGAAACTTAGGTCAATGAACATGAAATCCGGAATCATTAACTTGCAACCATGCGATCATTAACTTGTAACCACGAAAAGCATGCAACTGATGGACCAATAAATATGAAACATACACCATTAACGTGATACCGAGATCATTAAACGTGAAACTATAAGAACGTAAAACTTAATTCAATAAACATGAAACTCGGAATCATTAACTTGCAACCATGTGATCATTAACTTGCAATCACAAAAATCATGCAAGGAATAAACCAATAAACCTGAAACACCTACTATTAATGTGATACCGAGACCATTAAAGTTGAACTATAGGAACTTAAAACTTAGTTCAATAAACGTGAAACCCAGAATCATTAACTTGCAACCATGCGATCATTAACTTGTAACCATGAAAATCATGCAATTGATGGATCAATAAATCTAGAACACTCACCATTAACATGGTACTGAGACCATTAAACTTGAAACTATAGGAACTTGAAACTTAGTTCAATAAACGTGAAACCCGTAATCATTAACTTGCAACCATACAATCATTAACTTGCAACCACGAAATCATGTAAGGAATAAAACAATAAACCTGAAACACCCACCATGAATGTGATAACAAGGCCATTAAACTTGAAACTATAGGAAGTTGAAACTTAGTTCAATAAATGTGAAACCCAGAATCATTAACTTGCAACCATGCGATCATTAACTTGTAACCACAAAAAGCATACAATTGATGGACCAATAAATATAAAACACATACTATTAACGTAATACTGGGACCATTAAACGTGAAACTTAGATCAATAAACGTGAAATTCGGAATCATTAACTTACAACCATACGATCATTAACTTGCAATCATGAAAATCATGCAAGAAATAAACCAATAAACCTAAAACACCCACCATTAACGTGATACCAAAATCATTAAACTTGAAACTTGAAGCTTGAAACTTAGTTCAATAAACGTGAAACTCAAAATCATTAACTTCCAACAATACGATCATTAACTTGCAACCACAAAAATCATGCAATTGAGGGACCAATAAACTTAAAACACTCACAATTAACATGGTATGGGGACTATTAAACTTGAAACTATAGAAACGTAAAACTTAGGTCAATGAACTTAAAACTTGTGATCATTAACTTGCAACTATATGATCATTAACTTGCAACCACGAAAAGCATGCAATTGATTGACCAATAAACATGAAACACACACCATTAGCGTGATACCGGGACCATTAAACATGAAACTATAGGAACCTGAAACTTTGTTCAATAATCGTGAAACTATAAATCATTACCTTGCAACCATGCAATCATTAACTTACAACAATGAAAATCATGCAATTGATGGATCAATAAATCTAGAACACTCACCATTAACATGGTACTGAGATCATTAAACTTGAAACTATAGGAACTTGAAACTTAGTTCAATAAACGTGAAACCCGTAATCATTAACTTGCAACCATACAATCATTAACTTGTAGCCACGAAATCATGCAAGGAATAAAACAATAAACCTGAAACACCCACCATGAACGTGATAACAAGGCCATTAAACTTGAAACTATAGGAAGTTGAAACTTAGTTCAATAAATGTGAAACCCAGAATCATTAACTTGCAACCATGCGATCATTAACTTGTAACCACAAAAAGCATACAATTGATGGACCAATAAACATGAAACACATACTATTAACGTAATACTGGGACCATTAAACGTGAAACTATAAAAACGTGAAACTTAGATCAATAAACGTGAAATTCGGAATCATTAACTTACAACCATACGATCATTAACTTGCAATCATGAAAATCATGCAAGAAATAAACCAATAAACCTGAAACACCCACCATTAACGTGATACCGAAACCATTAAACTTGAAACTATAGAAACTTGAAACTTGAAACTTAGTTCAATAAACGTGAAACCTAGAATCATTAACTTGCAACCATGCGATCATTAACTTGCAACCACGAAAATAATGCAAAGAATAAATCAATAAATATGAAACACTCACCATTAACTTGATATCTTGACCATTATACTTGAAAACAAAAGAACTTGAAACTTTGGATAATAAACATGAAACTTGTGATCATTAACTTGCAAATATAAAAATCATACGATTGATGGACAAATAAACATGAAATGCCTACCATTAATTTAATATCGAAACCATTAAACCTGAAACTCATTTTTTATTATTATAAAAATATTTTTTATTGTTATGTGTCATTATTAAAATAATTATTATTATTTTATTATTTTAATCATTCAAGGAGCAACCGGTTGCTCGAAGAATTTTTTTTTTTTTTTTTGTGTTTGGCTAGCCAAGCATTGGCAATATTTTTAAAATTTTTTTATTCCTTGTATGTATGTAATACATGCATGTATTGTAGCTGCCCCCATAATAAAATATACCTTGTCGAGCTGTTATTACATTTGTAGTTCAAATGCGGACCTTTATTGGGGCACTTTTTCCTTTTCAAAAAGAAATATAAAATGAAGATAATTTCTTTTAAATATTATTAATAAAAGCAAATTATCAGTTTTTTTTGAATTATATGAGATTATTGTTAACATTATGACTCACATTAGAGACTAATATTGACATATTGACAAATAGACAATTACTACTCAAATTTTAATTTTTTTAATATTCGAAGAAAAATAAACTCCACTCATATTTTGATTTTGAAAGTGAAGGAATAAACACCCCCTCCCCCCCCACACAAGGCTCTGCCGCTCAGCCAAAATAAGGTGAATTTTTTACTTAAAATTTAGATTGTAAATTCGTAGCCATTAAAAAAAAAAAAAAAGGGTAATCGTAACAAGTTATTAATTTAAACGGAGCTGCCAAAAGAAAAGGAAGAAAGCAAAACAAAAGCAATCATAAGAGGACCAAAAGGGACAGATACAGTACGCAATCTAATTCAAAAGTTACCCTACGAAAGTTCCAGGAAACGCACGAAGCCCCTGTTGGGATGCATCGTTGGGATGCATCAAATTCTGGTTCACTAAGCTCGTCCGAGTTGCTATAAGATGCAAATGCAGTACATGTAAAAAGCAAAGAGGTAACAGGATTTCAGGAAATACAAAATACTACAATGTTGTATTTGGTACAGGAAAATTTAAGCTCCAAAAGGAAACTTTGATAAGAGCTCACTAAGTAACATTTACAGTCGAACTCTTGAAAACTTGCCACCCAAAACAGCTGCTGAGCGGCAGATATTTAATACATACTTCATCTTATATAAACAAATTGTCTCTCAAGTGGCCAGCTCCAAGTTCTAGTCTGCATCTTGTGCTGAATCAAAGAAAATAGGCCATGCATTATTCCAGAGGAGACACAAAACAAAGAATTGCACGTCCACACACACCAACAGACAGAGTGATGAATAGAGAGACTTACTGCTCAAAATAAACCCTTGAAGCACGCTCTGGGCTCTCTCAACCTGCTCTGGAGTGCCAGATATTTGAATGATCTTTTGTGTCCCCTCTGCTTGACCTTCTACCAGGGACACAGAGGCACCTGACATCTGTTTGCATAAACAGATAAAAAGATTAACTACTTCAACTGAGGTAGAGTTAGACAAAATTAAAAAGGTTGATTAAATGCAAGAGTACGCTCACCTCACTGAAACGAGTAAGCAAAGTTTTTGACTTTGTTATAAGCTTGGGAACAGCATAATCTGGTAAGACCACTTCGAGTGTACTCCTAGTGACAAGTGGTAGTGGGACTCTGATAAAATAAATAAATAAGATAGAAGTATGACGGACTTTGATTATTGATGTAATACTTACAAAAAGATCTCCAGTATATTTTCATGTAACAGATTTTATGTATGGCTACTTTATTTATAGAAGGCCTAACAGAAGAATGAAGCAGAAATATGCTACCTATTAATTACAGTTGGCACATCTTCACGTCGCTCACTCTCATTCTGCTTCACAGTTTCACTGACAGACCCTGCAGCTTCCTGCAAAACCAAGGGCAACTTAGCAGAAAATAAACAATGGGATACAAAACTGATTTACCAGATATAAATCTTCCAAGGGCAGTTCATCACGCAGCAAGGAAGATGAATTGTAAAATTTCTAAAGAGCAAAACAGTTATTCCATGCTCCTTTTTCTATCCTGACTTAAAAATTTGTGCTGAGGATAAGTTGGGCTAACTACAGATCCACCTTTTCCAGAAACCAGATGTATGAATCAAAATTTGACTGTTACACCAACAGTCTTCATAAAAGACGTCCATCAGTACCAACCTTTGATGGCTGTGATGTCGGTGGAATTTGCACACTCTGATGTGTTGCAGCAGGAGGGTCAGTGACAGTCTGAACTTCACGAGCAGTAGTTATATCAATAGGAGAAGCTGCCTCCACTCCCACAGCACTCCCAGTAGGACCTGTAGAAGATGGCGGCGTCTCCTTTTGAAAGAAATCCCTATACAAATAACTCCGCAGTCTTGTCGTCACCTCCACAAGAGCATCTCGAGCTGCTTTTATCTCCCCTACAATCTGCTCAAATAGGAACCAAAAGTCAACCAATCAATTTCATACACAGAACACCAGATTTCAAAACCACAATTTCAATTGATAAATGTCAATAAGGGCCTTCCCAACAAACAAAGCAGTGCCAGTATTCATCGCAAGCACCAGGAAAAAAAAGCATATATCCAAGTGAAAGAGGATTCTACAACGACAACTGAATAGTTTGATGCAGCATCAGGAATGTTCACATCTAACATCCCATAATTATATAGCAAAATCAGATACAAAACCACTCTGAAAGAACATAAAAACCTGTACGTATGCATTTCATGTCATATTGCATTTATCAGAACTCATCTTGGGCACAGATTTCACAGCACAAATACAAGCAGAATACTTGGAACACCAAACGTCCAACAGTCTGAGCATCATACGCAATTATATGTAAAATAATGACAAACCTGTACAAGCTCATCAGTCCCAGATACGCATGCTGGAACTTCTTCCCTTGGCAGGATCTGTATGTTCGCACCAGTTGATCTCCTCATTTCAGATAACGATCCATCTCTCCCCTCTAAACAGCCAATTTCACTAGATGGAACAATTAACCTAGTAGTTATTATATTGTCTTTATCTGCACCGAGATCAACAATGCGGGTCTGTATATGCAACAAGGCTTCTTGTGCTGGAAAAAGCTCATCATCAGGACCCTAAGAAAGACAAAAAGCAGAAAAGATGTAATGGTACTCAACATTTTTTATAGGAAAAAAATTTCAAGCTCATAGAGAAGCGATAAAAGAAAAGAGAAAGAATAGTTATTTTAGCTGGCAGAAAATTCAAAAATAATTAAATAGACATAAATCAGTCAAAAAGGACAGTGCTGAGGCATAGTATTACTGCCAAAATACCACATAAATAAAAAAAATAGCAACTGATGTACCTAAATTACTGGATGAGAGATAAATTACACAAAAGACATGAAAAGTACCTCCTCAGAAGAAATTGTAATTATCTGTTCATCTGAGCCATCCACAGGATCAGCAACCTTCAACTCAACACCAATCTCATTTTGAAGCAGTTCAACAATGCCCTCTGACTCTCCAATAACTCTACCAACCTTCTCAACTGGACAAAGCATTCGGAAGACAAGGTCCTCACCATAAAATGGCTGCACATTGTCAGACATGGAAGCAGCCCCAGCTTCAATGGAATAAGTGGAGGACCGGGGGCCATAGTTATTACTTCTGTAATTGGAGCCAGAAAATCGCGCCCCATCCATAGATGGTCGTCGAGCTGTATTGTTCATGTGAGGAATATAATCATCATCAGGGAAAAAGCGGTCTGGTGAATGTAATCGTCCATGGAAATGACTGCGGTCACGATGTTGACTTTCTCTCAAGCGTGATGAAATAATTGCTACAGCATTCTTCACATTATTAATATCACCTACTACCTGCAAGACAAAGATGTCACATGATGAAGCCATTTGATTAAATGTATCTTCCTTTTAGGAAAGAAGGAGAAACATTGATGTTCTTTCTAGATGGTGGCCATGTAACACACAAGTTGGAAATATACAGATCTGGACGGTCAATTTGCAGCACCCACAATAAAGCCAGTGGCATTAGAGGTCCAGCTCCTTCAACATTGTAAAGGAAATGACTTCATTAACAAAATGGCATCAAAACAATGACAGAAATTTGTACTTGTCAAACTAGTAGTGCAATGTTCATATCAGCACCCGCTAGAGAATAATGTATGAAGAACATGCACCAGCACATTGCAGGTAACAAATGTGAATGATATTATAAACATCAAGGTTGATGAACTCAAACAGACCTTGAATCGCTCAACAAAGTATCATTTTCGGCAAATTTATATAGGAAAAGTACAATAATATGAGTTAAATAACGCCAACATGGGGCGAATCCTCAAAGAGTATTAACTTCCAGGCATCATGCTAGGCAATGCACAAAATTCAACCAAATCAAGAACAAGTTAGGCAGTCAAGAATTTGGTTGCCCACACTGCAAATTGATGATACAAACATCAGTCACTACATGTTGTACATCTTCGATATTGCAGCAGATTCCAAAAGGCTAACATAACTGTCAACCATATTCTAGATGCAAGCAACGAAATCCGTTCTAGGGACAATGTCATAAAGAAACTTCACCGAAGAAATTCTACAACTGAATCTTCAGAAGTGAAAAAGCATAAAAGGTAAAAGGGCCACCCTTGAGGTAGTGGTCATAGGTTTAGTCATTGTTCATTGTCAAGGAACCGCAATCTTTAAAACAGTCCAAGTCATCTTGTGCATCTGACCCTTAATTAAGTAACAAGCAAAGCATAGAAATCCACTATCAATAAAGCAAAACCAGTCCATGTATGTATATCTCCAAATCAGAGCATACACTACTCTCCGAGCTCATTCCTCTTCATCTAAAGTGAGCAGAAGCCACATGGGCAGACATTTCAATAATCTGAGCAGCTAGTTTAGTCATTTTCATCATCAAGGCATTCAATCAATTTGGATCCAATTTTCATAGTAAAATGGTTAAACATAATACAACCTGAACAATCTCTTCGGACATGGAAACACAATGAGGCAAGGAATGGTCTCTAGGTAGAATCCTAATTTGAGTCTTGGTCTCCATCCTCATTTGCTCAATAATTTTACCTCCTTTCCCCAACAAACAACCGACATGCATTCTCGAGACAACCATTCTCGTCGCCACTCTATTACCTCCTCCTCTAAACCCACCCCCACCAACACCACCACCACCACTACCGTACTCCTCCTCCTCTTCCCCATAAAACCCTCCGCCGCCGTCACTCTCAAGAATCCTATCGTGAATCAAAAACAAGGCCTCCTGCGCGGGACTAAACGAAGGCATCCTCCCTTCAGGATCCCTCCTCCTGGTATCCGAAATCTCAATAATCCTCTCCTCGTCCCCCGGGATCAACTCGTGCACGTTGATCCACGCGCCGGTGTGCTGCCTTATCGACTTGATAATGCTACCGGACTTGCCAATCACGCCGCCGGCTTTCATGTCGTGGCACAGAATGCGGTACGTCGTAGTCACCATCAGAGAAGGATCCTTAGGGTTTGAATTTGCACGGTTGTTGTTGTTGTTGTTGATGCTGGTGTTGTTGTTCATGATGTTATTAGTATTGTTGTTGTTGTTGCCACGGTGGCGGTAGTTATTGTTGGGTTGGTAATAATGGTTGTACCGAGGTTTGGTTCTACCGATGGTATCTCCATCGTAGTCCTGGTGGTCGTAGTAGTAGTTCCTCTTGGATCTAGATCTGTCCATCGCGTGTGTGTACGGTGTCTGAGAGTCCAATTAAGAAATTTCAATGGTCCGGATTCAATGATACGACTAGACTAGTCATCCAAAAATGAAAATTCGATCTGATTTTGTCTGGTGAGGTTGAAGTTCTAGGGTTTTGTGAAATTCTTTTTATCTACTTCCAAAGCTGGAGCTGCTGCAGTTGTTGCCGGGAGGGTCTAGCAAGTAAGTCGTAGTCTCGTGATAGTCTTCTGCTCGTTTGTTTGTTTCTCGGGAAAATGTTCGAGAAAACAAATGGAAATGTAAAGGAAGACTGTTGTGGTTCTGCGTACAGATATATCGATAGAGATGCAAACCCAAATTACACTCAACTTGGTCGTCAGTCCAATGCTGGTTGATACTTTACTTTCTTGGCAGTGTTGCTCACTCCAGTGGGAGGAAAAAGCAGGAAGGTAAAAAAGAAATTTTTATTTTTTAAAAAAAAAAAAAAACCAGCGACACGACGTCGTTTAAATGTAATGTAATACGCCGTCGTTTATTTAGTTGGTGCCGCTTTTCATGAAAGTATAGGCATAAATGTTATTGGTTATCATTTTGATATATTCACGTCATAAAGTTCAAAATATTGATAAACTAAAATTTCACAAATGTGTACGGGTAGTGATTTCAATTTTAAATTTTGTTTTTATTAGCCCAATTGTGATAATTAATTGCAATTCAATTCGATATTAATACTCAAATTTTAAGTTAAAAAAAGAAAAAAAAAAGGCTTTGTTTTTGGAAGATGGTGATGACAATTCTTCAACTTTTTGGTGTATCACCGCTCCGCTTGCTGACCTCTAGACTGCAGGCTTGTAGGTTGTAGCCCACCAGCAACGACCTACGTCTCAAGCTATTGGGGGCATCGATTCGAATCCTAGCACTATGTGAGATTCTATAATGCTCCCATAATTAAGTAGCGGTTGGTAAATCAGATGGTGAAAACAATTTTTCATATAAAATAAAATAGAAAGCAAGATTTTTTCTTGATTATGTTTACTGGCAATAAGATTTGTGAATTACATCACTTTCTTGTTAATAATCTGTAGCAGATGGTTGGAATTTTTTTTTATTATCATTAATTTTCTCCCTTACATATGCGAGTGCATGATAAATCTTAATTATCATGAAAAAAAAAATTAAGAACACATAATTTACTTTCTATAGAGAAAAATAAATCTTAATTGTCATGCAAGAAAGAAAAAACTAAAAACACGTAATTTACTTTCTGCAAAGAAAAACTTTCTTTTCTACAAAGAAAAACTTTCTTATCTTATATTTTCCTCTACTTTATAGGAACACTAATTCGGATTTGAGTTTGACTAGCAGAGAGACTGCATACTCATGCTCCAACTTAAAAGTTCTAGCTAAGTCATCTCATAATACACTAACACTGTTAAGTTAATTAATCCCTAATTATTCAATTAAAAGCCCAAAGTTGCACTATAATAACTCATATGATTAAATAAAAGTTCAATTAGTTAAAACTCATTTTCAATAAATTAGGCTTTGGTTTTATTGCTACCTAAACACCATCACTAGGCCCGAAGGCCCAAGCCCAACCCATAAAGTATCTATCAATGATTGAACCCAAGGCACTACATTAGAGCATCCAGGATTGTAATTTGGAAGGTAAGATATGTACAAGTAAGGCCCAACGTACATTGAATCTTAACCAAGCACACTTGGCGGTATTTGGCCCATACGGAAATATAATGTAAAACAAGCTAGTGAAGAACCTCTAATCATAGAGCCCATGAGAAACCCAATATACCCCAATGACGTGTAGGCTTATAATTTACTTTGCAACGAGATCAATGTCTTTGATCTGGCAATAATTTTCGCATTAAAATACTCGTCCCGCTTACACCTAAACTGAACCCAACAGATGTTGTCCGTGTAGGCCGAGTCAGTCTTAAGCATTACTGAATAAGTCTAGGATCTATCTTAGGTAGCGTTTGTTTTTTAACTTAATAACTTAAAGTGACTTAACTTAATTAATTAAGTTAATTAGATGTGTTTGTTTTTATAACTTAATAGAACTTTTCAGATAATTTTGACTTAATAAAAGAAGTCAATTTTTTTAGTTTTTTGCTGAATAGAAGAATCTAAATTAAGTCAATTAATTTCTAATGTCAAAAATATCTCTATTTTATAATTTATTTTTCATATATATTCCAAAACTTACCCATAAAACGTTTATCCTACATAATCTCATCTTTACATGAGACAACTTTGAGATGAAATAACAAATCAACTATTTCAATCATTTTGTTAGTTTTTTTTTCTTATATTATATACTATTATTGAGAATTTGTGATAAATTTTAAAATTTATGATATTTTATATATTATAATTCTAAAATTATTATGTATTCACTTAAATATAGTTTTACTTATAAATAGTAAAATATTATGGTATTTAGTGTATTATTTATTTGACATTTAAATTTAATAAGGATACAAATGTAAAAAAATATATTTTCAGATTTTTAAGTTTAAAAAACAAACAACTTAATACTTATTTTCAGATATTCAGATAAAAAAAACAAACACATTATTCAGATTCAGACATTCAGATCTATTCAGAATTCAGACTAATTCAGATTTATTCAGATTTCAGACAGAAAAACAAACGCCACCTTAGAATCTAGATTTTATAAAATAAATATTATTTTAAAATAATTATATTTAGTTGTTCCATTTATTACATTATTTAAATTTTTAAACATTTAAAAATTCATATTTTCATGTCCCAATTATGTTAAAATAAATTAAAAAAATTAAAAATATACATACATAATATTTTAAGATATAAAATTTAGGCTTAAAAACCTAGATTAAAAAATCCAACTCGATACTGGGTCGGGACCCGAGCTTTGTCATCTCTAATCTCTGGCCAAGCCAATTACGCCTTCTAAAAACCATAATTTCATTATAAGCTCAACTTACACTCATAAACACATTACTCGGTGGATAAATAGGACTCATAACTCAATGTCTAAAATAGTTGTGATCCTATCTAAAGGGGAAAGCTGAATCTTTTTATCATTATAATTGAGTCAGATCATGATCACATTCCCTTTTTTCCTAAGGATTTCACTTCTCTTGAAAGATTAGGGTTTATCACCTAGAAGTCCATAAATATGGCTTCTACTCACAGTTCAAAGGGATCATTAAGAACTACCATCAGCCTTCACAAGTCTTCACCCTAACAACTTAATCTGTGCAATTATTAGCTATAAAGCAGCAACTTTGGAATTTGTAATCATCATTAATCAAAGAGAAAACCTTTCTTTTGATTAAAATCACCATAGGCACTTTATCTTAAGTCATAAAGAAGAGCTAAAACATCAACTATTACTATTCCTTTACAACCATAGAATCTTCCCTAATCAAGAACGAGCCTCCCTTCTTAAGTCATAAAGAAGCGTTAAAACATCAACTATTACTATTCCTTTACAACCATAGAATCTTTCCTAATCAAGAACAAACCTCCCTTCTCAATAAAGTCCATTAAAACATGCAAAATATACCTTCTTCACCAAGTTATAGCTACAGCCATTAAACCTTTTCAAAATCACTGTCTAATATCAAAAGCACATCCAGAATCCCACAATCGTACCATCTTAATCATCAAAACCATCACTAAAGTGAAGAACACAATTAGGGATCTTCATAGCTTGCAGTCATATTAAGCTAGGAAACCAATACCATATTCTCCATTATTCATTTTATATAATCTTCTTCCATGCCACCTTTCTTAATAAGACCCCTCTTGTTCCAAAAATGGCCTAATTTGTGCAATTCAGTAAACTAAAAGTTAAAGTTGCAACAAAAGTATATTCCAATGTTCAGATACACACTTAGACCTTACTCTCTGAACTCTAAGGAATGTAGACCATTAAGTGTGAGTTTTTGATTTGGCCCAATCCTATCCTACTAAAGGGGATCTTTTAGCCAATTTAAAAGTGACATGTGGCTTGGTGACATTTCCAACCAAACATGTCTTAGTTCAATAATAACCACCTTATTGATCCCCTGACTAATTCTCATAATTAAAACTAGAATCATAATTAATATTGTGCCTCTTTAATTATATACATTCCCTTAAGTTACTAATTTCTCTAATGCTTACTTTTAATATATCTATTTTTATAAACATTTTACAAATGAATATTATTATTCAATAAACAATTATTGAATGGACTGCAGCTAGGGGTGGGTAAAATTCGATTCAGATCAAACCGATTAGGTTTTGGGTTGTTCAAGTTAAACAAAAATTAATCCCAATGCAATCCAAACTTATAATCAGATCTGATCTAATCCAATATATATTCGGATCGGGTCAAAAAATTGGATTGAATTCGGATATGATCAGGTTCGGATTAGATACGGATTAGATTGAGGTCAAAAAATCAAATAAACATGTAATTATAATACATTATTACTAAATGCAAATTTACTATATGATATAGTAATATACCATCAAAACTCAAAAGGTCAAAACTTCAAAACTCAAGGAGGAAGGGAAACTCTGGTCGGGTATTCGATTGGAAATTTGGAATCGAGTTGCACTTGCAGTAGTTGTCAAGTTAGAGCAGCAGATCGATGGCAGCAGATCTAGTAGTAGCAGATCAATGGTGTGTTGGCAGCAAATTGAGTAACAGCAGTTGCCGGATTGAAATCGTAAGGAACTAGATTGAGTGGGGTGAAAACTAAAAAGTATTCTTGTTTACTTGAGATAAGAAGTTGAGGGAGGAAGAAGGTTGTGGTTGTCACCGACTTAATGATTTGCTGTGAGTGAGATAGTTTGAGGCTGTGTGCAACTGAACGTCGTGGCTTGTGTGCATTTTGTGTAATGTGTAATTGCATTTTGTGTAATGTAATATGTAAATTTGATCTATTGTGTGTATGGCATGCATGTGTTTACTCACTTTTTTTTTTCTATTATTTTGAAGCAATTAAATTGGGTTTTTAGATCTAATTGGGTTTTATCCGATCTGATCACAACTCAATTGGGTTTAGAAAAATTCACTCTATCGGGTTTCATTAATGACCTGATTTGATCCAAACCTGAAATTTTTTTTATCAAGTTAGGTTGGGTCAGATATTTTGCCCACCCCTAATTGCAACCACAAATTTAAATGATCAAGTACTACTAACAACTTTGGTAACCATTAGTTATTCATAGTTATAGATTTTCATATTATAAGCATATGTTCCTACAATACATAAAATTACATCTTTTAGCTTTCGAAATTTTGACCTTTTATATGAATCTCTATTTATGATAACTCAAAAGACATAATGCAAAAATATAATTTCATTACTCACTTAAAATTAAGGTGCATTAAACTTATTAAAGTTTGTGCAAATTATAATCAACAACATTTGATAAAACAAATCACAATTCATTATAGTTTTATTCACTATATATTATATATATTTACACTAACTTTTTAACTTAAAGTTTCTATTTTAGACTTTAGTGATCAAGATAAAATAACTCACTATAAACTTAGGAAAGTGTCTTGTTTAATGAAATTAATGGTCATTTCATTAATGATTGCGAATGATCTATTATTTACAAAGAACTTGTGATTTATATATTCTTGTATTGTCATTTTATACCCAATATATAAATCACATACTTCATAAGTAAGGGTTTAGAAATATGCTTAATATAGAAAATTAAAAAAATACATTTTATTAGATTAAAAAAAAGTTAATACAACTAATGCTTTAAGTGCATAGCAGTAGCACTAAGTCTAATAGTATCTCTTCCCCATGTGGGTTTTTATGTCCCACGCATAACTATAGAGCAGATAGATAATAGTATGTTAATAGGAATTTGAATAGTGTCATAATGAAATAGAATTAAGTTAGTCCCAATCAATTCTTGATTGTAAACATCAATAGATTTCTTATCACAAAAGCATGTCAATACACTTTTTTGATTCAATTTTCTCTTGAAGTTAAATGACTAAAATAGATAAAGAAAAAAAAAAACATATCTACATACTAAAAAAGATTCACATTGAAATAAATATCATGACACACAGAATTTGAGAGATGTTAGATGTGTCATTAAGCTTTTTGCGTGCAAAATCACCTTATTAAATAAAGAGATATTATCTACCGACCACCTCTTTTTTCAAACTTTTTTAAAAATACATAATTCTTTCATTTTTTGGCTGAATTCCACTTGAAGTTACATTTCTTTGTACTTTTCCACTTCCGTCTGTTGACCGTTAATATTCCGTTAATTTTCTTAATGAAATGACAACCCCCCCCCCCCCAAATTAATACTGTGTAATAAAATTATAATTTTACATTTGGAGGGTAAAACTATCATTTTATTTTAAAAACTAATGGAATCTTAACGGTTAACAGACAGAAGTGGAAAAGTGTAAAGAAAATATAACTTCAGGTAGAATTCATACAAAAAATAAAAGAATTGTGTATTTTTAAAAAAGTTAAAAAAAAAGTGGTCGGTAGATAATTTTCTTTAAATAAATAATTGAACAAGATGCAGTAAGAGGAGTTTTAGACGACTCCTAATAAAAATATTTAAACAATGAGTTGCAGATAAAAAAAAAGTATTTTATATCATTATTCACTTATCTTATATCATTATTCGCTTTTTGGGTGGTAGAAAGAAGAAATTGTTGATAAAAAAATTTTAATGGATATGTCATATTTATCATATAAAATATTTTCTAAAGTTCAATAGATTTAATGAGCAGTTATATTTTCTTTCTACATTTCTCACACCTTTTTTTCTATCTGCATAAACTAATGGAAAGTGAACAAATTTCTCCTTTAAAATTATTAACAAAGAACATTAAAGAAAATAAATACCCAAAATTATTAAGGACACTCAAACCCTTCACCTTAAAAGTAATGAGAAGAAGTACTAGCATCTTAATCAAGAGGTAATTGTCAAATAAACTAAGATGTCCCCTTAAAAATAATAATTACATTAAATACATATAACTTATTACAAGAATAAAAAAAAAATATGAGACAAGTTTTGAAGATAACAAAATTTAGTGTCACTCCATTTTACGTTAAAAAAAATTTACAAAAGTGTGTATATGTGACCGGTAATTGATTTTTCATCATAATTCAATCTCTAATAGGATACCAAAAGGGGGGGGGGGGGGAATGAAAAATAGAGTCAAATTTTGTGTATCCACCCACTTATGCTTCTTTTCTTCTCTTTTTTTCTCTAACATGTTTGGTTTAAAAGAATAAAAGGAGGGGAGAGGAAAAGAGGAGGAGAAGGCTAAGAGAAAACGAGAAGAAAGATGAAATTCAACATTAAACCAAATAATTAAATTGGGATTTACTTTTTCTCCCTCATTTTCTCTACTCTTCTCTCCTTCTATTCGTCTCTTCTCCTTTCAATTTTTCTAACTAAACATGGGGCTTAAGGATGTTTAGTGGTTTAAATCTATTTTATTTGTCAAATTTAAGTTCAATCAATCATATATTGAATTTTATATTTTGAATCTAATCCGATCCAATTACTAATTGAAATCTAATATAATCCAAACAAATAAAAGCCAAATCCAATTTCATCTAATCCAATCAATTTGAATGATCTGATTAAAAAAATCTACAAAAAAAAATTCAATTGCTCTCCAAAGTTCTAATTACTAATAATTGAAAAAAAATTCAACTCCTTTAATATTTTTATGATTCACTAGTTAGGTCTAGCATGCAATTTATATTTTGTATTATTATTGTATATTTATAGTTATATAAAAGTGGGACTTTTTAAACCCACCAATTTCAGCTCTACACCCTCTTTTAAATTAAGAATTTTATTATTTAAATAAAATTTTAAAAAAATTACTTAGTTAACCATTTTCTCTCTTTTTCTTTTCAATTTAAAAATTTTTCATTAATTAATTCAGATATATTCTTTTACTTGCAAATAATTGATATTACTAACTAAAAGGAATAAAACTCACCATTTAAAAATGAAAATCAACAAATTTTTATTGACCATCAAAGTTAATGAATATTAAGAAATTAATTTTTACCAATCACAAAAGCTAATGAATATTAAAAAAAAAATCTTATACATAGATTGCATGAAATATAGATTATGAATTTATGATATACTAAAAACGGCCAAAAAATTGAATTAAAAAGATAGTAAAATTGAGTGTTTAATTTTCAGAATGCAAGAATAGAGAGAGAATATGCAATGGTAAGGTAGAGAGAGAAACCGATCAGTGAAATGATAATTTTGAGATTTTTAATTTTTTAAATTTTGAATAATGAGTTTATTTTTTAAAATGGCTTTAAAAAGAAATTTGTTAGGTTCAAATAGCCCCACTCTATACAAAAGTAAATTTTATTTAAATTTTTAGCAAATTAAATATAAAATTGACATATATCTTTTTAAAATATAAATAAAGAAAAAAAAATTAATTGGTTGGATTAGTTTACATTGAATTTTGAGTATTTGGATCCATAAATCAATCTAATAACATTGTATTTTCTATTTTATAATTCAATCAAAAGGTCAATCTGACAAAAATTAGATCGATTGGTTTGAGTAATCAATCTAATAACATTATATTTTCTATTTTATAATTCAATCAAAAGGTCAATCTGACAAATATTGAAATGATTAGATTGGATTGATTGGATTGAATTGAATCTTAAACACCCCTACAATAGATTATAGAGATGACATTCTAACCCCCTTAATTTATCTCATAAGCCCAAATTAATTACTTCAAATGGAATTCTTATTTTGCCCTCATAAAAAATTACAAAAAAGGGTCCATTTATGCAGCCCGACAGAGAACTGGCGTTGTGGCCAAAGTGCGTGAATCCTCGCATTTTGCTACAATTATCAATTATTGGGAGGAGCACGGTTGTCATGGTGCAGATCTGTGTTCCTTTGTCACTTCACTTGCCTGGTCACTTTGTTATCTATGGATGACTTGGCCCTGGTCTTTAGCGTCTTTTGATCTGCGTGGCAAAATATAAACTATTTGCTTTTCTTTCAAAGCAAAGCCGTGAGCTTTCTGTTTGGTCCTGCACGTGGTTATTATGTACGCTTTTTGTGCGGCTTCTGCTAATCTGCTAGTGTAGATTGTGGAAAGGACGTGGGGAACTATTTGGTGAATTTAACTGGAGTCTTTTGACTCTCAAAATGAGATCCGCAGCTCATTCGGGTTTGAGAATTCAATCGAAATAGGTTTAAAAGTTAATATGATTTAGTTCATTTTGGATTCAAACTACAGTTTAGGTTTAAAAGTTAATTGAGGGAAGGAGGGGAGAGATTTGAGAGGAAAGAGTTTTTATTATTAGATTTAAGTTTTATTTTTTTTTTAACTTTTAAATGTAACTCGATCATATTTGATGTTTCATTTGGTTGTAACTTCAACTGAAACTAAACCCAACTGGTTTCTAATTATCAATGCAGTCGGTTTTTAAAATCAAATCGAATCAAACAAAAAATTTAATTAACGCCCAACCTTAAATGTAGTTAATGATGGGATATCAATTAAAGATAGTAATGGTAAGGAAGATTATTTGATGGAAGATTTTCTCATTTTTTATAGGGATGAGAATGGATCAATCTCGGCGATGGAGTTGAGAAGATATTGGTAAGAATAAAAATGATAAAAACAAGGGTCAATGTCATACTACATGGGGTATATTATGAATGAAAAATTATTTAAAGGTTTTTATGAAGTTAACTGAAAAATGGGGGTTGTTGGGATAAATTAAAAGGATGAATTATCACCGCTTGTAGTTTATGTGAAAATGAATGGGTCGTTGCAATAATAATATGTACTCCGAAGTATGGCACTATGGAGCATTTCTTTATTGCTTTATTTAATGCGAACACTTCCAGTCAAAACAACGCAACTATATTCAAGCATCTTTTCTCAAATTCTTTGTACGTTATCGACTACCCCGTACACTCTTATGCGGGTATCATAAAAGCCGCAGATGATTACATGTACAACTTTTTGGGGAAGAAAAATCGTGAAAGAAGTACTAAAATAACATACCAGAAAAAAATTGAAGGACAAATAATTTATTTTAATTAATTTATCATATTTAGACGAGTTTTTACTGTATTAATTTGTGTCTCTATTTTTGTTTCCATTTTCTTATAATTATCTTTTTTTTTTCATTTAGAATATGTGAACATTGAATCTAAAGATTAAATCATTGATTTGGCCATGGCCAAGTGTTTTTCAAAAAGATTTATTTTTCCGGTCATCCAAGTTCAAATTATAAGGAGGTGGGAGATAAAAAAATATATATTTTATCCAACCCGCTGCCTTTAAAAAAAAAAATGAATCCAAAGGTTAATGGTGAAATCAAGAGTAGTTTGTTTATTAACTCATGCACTCGTTAAAGCTGGAACTTGTAATTTGAGTATTTAACAATAAATCAGGAGTAGTTTTTTTTATTAACTTACACATCCATTGAAGCTGGAACCTATAATATGAGTATTAAAAAAACCACTGCTTACTATTAGAACTGAACTTATTAACTTCAAGATTAAGAGAAATTACAAAATGTATCATTCAACAAAATTTTTGTTAGTTACTGATTAAAAAAATAGATCAAATGAAATAGAAAGTTAAACTAAAGGATTTTTGAAGTTAAGGTCTAGTTTTAGTGGTAAAGAGTAATCTTTCTAAAGCTCAAGTCCTAAATTTAGATTTTGATGTGTGTGAGTATTTATAAAAATAAATAAATAAATTACATGCCATCTTAATCATATTAATGTTCAATAAGACTTAAATGGCAAGTAATGAATATTTAAATGATTAAGAGTCCTTGTTGCTGTTTATAGTTGTCAAGAATGTCACAAAATATAAAATAACAGTTACGTCCTTATTTACACCAAACCAGACTTTGTGCATCTTTATTCATGTATTTGAAAGTATGGAGGCATAAAAATAACATATAAAATTATACATGCAGTAGTGAGCTAATGAATCCTAGTGATAAAAAAAATTCAAACCCGCTCATATGATAAGAAGAAAATTGAGTTGTCATTATGCTAAATAATAATAATAATAATAATAAAGAAGAAAATAAATCTTCATGTAAAGGAGAATGATCCTTAATTATGGAGATGGTAGAGAGTGTGGAGAAGGTGATCAGGAAATGAAAGCCAGCAAGGAGATGAAAGGTTGTGGGGATGCATGCATGTGGATTGGTATATTTACATAGATGTGATATAAACTATCTATCATATTGATTACAAAATCATAAAATGTTAAGGGCGGGGTTATTTTAATTCAAATACTTTTTTTTAACTTTAAATATTTACCAAAAAATTTGTAAGGGATTTATGGATGAAAAATGTATTAAAAATTTAAGTAAAAAATTAAGTGAAAATAGCCTTTTTCCTAATTGGTAATAAATATGGAAAAATAGTAAATAAATTATCACAAATTCTTTATATAACTTGAAATAAAGTCATTGATTGAATCTTATTTCTTAACATTTTGAATCAAAATCTTATTTATTAAAAAGGATATTATCATTTTACTTCTTAATTTTTTTTGACATATCACTTTACTATCAAAGTTTTCTGACAATTGATTTTTGACGTAGCATTTCAATGTTTATTATCTTATTGCCAAAGCGTTAAAATAACAAAATTTTTGACAGAAATCATAGTAAAACTCTATTTTACCTCTAAACTGTGTAAGTACAATTTAATCCTCTAAATTAAAAAAATACAAAACTAAATCTATATAAAGAGATAATTCTTTTATCAGTTGTTTATTATATATATCTAAAATAATCCATTCATAAAATTATAAATATAATAATAATTTAGCTTAATAATTTTGAAATTCTCTAAAATAGCCCTGTGACATCATCAGTTTCTTTAATGGAATGAATGGTTTAGTAGTAAAATGACAAAAGTTGAAACATTAAGCAAGAAAAAACAATAGTCACACAAAATTTAGTGGTAGAGTGATATATAAAAAAAAAAAAAGATAAAATGATAATATCCCTTATTAATAACCAATTGTTTGAACTTCCTTTGTCTAAACTCTACAATTAAAAGCTTTATCATTATTGTTATTATTCTTTTGAATACAAGCTTCATCATATATACACACAAATTATAACGTAATAAGTTACTTTTTTACTTTCTTTGTTTTTTTATTTATAAATATTTATTATCTAATTTCAACACTATTACACTTCTTAAATATTATTCCATTTTTTTTTGTCATTCCAAATTATACGGCGTATCACTTAAATCATATTTAATTTACTCTATAATGTGTGCAAGCCTCCTTGGATTTTATCATAAATACAAGTCTTTGACTTGTATAATTTAATTTATACAAATTGTTATCTTATACTATGCCAAACATGCAAAATTCGGTCCTGCATTTCATCTTGTATTATCTGGACATTAGTGTAAAAAATATATCCATAGAAAATATAAAAGACATTAAATAATTTATGGGCAAAAAAACAAATATTTACTTATTTAGAATAGTGTCCAATCCAATGAAATGGGGAAATTTACAATAATAGCCAATAAACGTTTACCAATTACACAAATAACCACACAACCTTTTTTCTATCAAAATTACCCAAATCAAATAATTGTGGACCATTCTACCCTTGTCATTCTCACCCAAAATTTCCCAAACGGAAGCATTTCTCCCAACAAATTTCTCACCGATTGACGGCACCGGAGAAGAATGACGGCGTCAAGCATTGGCGGCAATCTCTAGAGCTCACGTCGAACAACATAAATCCCACCAAAATCAAGTCTAATAGCAGTCAAGAGATCCAAAAATCAAACATTAAACTTCAAAAACCCTAGGTAAGAAATTCGAAATAAATGATTTACCTTATTGTTGTGTTGCGTTTTCTTGTTTTGTGGTTGTGTGTTGTTGTTGTTTGATGTTGTTTTGGTGGAGGGTTGAAGGAGAGGAGAAGGAATTTTGGTGGGAAAAAGGCCCAGGTTGTCGCCCAGCAACGCGAGCCGGGCTTGGGCAACAGCCTGAGTTGTCGCCCGAGCGCGATCCTCGCGCGCGAGGCTGGGCGACAGCCTCTCTCGCGAGTCTGACCCTCGCGATAGCCTCGGCTGTCCGGTTGTGTTTCCATCGCACAAAAACACAGCAACTATACAAATAATTTTTTTGGTCCTCGCACAAAATAACGTGCAATGGAAGCAAAACGCTCTCTGAAATTTTGTTTCAGAGAGTGTTTTGCTCCCATCGCATGTTATTTTGTGCGACGGCCAATAACATTATGTGTATAGGTGCTGTGTTTTTGTGCAACGGGCTGTCTGTCTCCCAAAATTTTATGCGACGGATAGCCCGTCGCACAAAATTTCAGAGAATGCTTCGCTCCCATCGCATGTTATTTTGTGCGACGGTAAAAAATTTATATGCATAGGTGCTGTGGTTTTGTGCGACGGGCTGTCTGTCTCCCAAAATTTTGTGCAACAGACAATTCGTTGCACAAAAACACAGCATCTATGCACATAATGTTATTGGCCGTCGCACAAAATAACGTGCGATGGGAGCACCGCGCTCTCCGAAATTTTGTGCGACGATCATCCGTCGCTATGCATTTTAGAGAGCGTGTTGCTCCCATCGCAAGTTATTTTGTGCGACGGCCAAAACAATTAAAAGCATAGGTGCTGCGTTTTTGTGCCACGGCTGTCCGTCTCCCAAAATTTTTTACGACGGACAGCCTGTCGCACAAAAATAAAGCACCTATGCACAGAGACAGTGTTATCATGTTTCCGTTGAGCAATTTGTGTCAATAAATTTTGTTATGTTTTTTTATTTAATAAGTTATGAATTTTAATAATTGATCGAAATTTCATTTTGTTATAGATACATGGGAAAAAAAAGTTTGGCGAAGCGTAATCCGCCCGGCCCGAGGAAGAATCCAGGCGTAATGAAGTTAGGATTTGATAATCATTTTCCGAGCAGTATTACTAAGACGTCAAAATTTAAAAGAGTGATTGAAGCTATCCAGAGTAATTTAACGAAAAAGCAATTGTCATTATTCAAGAATAATATTTTCGGGCAGTTTATGAATTTGGAGAGTTATGCATTCAGTAGTGTTATAATCCATAATTTATTGCTTAGACAAGTTGCACATAATGAAACCGATGAGAACCAATTGTGGTTTCAAATAGAAGAGCAATTAACACACTTATCGATTGGGGAGTGGTGTTTAGTTACGGGGCTCTTAGGTGGTCAAAATATAAAACCAAAAATTCCACCAGTGCAGCATAGGTTACTTGGTCAGTATTTTGATGGTCGATTTAGAGACTTGAATCTAAAACAATTGGATATTGATTTTGCCAATTTAAACTTTGATGTCATGGACGACGTTGTATTACTTTGCTGATAGGGTACTGAATGGTAGAAAGGATAACAGTCAGGCTGATTTCCAATTGTTGAATTACGTTGATGATGTTGATCACTTTCGAAGTCTTCCATGGGGTCGAATATCATGGGAAACGATATACAACAGCATTGATAATGCATTGAACCAAAAGGCTGAGAAATTTCAGGACTAGTATGAGAAAGATCCTTCTCATAATATTGAGAAATACAATATCTACGGCTTCAGTCATGGAGTGCAGGTGCGTAGGAAAAACAATTTAAGTTTGTATGTGTACTTATGTATTCACGAAGTAATTTTCTTTAACTTTGTCACTTTGTTTATTGCATGCTTGGCTTTATGAAGTTATCGAGAGGTTGTCATCAGAGTGGACTGTGCAGACAAGGAAGAAAATTCCCCGCATATTAAAATGGAAGGCATTTTTTTCGTCGAAAATAAGTTATGGGGTCGTACATTCATATCTCAGTGACAACACTCGTATTGTAAGTATTATATGAATAAAATAACCATTAATATTATTAAGTATTATATCATTATTTGAACATAAAATTTTGTCTACTCTACGGCAGGGGAATGTTATACAAACCATCAAACCAAGTATAAAGGAGAAGGCAAAAGATTATTGGAAGACTATGAAGGATAGTGTGCCATACGTTCCAAGATGGGTTCTTAATGTAGGTATCCTTGAGTACTTAATTAAAAATATTATTGATGCTCAATACGCTAACCTCTGTGTTTTTTTATTTTTTTTTCTATTCTGTGCTGTATGAACCTACAATCACTGCGCAGGCTATTCCAAGCGAAGTACAAGAGCCTGAGGAGTACACAGGTAGAACACATGAGCAGCAAAATCCACTCGAGGACGAGCCTGCTGCAACTGACAATGACAATCGATCATATGAATCTGATAACCCACAAGAGCCGGAGGTAACATTCTCATGAACGATCATTTTCATTTCTTGTATACAAATTAATATATGCCTTTAACACAATCTCGTTGTATTTGTGTTTGTTGATAATAGTTAAGCACAAAGTTCTGTAACGACTATTTCATTAGCCAGCTGAACAGTATTGATCGTAACCTTTTAGAGCTAAAGTCCGCATTTGAGGCAGAGTGCAAAGAACAAAGGGAGTTTAGAAAACTCGCCATGGGACTTTTTGGTTCAAACAGGGAGAGTACATCCAAGTGGTCGAACGTCGATTCCCCGATTAGACACTCGTATACAGTGAGCAAGTTTATCGTGTTGTATCTCGTTATTTTTTGCCTTTTAATCCGACAGAAGTTGAAAATGTTTATATTGACTATTTGACAGGCCCCAGATGACCTTGGAGTTTATACTGATATTAGTGATCATAATGATCACAGTCCTTTGACATTGTACAGCTTCTGCGGGGATCTAAGTGGTGATAGCATCTAAATTTTGAGGAAGGCACCACCGGGCATAAGTCAGTTCGGACGTCCATATCGGCCATCATATATGGTTAATAGTTCGTACATGATTCCATCTTTCAAGAGAAGGAGGAACGTGAATCCTCTGCCCAGAATCGAAACAATTGACTATGAGATTGACAGAAAAACGAGTGTGGATATAAATCCATTTAGAGGACTAGAGGATCCAACACAATTTCATGAGTTCGATCAGTGGTTTGCCGGTGAAATCATAGTGGATCGCACAATCCAACAGTCATACGAATTTTTTCAAATACTGTTCGGTCATACTTCACTTAGATGGCTATGGGATGAGGTAAGCAATGTTGGGTTTTATTTTTTCAAGTACTTTGTACTGTCTTCTATTATTAACAATTGTCAATTTTTTTTTTCTACAGCATATCCATGAGTACTTACGGTTAATTAGTGCAAAACAAAGACAATACCCAAATGCTTTACCTCAACGTGTCACGCACATTGATTCCTTCTTTTGGGTAATGAATTCAAAAAATTTACAATAATTGATTACAATGTTATATTTCTTAATGCTTTCAGTCCTTAATTTGAACTTTGATTCCACGTAATATATATGTACTAGGTGTTTTTGAAGCAATTATGGAACGACGGTGATTGTGATGTGAACTCATTACAATATAGCTACAACTTCAATAGCTATATTGATGGGCAGTCGGACATCATGTCTAAATGGTTCACAGACGTTAATATGATAAGAATTATTATATAATATGAATGTTATCTAATTTTGTTAGTAATTTTGTAAAATTTTTAGTTTATGTTGATTTGTGTACTCAGGTGTTTGTTCCTGTGAATCTGGCTGGTGACCACTGGATATTAGCCCGAGTGGACCTTCGTAAAAAGAATGTGTGGATTTATGACTCGTTGGCAGAGTCTCGGGACGATAAAACGTATGAACACAACTTCAAGCCATTTCAAGTTGTTTTCCCTCGATGGTTAGAAAATGTTGGATTCTAAGACATCCGACAGGAGTTACGAAGTGTCAACCCTTGGAATGTGAAAGTAGTAAAAAATGTGCCATAACAAGAACCTAAAACTGACAATTGCGGAGTTTTTTTGTTAGTGTTTACAATGTATTTAATGTTCGGGCTCAAACTTTATTTTAGTAGTAGCCATGGACAGTACTTTAGGAAAAAGATTGTTGTTAACATATTTAATGGTGATATTGCACTTTAGGCTATTGTACTCATTTGAATATTTATGCACGTGGAATTTTTCTTCTGTAGAGATAATTAATATAATATAATTGAGACTAGATGCCTCATTAGATATAATGTTACAATAAATAAAAAATAAATGCTCAAAACACAAAAGTATTTATCATGATACAATTAGTTTTGATTTGATGCAATGTGATTCTTACATTTCTTGCGATTATGCCCCGTTTCATTGCACCACCCACATCTAACAGTTCTCCTGTTTTCATCCTCACCATCAGAGGGTATTCTGAGCTTAAGACGATGACCAGATGGTGGTGCTTCTATTGACGGGTTAACTCTTATTGCTTGGATTTCCTCCGGAATCTCCCAATCTATCATGTCGCCAATTGACTCTACTGGTTGTGCGTAAGCCATCAGTAATGAATCCTTGGTGTAAAAAATAGAACAAAGACTGATATAATCCACTCGTACGGTTAGGCAAGCAGCAATTGCATGTGCACAGACAAGCTGATCAAGTTCGAATACTCTACAGGAGCAAGTCTTGTCACGTATTTTAACAATCCCCTCCTTAATACCACCACCAAGAACATGAAATCGAAACAAGGACACAGGATGAACAGTCATTCTTTCGACCACAGTTCTCCTGTCAGAGGCTATTTCGTCTGCCCATGTTGTTAGACGGGTACTCATCGATTCAGCCACAATTGTTCTATCATAAAACCATTGCTGCAGTGTTTTCCTAAAGTGATCAATAAGATGAGTAATCAGAAATTTCTGCGGTTCTCTCATGAAAGAATTCACGCTCTCCGCAATGTTGATGGTAAGAATACTGTACCTCTGACCGTCAAACTCAGACCTTACCCAATTACATGTGCCCACATTATTCTTTAAATAGTCAGCCGCACCCGCATGGAGCTGCCACAACCCCTCAAGTTGGTTTTTAAATTCTTCATGTCCATACGTTTTTGCTGCGTTTATGAAAGCAGGCTCAAATTCATCCCATACAACTTTAGACATCTTGAATTTTGCATTTATATTACTTTTCACATGATAAAAGCAAACTCCATGGCCAGCAATGCGAAATACTTTCAAAACAGCTCTTTTGATGGTAGTGCATCGATCAGATATAAACACTAAATTCGATTTATCGCCAATCACTCCATGTAATTTCATCATAAACCATTCCCAAGCATCATTATTTTTGAAATCCATGATCCCAATGGCTAACAGATACAGTTGATTGTTTCCATCTAGGCATGTTGCCACAAACATACTTCCACGATATTGTCCCTTCAGATGTTTGCCATCTACAGTAATCGCTGGCCTAATGCACTGCATGAAACCCTTGATAGGAGATCCAAGAGATGCAAAGTAGTATAAAAAATTATCATTTTCATCTCGTTCGAGGTGAGTAATGGTACTTTCGTTTGATTTAGTCAAAACGTATGAATACCTGGGAAGTAAGTTGTACGACTCTGCAGGATTCTCTCGTACTATTTGAAGACCAACTTCCTTTACCCTATACGCCTGCTGATATGACAACTGGATACCGTATTCCTATTGTATATCGGCTCTGATGTCATTAGGAGTGTATATCTGTTTTTCCTAGATAAACTTATCTGCGATAATATGACCAACAACTCGGCTCCTTACTTGACGAACACCATCGATTATCACCTCATTACAACAAATGTGTACATTGTCAACTCTTCTTACTAACCACGGAACATTCTGCTCATTCGAAGTTCTTGTTGCTCGGATACGCCATTTACATGATTCCGAAGAACAATGGGCCTCGAAGCGTTTCGTTGTGAAACGTGTGATCCTAAAATCAAACTTACTCTTCAAGGCAACTTTGCGCAATTCTAGTATTAACTCATTCTTTTCAGCAAACAACTTTCCCACACCAATATCATCATAATTATAATTTCTAACCATATCTGGAGCAACCAAGTTCGAAGGTAAAACTAGAGCAAGACTTGCGATGTGGTCAACTGTTGTCCTTCTTCTTAAACGGGTCATTGAAGGAATTGGTGATTGTCTCTATTATTAGAGACATTCTGCTCATTCGAAGTTCTTGTTGCTCGGATACGCCATTTACATGATTCCGAAGAACACTGGGCCTCGAAGCGTTTCGTTGTGAAACGTGTGATCCTAAAATCAAACTTACCCTTCAAGGCAACTTTGCGCAATTCTAGTATTAACTCATTCTTCTCAGCAAACAACTTTCCCACACCAATATCATCATAATTATAATTTCTAACCATATCTGGAGCAACCAAGTTCGAAGGTAAAACTAAAGCAAGACTTGCGATGTGGTCAACTGTTGTCCTTCTTCTTAAACGGGTCATTGAAGGAATTGGTGGACTGTCTCTATTATTAGTGGGAATATCGTTTTGATCCTCATCTTCATCATTAGTAGGAATACTAGAAGGAACGACACTCTCATCATGATCTGAACTATTAAAATGATTATCTGTGGTATTATTATATAGTTCCCTACAAACATTATTTTCTTCTATGTTGCCGATGTCATCAATAGGATCATCATTGTTGCGGAAATCATTGTTGAAGAATGGAAAGTAACGTTGCTCTGACGGCATTGTTAGTGGTAACTCCTCTTCTTCAACATCTCCTACTGTTATGCCATCGTCATTAATGGTGTTATTGTAGTCGTGGAGTGGAGAGTAATGTTGCTGTAAGGACACTATTTGTGGTAATACCTCTTCTTCAATATCCGGACCAGAGACATTTGCTCTAGAAGAAGTTTCAGTATCTACAAATGGCTCACCATCTTCGTTCTGAACTCGAGAAGACGTGGTAACAAATATAAGGATGCATCCGTAATTGACCACACAAAAGCCTTATGTAGCACAACCTTGATCATTTCGTCATTAAATATGTCTGTAAGTAGTGAACATGTACGATACATTGTATTACTAGACCTCAAAGTTGTCTTCATCGTGATATTCCATTCATTACGATCTATTTGCAAAACATCATGAACTCTTGCCACAAATTGATCAAATGAACAATCTTTCTGAACCAGAAAAGCTGTATTATTGCCATTCACATACTCCATATGCCCATTCACCAACGTCTCCCACCAACCGTTGTAACACAATTGAAGCACAACTAAATCTATTAAACCTGAAAAATATTTAAAAAAATCAAATGTGGTTACACACTACAAAACATGATAAAGTGAATATACCATAGATGTCGCACAAACAGTTATAACAAGTGTCTGTCACACTTAAATCGAGGTAAATTTTTTATTTAACTATGGGCGAGATCAGCGAAAAAGTTATGATTTTATTCGTCTCGTCACAAGCTTTAAAACGGTATATTATACCCAAACAATAAACACATGTAGCCAAAATTATCATCTCAAAAAATGTATCCATCGCACATGCTGTATTTTTGTGCGACGGGCTCAATTTGGGGCGACAAGCACCTGTCGCACAAAAATACAGCATGTTCGACGGTTCATATTTATGTGCAACAAGCGCTTGTCGCCCATAATCTTGGTTTTGATTCTCAGTCGAGTTTTAACTGTTTTCAACTTTTTTTTTTTTTATTTCTCAACTCAAATAGGTGTATTTTAACAAATTACATTACTTTATAAAACAAATAACAACATTTACAACAAAATCTACATCAATTTTCAACTTAAACACTAGCCTTAAAACATTAAAAATCTATTTTGTGTAAGCACATAAACTAACCTTTAATATACTCTCCAATTGATGATTTTATGCTTCGCTTTTGTAGGGAGTGCTGAGATTTATTGAGTTTTGAGTTTTTTAAGGTGTTAATTGTGTTGGAAGTGCTGAAATTAACTTGCTGTTTTGAGTTGTGAGAATGACACGATTTGAAAATTTGAAGAAAGTAACGAGGGTAATTTCGTTAAACACTTATGTCTTTGGCTAATTATGATAGAAAAAAATTTGAAAGGTTAACTTTGAATAATACAAAATTTTTTTAGTTATTTTTATCAATTTCCCAATGAAATGAGTTGGGTCTCTTTACTCAAATACTTTATGGTACGAGCTTATTTATTTATTTATTTTACATTCTACTAAACATAAACAGAAATTTTGTCACATTTTGTTGATCTGTGAAATCTACACGATTAACTTCCTAAAAATCTATGCCACTTGTCGACAGCAGGACGCTGTCATTCACTGAGTTTTGGTCAACGAAATTCCAGTTTTGCTCCCATAATGAACAGCGTAAAAAAGAAAGAAAGAAAGAAAAGGGTAATGATTGGAATTTATGAAATAAATCCTAGTAAAATATACCTTTATTTAATAAAACAAAATTGAAGAATTCAAACTGATAAAAATCGTTGTCTTAAAAAAGTTAGTGGAGCAGAATTAACCAGGCCCACCAGACACTGACTGAACAAAAAAAAATAGAGGCCCAAGCATGGCAAGTTGGTGGACAATATGACATGGGAAAGCTGCAAAGGACGGGTCTTGGCACCTGCACATGACGGTGGAATGAAAGTCATTCATTCATTCATTCCGGTCTCAGTTGGGGCCCACTCAATTCACCGCCACTCACGCCACCAATCAGAATTCAATTTTTTTTTTTAAATTTAATTAAATTTTGATTTTAATCACGTTCCGTCATTCTGAAACTCAGATACAACGAGTCACGCGTTGCATCTACGGTTTGCAATAAGAAAGGATGAGACACGATATTTATTAATTTCAGTCTTATTTTATATAAGTAAATAGAATAAAAAAAATTTTATTTTTATCCGTTTAGTTTTTTAGAATAAAAATTTATTATAATTTTATTCTGTTAAGTATTTCGTTTCATTTTATTATCTTAAACAGTATTAAATATAAATAAATAAATTTTAATTTTTTTAATAGTCATTATAATTCAATATAATAAAAATCTTAAATAAATATAAATTGAAATAATAAAATAATAGTTCTATTTTGACTATAGCATATTCAAGTATAATTTTATACTAAATTTTTTAATTACATTTTTACTTCCATTACATATTAATATTAAAATTTACGTTTCAAAAATTATAAATTTGAAAAGTAACCAAATTCGGTTATGTTAAAATATCTAATAATTCAATAATATAATAATAAATTAAACCAATAGCTAGGGTTGGCAATGAAACATGATTAGATGGAATTTGCCAATCTTAATCATATCTCATTTATATAAGTGGGATAAAAAAATTTCATTTCCATTTTTTTATATTTTTTTGAAATAAAAATATGTTCAAATCTTTTTCTACACGGAAAAATTGCCATCCCTAACTGCAATGTTATCTTTAAAATTATGTGTTTGTATTTTTTTTTCCTTACTCTCGTTGATTAAAAAGTAATTAAAAAATAAAATTTCATGGGCCTGCGTCCTGCTAAGCCCTCAAAAGAGGAGTGTGGTTCAAGCCACGAAATCCGATCAATTTTGCGCATAAATAAGCCTTGAACTTTCAAAATCGATCGTTAGGAAGAAATGAAGATTGTTATATGGATAAGTCAATTAGTATCATAGTGTTTTTTTTTTTTTTTTTGTAGAGATTTCTTGAATTAATATTTTTGTCAATAGGATTTGGTGCCTAAATAAGTTAGTTAATTTAAGTTAAAGTTGTGCTTTAGTTCTGAGCAGCTTAATTTTTTCTGTGTAACTTATATTTAAACCTCGTACTGTGAATAAAATAATGTGTTGAGTGTTACGTAAACTATATTGTTGTAAAAGGTCTCAGTTCTTTTGAAGCAACTAACTTTATCTTTCAATTAAACTTATTCTCTATTTGTTAATTTACTGTTCGTCCAAAGAGAAATTCCAATAAGACTTTTACCACAGTGGTATATGAGATTAGAACGAGTCCAACAAGAATATGACTATACGCAAAAGTCATCCCGACTAAAAAAGGGTTTCCACTTTAAATGACCATATGGACCCAAAGTTTTTTGTGACACAAGTATGTAATCAACTTAGATGAAGATGATGGTGATGTAATTACAGCAGCTGAAAGAGACAATGGAACTGCCATTCATTTTTGAGACCCGTCATTGAGGACAAGCTTCACCGGGAGGAATGTTACACGAAGAAGTCGATTAGCACTATGTGCTTTTATCGGAGATCGAAATAAAAATTGAGGTGCTGATATGTGGTTAATAAATAAATAAAAATTAAATTATACACATATATTATCATTAAGTCAAATTGTTTCCATTTAATTATTTCTTAATTGAGAGATCTTTTTTTACGAAGTTTGATTTTACATTATGTTTGAACTACAAGATAGAGGCACTGAAAAAACGACAAAATATATATATATATATATATATATATATATATATATATATAAAAGATATATGGTGAAAATCAATTAGAGACGTAAATGATTAAAACAAAAATATTGGCTATCAAGTGTCATTATTCCGAACTCTAAGCAGCTGACAATTCCGCGCAGGAGAAAAAAAAAAAAAAGGAAAAACGCACCACGAATAAAAGAGGAAGAAGCTGAAGTGATTCTATGTCGCATAGCAAACAACACAAAATAGTTGAGAGCATTTGTAGTGGGGCCATGTAATTCCGTTTGCAGAGTGGGACCCTTGTCACCAAGTTTTTTTTTAAAACTTTTTTGAGATAATTTTTTTTTTAATTTTTAAAGAAAAAATTAAAAAAATAGCGTGGCCAATCAAAATGCTGCAAGTGATGAGAAAATAGGGTGCAAATGAAAACTCAGCTCAAAAACCAGTTTGAGCTTCCAAAAAGTTGAAGAATTTAATTCAAAATCCTCCGTGATTCACTGCCTAGAAACAAACAGACGTGCTTGCCTCAATCATACACATTGATGGCCCATGTTCATTTCACTTCACTTCTTCTTCTTCAACAACTACTTTCTTTATCTTTCTTTCTTTCCCTTTACTACTTGCTCCTTTTACTTTTATTTGCGCGCTCCTAATGTCTCTTATTTCTCAACTGTAGTTACAAATTAGTGTTGTCGTTTTCTCTTCCTTATACAAAAAAAATCTTTTTTTTTCTTTTTAGTATTGGTCTTTTGGGCCTATTTATATCCCCACTTAACCTTTTTCTCCATCTGGGTTTCACTTCTTTTCATCATTCAATTTGAATGCCAAGTGAGTTTTTGCTTCTAGTCTCAGCAGCAGAGGGAAGCCAGGTTGGTTGGCTCCTTTTATTTTCTGTTCTAACCCATTTTTTTATTCTTTCTCTCAGCTTATTGAATATTTTTCAGCTTTTTGATGATTTTAAGGATTAGCTTTCATTTTTTGCCTTTACTTTGATGGCTTATTCTGCTGCAATTGGAAGGGTTGTTGAATTGAGACAAAACTGGGTTTTTTTTTTCTCTCCCTTTTCCTTTGACACTTGCAGTTGTATCAAATATTCAAATTTCAGTTTTTTAGTTTGGCATATTAATCTTCTGTTGTTGTTGTTGTTGTTGCTTTCTGTTTAGTGGTTAGTAGCAGAAGTGTGACAACCAGTCATGTACTGTTTGGCTTATTCTATATTGATTTTTCAGATTTTAAGTCTTCTTATGCTTAATTGGAATAAGTGCTTTTGGTATCTTATAGTTGTTACTTGTTGTTAAAGTGTGTCTCTTTCTGTCTTTTTCTATATCTTGCTTCATGCTTGCTGTTGTCTTGGCACATCGTTGTTGATGCTTAAGGATTTTTTGTTTTATAAATAATAAGCCCTCAATTAGGAAGTCATATAAAGTCTTAGCTCCCACTTATCCAACAAACCTCTGCTCTGATAAACTGATGTTGCTGGTTACTTTTAGTTCAATAGCATTTGGCTGAAAATCATTCTCAGTTCTTGCAGAATACGGCTTGCTGAGTGTGAGTTTATCCTCCATGGGTACAATGACTGCATCTTCAACAGTTCCCATGACTCGAGATGTGTCTAATTATGATGAGGTCGCTATGCAGCAGAGCTTGCTGTTCTCTGATAGTCTCAAGGTACTACTGTTTCTCTACTTAGATTTTATCTGTTGGATTATATGCCTTTACCAGTTTCCCTATATAGAGCGTGCAATCTTTGCTTTATGCTGCTAATAGCTATTAGTAAAAGCTCCACCCACCTCAGCATTGTTGGAATTTGAAGCCAAATCACTTTTAAGACAAGAAAAAGAAAAAAATGATTGTGACAAATATGGGCATATGTCTTAAAAGCCAATTCTTGTTTAATCATTCGACACTTGTTTATATGATTTAAACGGTGGATGGTGTGTCACTTTCAAAATTTTACTCAGTTTTCAACAAGCCTTGTAGTAGATAGATGTTTATGGAAGTACAAAAGCACCAGCTTGTAATAGATTTGAGTTGTTATGGAAATATTTACTCTAGTCTTTTTTAATTCAAGCGACTTTGCGTTTCAGGATTTGAAAAACCTTAGAACACAGTTATACTCAGCGGCTGAATATTTTGAACTATCATACACCAATGATGACCAAAAACAAATGTGAGTTGCTCTCATTACAGCTGATAATTTCAATGTTCTATTTAGAAAATAAACATCTTCACATGTATGCAGAGTGGTAGAAACATTGAAAGATTATGCTGTCAAAGCTCTTGTGAACACTGTGGACCATTTGGGTTCTGTGACTTACAAGGTTAATGATCTCTTAGATGAAAAGGTTGATGAAGTTTCGGATACAGAGCATCGAGTATCTTGCATCGAACAGGTATGCTTGTATTCTGGAATGGATTTAGAAAAATTGTAATTGTATTTTCCACTGAGAAAATAAAGAAATTATGGTCCACACTTGGAAAAAAACATGGGTAACAATATCTACACTTAATTTTCAATTAACTTGAATGTGGCTGGAATCATTGATTAAGAAATTTGAAGGATGAGTACATGTCAATCTTTTTGGATTGGTTGCACTGTTGTATGTTTCTCTAACATGCAACATTTTCCTTGCCATTTTTAAGCTAAACTGCCCTGGTGAAAAAGCAATTCCTGTGCATATGAAGGCTATCCCTGAAAATTTACCTTCATCGCATTAGTTAGGAACTATTAGGTGTTCAGGCCATATTTTTAGTAACATAAATCATAGAATCTGAAGACGTAAAAATGAAAGCCACGTGGATCAAATGAATACATTTAATATACTGACATTTACATTTAAAAGCTTTGCTGTTTGATCTTGGTGAAGGTGAGGGAGAACATGCTTTCGATTGACTGATGTGGAGTGTGATGATAAGTCATATTCCTTTTAATAGGGTTAAAGCTAATCCAGGTCTTTAAATTTTGAACTTTATTTGTGACCATGATCTCATTATTGCGTTTTAATTAAAAATGGCAGAGTACAGTCTTTCTACAAAATATTCAATTTTCTAATATAGATATGTATCTCTCTGATTTTGTCATTCACAGAAAGCAAAATTAACATTGAACATTGTCACTTTATTTTTTAACTTATTGTGGTATGTTAGAGACTACGGACTTGCCAAGAGTATATTGATCATGAAGGCCTGTCTCAACAGTCACTGGTGATAAATACTCCAAAATATCATAAGCGCTACATCCTGCCAGGTAATCGTTGACTCTGTTTTTGTCTTACCTTGAGCTGCATTTATTCTGATTTCCTCTTAACATTGAGCCGGAGACGAGGACCATTGAGAGACGAGGACCATTGAGTGGATATTCCATACCCCTTCCTTTTCTTTTCCCCCTTAAAACTGTTTTGTTATTCTCTTTTCTTTGTATTGATTTTGTCCTTCCTCTGAACTATGGAGCTAAAGGCATTTTGGGTTTGACATCTCAAATTTGTGCTCAGTTGGGGAGACCATGAATGGTGCCATCCGTATGAAGTCAAAGTACATTGGATGCAGCCTAGATGACGAAGATGAATGGCATCAGTTTAGGAATGGTAGCATACTTCATCTCCCATTTGTCTCTTTTATCATGTTGCTGGCTAGACTGTAATACAATTTCATTCGTATAATTTGATTGCTTTTCACAAAGCTGTTCGAGCTACAATTACTGAAACCCCAAGAGAAACTCCTAGAGAAACCCCAGCATCTTCACTTAGGTAAATTTTTTATTTTATTTTGCTGTAAAATGGCATGAAATTGACTGATGTGGAGTCTGATGATAAGTAATATCCCTTGCAGGAAAGGACGTTCTCCCTCACCTTCACCAAGACCTCCACAACGATCAGCCACCTTTTCCTTCACATCAACCATGCCCAAAAAAGATGAAGGTCTATTTGCATGCTAAACTTTGTCATATCCTTATTTAAATTTTTTACCATGCTTTCATTTTTGTGTTTTGCCACTAATAATTTTCCATATATATCAGACAAGCGTACGGTTTCACCGCACCGGTTTCCACTTTTGCGTTCTGTTTCTATCTCAAATAGGCCGAAAACCCCAAATGCTAGAAGGCCAATGACCCCAAATTCAAGTAGACCAACAACTCCAAATGCTTCTGATGCAAAACGGCGGGTGAGTAAAGGATATGGTTTAATTTGTTAAACAGTTACTCTCCTATGTGTATTTTGTCCATTATTTATTGATACAAATACTCATACTTTCTTATCAAATAAAATAAAAGACAAGCAAATTTCTCTGGCATTAAGTTTTTGCTAAATAACTCAATTTTTTTTTTCTTGATCTCCTTTATAAAATGTAAAACCTATAAAGCTCAGACATTGGAATATTCATTTTATTGTGTCAGTACCCTTCGGAGCCTCGAAAATCATATTCTATGCGTATGCCCACTGAAAGGGAGAACTGCAAAGACATTGAACAACACCCCAGCAAAAGTAAACGTCTCCTCAAGGCATTACTTAGTAGGCGCAAATCAAAGAAAGATGACATGCTATATACTTACCTCGATGAATACTGATGAAATACATATACTGCTTACAAAGAAAAGGCAAGCAACAAGGGAAAGACGTCCTGTATGGGAAAGGACTGTGAGATTGCACTCTGTTTTGCCCTTTGTTTGAATGATTTTTTCCCCCCTTTATATAGTTTTAATGTATTACTAGAAGTAGACTGATATCATCTTTTATTATTTTTTTCAGTCATCAATTACTGGTGATATTGTATGCGAATGTTAATGCTTCCTATCAATGTATCCCTCATTGTGTTGCAGAAAGTGTCATGCGTCACTTATGCTTGAGTAGTTATCAATTGTTGACATGCAAGCTTGTTCATGCCAACTATGGAAAAATCGCACATCTCTAATCTATTGTTGTTGCGACTGTTCTAGATTGTGATGCATGTGCTTATCTGAAAATTGGTTACTATTTACTGTGTCTTGCCACCATATAAGCAAGTTTTACTAGGTAAGACTGTCTATTCCAGTTCACACTGGGGAATTTGTTGTAGGAAGGTTGAAAAGTAGATTCCAAATTCAATAGTCTGCCACAAGTTTTCTTCACTCTGTTACTATAACAAGGAGAACAATTACAACACATTTTTCAATTCGAAGGGGCTCCTGAGAGTATTAGGGAGTGTATTGCAACTATAAATTGTTTTCTTTTCTTACATAACTGAGCATTTCTTTGATCATCCATCCGATCTCTCTTCTTTAAGATTGATTTCACTACATTAAAATAGTCAGATTCAACAGTTTGGGGTGGGTGCAGTCCAGAATCGACTGCCATTTTGATGCCATCAAGGATTTTCAAAGCATTCAGCAATCTCTACATTTTCTAATCAAGTTTTCTTAGTGATGGCAGCAGCCGTGACACCCCCATTTGAATTTCTTCTAATACAAGTCGAACCAACTTTTATTCTAGATTTAAAGATGCATCGACTTTTGGTGATTCTGCCCAAGATAAAATGTATGCAGAAAGTCAGCCTTGCTAAGTCTGTAATCTGTCATCTTAGCAAAGCTAAAAAAGGGCCTTTCTTTTTGAGGCTCAAGCAGAGGGGTTGCAGCATCAATTTCCAATTTTTCTGGGGACATGTTTGCAGCCACGAGCACATGATAAGCACCCTCCCCAGAATTCCAGCATTTGAAACAGTGCTGTCTACGATTTTATCTTTTCTGGGTTACTTCTGGGGTGACAGGAGCTCCCTTGATGCTTGCTATAGAAAAATCTTGATTTTCGAACGTATAGAGAGACTCCAGATAGGATTCCACCAGCTAGATGAATTCTCAAAGCATGAAGGCTATCGAGGTACATTAAGCTGAGGGCCACTTGGTAACCAAGTAGGTACCTCCTGTGTCAAACAATGGCTAAGAATTCCATCAATGCCCGGAAGAATGTTAGCAGTCATGAATTCTTCCTTCTACCCACTTTACGAAATCAATATCAGATTGAACCGTTTGAGGGGTAAACAGAAAAGCCCCAAAAGTGAGGTCTGGCAGTCTGGTTAGGCCCAAACTGAAAGAGTTGGAAATAGCTTGCTAATAACTTTATTCAAAAGTAAGACGATTATAAAATTTACAGCTGCAACCACTAGATAAAAGCCAGTGATTGGCCCAAAAAAAAAAAATCAACTTAAAATTCACAGCTTTGAAGAGTTTGTTACAGCTTTCCGATAATTTTAAGGTTTACATTATAAAACTAACACTATAGATTCTCTTGTTACAAAAACGTCAGCTAATCCAAAACAAGGTGTAGTGGAGTAATACAGTTCCTGCTAAGAATGATTCTCCAACTGCCAAAGTTAGGATGATGTTACAGTTCTGTTCCTTGACCAAACTGTTCGATTGTTTTTGTCCCAATTGTAAGCACATCTACAAAAGCGGAAAATGATGCACGAAGAAACCTGGCCTCAACTGCCTCAAAGTGCCTGAATCAGATGAGAAAATAAACAGAATGAATAAACTTCTAAACTGAAAAGTCCAGGCAAAGTTGATATACTAAAGAAGAATGGTATTTTAGAGGAAGAACTCTTCTGAGGTAACATATTTGAAAATTTGGCAGGAAAAGGGGAAAAATGATTATTGAACGGGCCACACAAAATTTCCAAATGAATATTGTCTCATAGGATAAACTGGCAGATGCAAATCGAATGAATATTGGACAAGAATGAAAAATCAGTTATGTAATGTGTTTCCAACCAAGAATGATCAAAGAATAAAACTTACACTAAAAGTTTCCCATTAACGACAGATATCTGCCTTTTCACTTTGTCTGGTTGCAACTGCACTTGGAAATTGAATTCAAGTAAGAATTTATTGAACAAGAAATAAAGTTAAAGGAGCAAAGTATGATCTTAGAATAGGATCGTGGTGGATCACCTCCTTATCAGTAGCTAATGCTACATACACAATTGATGCATTCTCATTGGACTCGTAATCCACTTCAAAGTCACTGCATGGGAAAAATCATTTTCTAAGAAACAACAAAACATTCCAGGCACAGTTCCTTTAAAAAACTTCCGAAAGGTGGACAAAGAGCATGTCACTGTCATGGGAAAAAAATAGATAACTCGTAAACAACAGAGGAATTACAGATGCTCTGCCCTTTTCCTCAGCAAACAAAACTGAGAACAGTTCACCCCCTCAGCTTCCGATAGTATATTTTCCTCAATGCCAGTTTATTCAAAAATCTTTCAGAACTATCCCAATATTCTGATAATATTGCCACTGACTTTATTTTTTCATGGTTCACACAACTTATAACTAAATTACAAGTTACCGTTTCAAACATTTGTGTTTGTATCATAAGCATTATCTTTTCAAGTTTTGATACCAGACAATAATAAAAGAAAGTTTTAGCCCTCAGAAATCACCCTTAGCCTCCTCGAACACCCATGCAATTGTGTTATACTTGAAATGAAAACAATTAATAGAATCAAAACCCATGAAGCAGATGTCTTCAATTTGTTCGATATATTGCAACTCAATAATCACCTCATATTCATTCTAAGCAATCAGATAAGAAAAGAACACATCTTTCTATCATTAACACCAACGCAAACAACACAACACAACGCAAAGTGTAGCAAAAGCTGAAAAGGGAAACATGTAGCAATAGAAATTAGAAATTTTGGTATACAAAGGTAAATATAAGTATTACAGTAAAAGTGATTAGTGAGGCTTGTGAGATATAATAAGAGGGCCAAATATCACAACTATATTAGTTATTTTCTTATCAATAAGTTTGGCAATTGATCGAGTGGAGCTCAGTCTTGGCCAACCCCTTGTCTTGGCTCTGTGATTAAAATAAAGGATCCTAACTTTTAAAAGTTTGATCCTCAAAACTAATTTAAAAGATTTGGCCTTTATCAAGTCTGTGTCAGGCTCGAGCTTTATCTACATGTTGCGATAATCTTTTTAATTTTTAGATACTTTTTTAGAATAGAACTCCAATTTTTCATTCTCTATTAATAATATTGTACTATTATTGTTCCATTTTATGTAAATTTGGTTGTAAGGAATTTAATAAATTTTTATTTTTATTTAGCTTTAACCAAAATGCATCTAACTAAATTAACAAGTAAATAAATTATATATAAAATACCAATCAATTTGTGGAGTGAGTTCTAATCACATTTGTAGTGTATGTGTTTTAACTTTAAGAGTTATATTTTTTTAATTTTAAAAATTAATTTAAGAGTCAAGAGTTGAGTTAGGATTTTATAGTAAAGTCTTGACCTAACCTAAATGTAATTAGGTCAAAACTTGATCCCTTTTAAATTCAAGTAAAAACCCTAAAAATTAGAGTTTGGTCAATTGGTCAAGGACAGGGATGGGTTTGGGTCTTTTTGCCATCCTTACTTATCAATTATGGAGTAATGTTATTATATATTCGATTGTGGGTGGCAATTGATTGCAAGGCTTGGTTAAAATTAGTTTGCAGATAACTGATTGTGTGGTTTCAGGGAAGCTATAGTTCAAGAGCAAAGTTGTACAATTTATTGACAACAACAGAAACCAACATGATGGGAGTTGACAAAGGACAAGCTGGTGCACTTGCCTGACTTGGAGAGTTTGGCTAAGAACATGGAAATCAGCTTAATTGAGATGGCGAGTGTGAAACAAACTTACGCAGAGTTTGTGAACGAGTTCTTGGACAAGCTGAATAAGATGATAGAGGATGTTGTTGCATTAACAAAGATGTTGAAAGATGACATTAAGAATCTTGAAAAGGAAATTAGGTTACTAAAGTGAGCAGTAAGCAACATTTCTCGCGCAGAGGATAGAGCTTCTAAAGTTAAGTCGCCCGAACCTAGGCTTGTAATGGGACTCAGAATGCCAAAGAGTTGGAGAATTTTTTGTAGGATATGGGACAATATTTTTGAGCCACTTGAGTGCCTAAAGCGGAGTGGGTCACTATTATAAGCATGTACTTAGAGAATGATACTAAGTTGTGGTAGCGGAATAGGCTTCAAAAAGATGTTGAAGCACAAAGACCGGTAATAGAAATATAGGACACACTTAAATGAGAATTGAAGGATTAGCTCATACTAAGAAATGCTAGTTGCCTCATGAGGGAGGGCTTGAAAAAGCTAAAGCATGCCGAATCAATGAAGGATTAAGTTAAAGAGCTTAGTTCACTGACATTGGACATCAAGAATATGTTAAATAAGAACAAGCTCTTTAACATTATGTCGGGCTTAAAGCCATGGGCTCAAACAAAATTGTGAAGGCAAGTTATAAGGGATTTACCATTGGCTGATGGCTTGGTAGATTTTAGATTTATAAACACTTCTTCTTCCAAATCCAAGAAGTCAAAGGATGGTAAGAAAGACAATTCTTTGCGTGATCATAGAAATTGAAATAAATAGCCAAAACAAAGCCAAGCAAGGGAATCCACAAGAAAAAAAGAGTTCAAGGTGTTTTTTTGTGATAGATTACATCATGCAAAGGATTCTCTGAAGCACAAGAAGCTGAATACTTTGGTGATGAAATAGAAAAGAAGTCTTCAAAACCTTAAGAGGCTATGGTAATGTTGCATACGTGAATCTGTTATAAATGTTAAGCAAAACAAAAGTCAAGGTAAAGGAGGAACCTATAAATAAAGAAATGATAGAAAGTATCTTGAGGGGCAAAACCTTAATGGTGCCCAAACTTTAGTACAAAGAATTAAGGGGGCGCGAGGGCAGCGCACTGTCTTTTCTTAGCAAATAGGGTGTCATTTGTAAACTTGTATAAATGGTGATGGAAATGTATATTTTGGGGATCCTGGGTTTTGGTAGAGAGAGTGGTGTCCTTGAGCATACAAAGTCTTGAGCTATTAATCTTTTTTTTTTTTTCAAAAATAAAAAAGTTAAGGGTTAGGGCCTCTATATAAAAGCAAACAACATGTATTTTTGTGTACTTCCATCCTTGCTATTTTTGTTCTTTGTTATTAGTGGAATTAGTCTCTTGCCTAAACCTCCATTATGGGTCTTTGTGTCCTTGTTGCTTTATTTGCTTTAGCTAGGTGTTGTTGAGTGGTTGGCTAAGTGGAGACTTAACGTCATCATAGAGGGTTGCCACATCCTTAATTAAGATAAGCCCTAGTGACAATAAGCATATTGGGATATTCCTAAGGGTATATTTGGTAATTGCATTGGCATCATTCATTTTGATTGGTTAATTTTTAATATTACTTGGCACCAATGCGATTAGTTATTTTAATAACAAGTATTTATTTTTAAGGGTTTTTAAAATTGATCATGTGAAAGTGAAAGTGATATATGAATATGTGATGATCTACTTTACATAGAAAAATAATAAACTTCAATATCAAGTATCAACTTCCATTACAGTATTTGTAGGATTAATATGGATTTTGAAGGAATAATGACCTGCTTTATGTAATATAAATGTTGCGACAATTTATCTTTTTTATTTTCAAAAATTAGAACACTTTTTTACTTCTTGATGTGAGAAACATCTTTTTATTGTTTTTAGTTGTTTTCTTAAAAAATATTTTTCAAAAACCAAACTAGTACAACTTTTATTATTATTTTTTCTTTTGAAGCTAAACTACAACTTTTCTTTAAATAAAGGGATATTATTCACCAACTATCTTTTTTTTGGACTTGTTTAAAAATACAAAAATTTTTGTTTTGCTGAATTCCACCTGAAGTTATATTTCTTTGCACTTTTCTATTTCTGTCTGTTGACTGTTAAGATTATGTTAGTTTTCTTAATAAAATGACAGTTTTGTCCGCCAAATTAATGTCATAGGATGAAATTTTAATTTTACATTTGGGGGCAAAATCATTATTTTATTAAGAAAACTAACAGAATCTTAACGGTCAACATACGAAAGTAGAAAAATGTAAAGAAATATAATTTCAGGTGGAATTCAGTAAAAAAAAAAAAAAGAATTGTGCATTTTTGAAAAAATCTGAAAAAATAGGTGATCGGTAGATAATTTTTCTTAAATAAATAAATAAAAAAATCCCAAATATAGCTTTCAATCTTAAAACAGAATTTCAAAAATACTATAGTAAAACTTCATGTTGGAACCAAACTAATTTATTACTATGAGTATGTTATAACTTAATAGAGGTGTAGTTTTGAAAATTATTATTCTAACTTAATTATCTTTAATGCAAGAAAAAAGAGGTAAAGCATGCACTATATTAATAATTTACTAATGAAGCATGTTAAATCCAATATATCCATTATCTATGTACTATTATTAGGAATATGCAAAGTCATCTTAAAATCTCTAAATTTTTGTATTCTCTTTAATAATTTGCTCTCATTGTCTAATTGTATTATGTGGAAGTAAGTTTCTTTAATCTAAAATAACATATATTTTCATGACATATAAATAATTATTACTATTAAAGGCAAGTTCTTTAAGACAAAATCTAGAAAAATATAATTTATTACAATATAGAGCTTATTCTTATCTATAGTTGTCTCAAATTGGAAACAAAATTTTTTATGACTAGATAAAAGTTATTTCGATATAGAATATCACTATAACAAGGTTTTACTTTTATCTCCATTTTCAAAAATAGTTCTTAGAGGAATTATAATTGAAAATTGAAACTAGACTATGCTACTATATATAATTAAGCGTCAAACAATAATAATCTCATTCATCTCTTTCAAACAACTAATCACATGGAAGGAAGGTAATGGCCTTTTTCTTCAATTTTTTTTCTTGTTTTAGCTAAGGGGATGATAATTATTTATTTATCTTGTACACATGAATTTTCTTTAGCTTTTACGAGAATACATTCGTCAAGTACGAAGGGTTTTTTTTTAGACTACCAAGAAAGTGCAGGGATAGACTGGATCCCTACCTATAATATAAATAAGAAGAAAATGAACAAAAGGAGGGAAACATGACCTCAAAACCTCCAATACAAATCACAATACAAAACGAAAGCAAAAAGGCCTATAAGAAATAGGCAAAGAATCCAAAAAAGAAAAATCATCTCCTAACATGAGGAGTCTCGTGAGCATCCAAATGAAAAATGCCAATCAAACCAACTGAAAAATCCCAATAACTTAAACGTTACTGATGAGTCTAATTATTGGATCATGATTTTTGCAATACACAATTATAAGGATCAAGTGAATACTGTTAGATTGGCCTTCTCTTTTTCTTATGTCGAACACTACTAGGGCTAGCAGATGATGACATTATGGATGTCATCTGGCTGCGACTTATAGAGAATTTCAACCTTTTCAAGTCCTGTATATCCTTAAGGGAACTTGGTGTAAAGGGCCACATACACGTTAATTGTGCAAAACATGCAAGCATGGGTAGTCAAATTAATGACATATGTGTCCATATATACTTCAAAAAATAATGATTCTTACACTTTTAGAGGCTTCATTTATGTTTTCCAGGTATACTTTGATCTATTAGCATTAACTCTAAGATATTAATTCACATAATAATCAATACACAATAAACTAATATCATGTTTTCCAGGTATACTTTGATCTATTAGCATTAACTCTAAGATATTAATTCACATAATAATCAATACACAATAAACTAATATCATGTTATCATTTTTATGTACCACATTTTAGAATCATCTTTATGAATTGTTTTTCCATAATGTATACATTTAATATGTCCCTCTCAATGTACAAATTTCATCTCTTATTTGTTTATAATGCATATATAGCTTTCATTGTTGAACTAATTATATTTATCCTTAGTCTATATCAGTCGCTTATCTAAAGTTTGGATTTATAAATTGATTTCAAAGGTAGGAGAATTTTTCAGAAAATATCAATCGAACACAAGTTACACAATATATCCACATATTTTGTGTTGTCATTTAAGAACATAGCCAGTTAATACAACACTTAGACTACAATTATACTTTATCCCCCGATTTATCTGCACCCAAGTTGCATCTACCCTTCTGTTAAGAAATATGTCTTATTTCTTTAGTAAAGATTTCCTAAGATATTTTCCTTTTTGTAGGATTTCTATTTAAAGAATAAGTAATTTTCCTTTTGGGACTTGACTTATTCAAGAAGAAATACTACTAGTATAAGAAAATGATTGCTTCTCCTACAAAAAATAATCACTATATATAGGGAGGTTAAGTTCATTTATTTGTATAATACAATAATCAGTTTTTTGCAAGTAGACAGTTTCTATTATGAGAGAAACAATATGTTTATTGATAGATTAGGTGTTATTTGAATTTTAGGGGTAAGGAAAAATATTACGGTGATTGTAATAAGTTTTCACATAATAAATTTTTTTCTCATCGTCTTTAGCGACCATAGTTTTTCTCCAGTATAAGAGTTTTTCACGTAAATTCTTATGTTGTATGATTAGTTTTATTTTCCATTTTTTTGTTTATTATTTGTTTGATATATTTTTGCTTGCAAAATCTTGGTGGGATTAAATTCCTTAGCGAGGGATATTAGAGTTAAGGTTGCAATGTAGAGCAAATATATCTACAGCAAGGTTTTCAAAACTTGTGAAAGTAGAAATAGAAAAGTTTAATGGAAAAAAAATAAATTTTGGCTTGTGGCAAGTTCAAGTCAAGGATATATTGATTCAATTTTGTTATACAAGGAAAGTAAGGGTGATGTAAACACTGTTCTTATTAGTAAAAATCCTTGAAGGTGTGTTGACAATCAAGACACCTTAAAGAACATTGTCAGAATAGAGTAAGTTCGGCAAGCGACTCCAAGTCAATATATGAAGATACTGATGGTATCGCTAGCGGAAAGTCTCTCATCATTATATAAGACAATGATCCCCTATAACAGGTGAGGAAGACATCCTCATGGTAAGCCACTAATGCCACGGAAAAGGATGTATCACTATTAGTAGGTCCATAAGATTTGCACACAATGTCTGGTTTGACATTTATGTAAGGTGTGTAGTGAAATTTTTATGTTGATGGCTGAGGACTCTCAAGGAAGCTAAACATAAGAATGGCTTTTTTTCAACAAGGTGATCGACATGTGCTGAATATATGTACTTTGGAGTATGATGATTCTCAGTATAGAGAATTATGGTTGCTAATAGAGGATAAGATTTTACGCATGGTGGAGTGATTCTCATAAGCCCCATGTGAGTATAGTTTTGGTAAAGAAAAGAAAGTGGAGACGGCATGGTTTTGTAGATGCACAGTGGATTATATTTTGTCGCCTAATTGAAAAACTCGCTGCGGTGGAGATTATTAATAAATATATCTATTTTTCAATAAGGATTTCTTAGAATATTTTCCTTTTTGTAGAATTCCTATTTAAAGAATAAGGATTTCCTAGGATATTTTTCCTTTTTTGTAAGATTCTTATTTAAAAATAAGTAATTTCTCTTTTGGGACTTGACATATTCAAGGAGGAATACTACTAGTATAAGAAAATAACTACTTCTCCCACAAGAAATAATAACTATATATAAAGAAGTTAGGTTCACTTATTTTGTATAACACAACAATTAGTTCTCTCCAAGTAGACAGTTTTTTGTGTGAGAAAAACAATAGGTCTATTAAGAGATTGGGTGTTATTAAGCTTTTAGGTGTAAGGAAAAATATTAAAGTGATTATAATAATTTTTCATATAGTTGATTTTTTTCTCATCGTCTTTGGCAGCCGTGGTTTTTCTCTGCCATAAGAGTTTTTCACGTAAATTCTTATGTTGTGTAATTAGTTTTATTTTCTATTTATTTTTTTGTTTGTTATTTGTTGATATATTTTTACTTACAAGATCTTGGTAGGATTAAAATTTCCTTATGCCTTCAACCTATATAGTTTAAGAAAGACAAAGACTACTATAAGAGTGTCACAACTTGTTTGATGCCTGTCCGACCTATGTAATTCATGGATGGTTTCAAATTAATGCCAATTACAAAACAATAAAAGAATTCACTAGATATGTGAGTCATTTACATTTCCTAACTACACTTTTATTTTTTAACTTCCTTTTTTTGTTTGCCACCAACACTAATTCATATGAAGTCAACTATTATAATTCTAGTACATAGATGGAATCTTTATGTCATTACATTATTTAAATAGGTTTTATAACTCCCAAAAATTTCTAATACCAGTTAATAGTATGTAATTAGCCTTAAGATTGTTGATTATTGATTCAATGCCCTTATTCTCACCAAATGAAGCAATTGATATGCTAAATTAGATATAGTTTAAGTTAAGAGCCTTTTGGGTTCATGTTTGGATTGAAAGTTTGCTCAAGGTAATTTTTTCCCCAACTTCTGTCTTGCCTTTTGTTAAGAGATGAAACTATTGGACATGCACTCACACATTTCTTATATGTCTACAATCCATTCCTGAGTAATAACTTTGTCAATGAAGACATCTTTTGTATAGAGTAGAACCAGTCAACAGTCTGTGGACAAGGAAATTAAAAGATATAATATAAAATTTGTTCGATAATGCTACACTCAATTGAGGACTAACATTCTTACTAGACTCCGATAAATTAGGACAAATAATTTTGAGGAGATTGAATGCCATTATAAAGTCATTATAGAAGAATTGAGGGCTGGTAATGAAATTGTTATAGACCCCGTGGATTCGATAAATGTTGAGCTTTTTAATAGTTAGGTATAGGTATTATAATTTCTGTATCGATAGTTTATCACGCCATTTATTGATACCTTATAAATAAGGTAGAACTAGCAATATGATCCATTGGTTGAAAGATATAGATATCAATAAATTGTATTACCAAATTCAAGTTTATTGGGTTATAAACTCAACGATGAATCTTATAAATCTAAATGTATAAACTATCTTCTTGTATAACCTCTATAGGTTTACTGAACGCTATTTGCGATATGTACTAAATTTAGCTATCTACCATTGAGAAATTAGACACAGACATAACAAGAGCAATGAAGTCGCATCACTTGTATCAAACTTTGACTTTGCAATTTGGCAAACTAGAGGCTTCCAAAAGAGACGTAGGATAACCCTTACAAAAGAGGAGCTTATAGAAATTAAACATCGCTCAATGTCACACATCACTTAAACTACACATATACGGCCATTTGTCTACCCAACACGGTTAAAATTGACGCAATTGAAGATATTGATCCATAACAACTTGCTCAATACAAGCACTTGATGGACTTATAATTTATGGATGTTGAACGTCTTAATTTTTGAGAACATGTTATTCTAGTTAATTTCAAATGATTTGCATCTGTTGAGAGGGGTGACTGGCTAAACAATTATGTAAGTTTTATTTTTCATTGCCATATTCTTCTTATTTATTTATATTACTTAGACTTATTTAACGTTTGCAATCCACTTGATTTGGCCAAGTATTTACTCTTATTTTTTATCCTTTTTTCATATGTTTTAATCTATTAGCGTCTACATTTGGCTGATCAAACGTAGACTTTACAGCTCATATAATTTAAAAGCAAGAAGATGTGCTAGCATTAATGTAGAGTTCTACCACTTAAGAGGCTATCCTATCCCTATAAAAAGAAAATGTCTGTCTCTTTAACTGTTTAAAATGTCGACCTCGCTCCGAGGAAGCATTAAAAGAATTACGGGTAGGACTCAAGGAATTGAAGCCAGATAAGATAGATACAGCCGGTTACCTTCTAATCTATATTCTTTGTTTTAATAAATTTATTAATTTTCTACATATACATCATTCACTAGTCAGTATTAGTTTTATTATTTCAACTTCATTACAGCCTCCAAGCAATCGTTTTCAATCACTAATGATCTATATATTTTAACGTTTACTTCAATTTAAAGGCAAGTGTTTCTAGCTTGTGGTCTGAGATGCAACAAGATCACAAGAAAGCCCTCCAGTTGCGATTTAATCCCGATCTACTTCACATATTCATCAATGACTTAAGATCTTGGTCCTTTATAAATCAAGCAAGCAAAAATTATTGCCATATTCACTTATCTTAACTTATCATGTTACAATATGCTAATCATCAATTCTACTGTCTTTTGTTAACAATAAATATACATAAACTTATACTTGAATTATCTGTTGTCAAGTTTATTTACCAATCGATGTAATTGGATTACATTAGGCAGTATGTGAAATCAGCTTTGTTGACAGAAGAATTTCCATATATAATCCACTCATTGATGACTTTTCTATTGAACAAGTTGTTTCTTGAATGGCATGCATGCAATTTCTTCTTCCACCATACTAATTTAGTGCCCAGACTTCTACCGCAATCGTCTTGAGCTTATTGTTTCAACAACACCTTATAAAGTAATCAGAGTTATGAAAGGCCTACCATAACAACAATCTAATTCAGGAGATTGTGGGGCTTTTTTACTAAAGTTCATTAAGTATTTAATAGTTTGCCTCCCTTCCAATTTTAGTACATAGGATAGGCCATTACTTGGAAAGAAAACTGCAGTATTAATATTGATCGATGAAATTGTCTTACCACTATGACAGCTTCATATTAGCAACATAAATCATAATCTCTACAAGACTACAACTCTTTTGCATTTGCTTAACCTTACAACAAACATTTATATTTCTACTACGTTTTCCTTGACCGTGCCAATATATTGTATTATATTATGGTTGAACTTTATATGTTATTTGTTGGTTATATTTTGTTATATTTTGGTTGAACGCTATATATGATTTGCTTTAATCTTAACTTTATTACATTGCACTCTATATATTGCTTGCTTTTCTGTTCATTCTATAACCTTCATCCTTTCATTGTCCTTTACTTTTCACTTAATTTATTAATAACATATTATATAATTGAATAAATTTTAAGGTTCAAATTATTTTTACCATTAAGATTAAAAATTGGGACAAAAAAATCATATAACGAGAACATTAATGCAGAATGCATGTCACACTCGTGGCAATACCCATGGTCTTCATCTTTACAATATCTACGATTTTCATTTTAACAATTTTTTTCAATTTTTTTTTTCACAATCATAGCAACATGTTGTCTTGTAAGCAACTTCACTAAAACTTGGCTGAAATATTTAATGCATAATTTCCGTTTAATTACGCCTAGCAATTTATTGTCTACTATGAGAATAAGAAAGATTAATGCATAGAAGACCTTATTTTTCTGGTTGCAGTTATGTTATAGAAAATCCCATACATGTTCATAAATTGAGTATTCTTTGTTTCTTGTTTTTGACACAAATAAAATCTTTTTTTCCCTCCACTTCAACTCTATAATTGGATATGCTTATCCAAAATGTCTTTATTTTACCCATTTATTTGTTTCTTTTACAATTCACTTTCACTAATTTCTAATGGACAATTTTTTTCTAATAACTTGACCGTTAGACTTGTGACACAACCAAAATTTAGCTTCATTTAATCAAATAATTACTACTGCATCAATATTTTTTTTACCATATTCATACCTATCTATAATTATAATTTCTCAACATAACATGTCTACTGTTTATTTCATATATATTTTCCATCCATGTAAATGGCCTCCCTAGGGAAATCATATTATTGCACACGCTGTCCATGCCTAGATGCAGCCTAAAATTTATAATAAATCTTTGTTTACCACATAAAACACGTATATACGATCTTAACAAGATTACAAGTGGGCAATTAACCCAATCCGACCCTTTTCTACCCAATTTGAGGAACTCAGGTTCGGATCAAATGCAAATTAACTCCTTCACCCAATCAGATAGGAATCCATCCAACCAAATCCGATAGGCTTGAGATCATATAGGGTTCCATCAAGTTACACATAATTAAAAAAATTATTATTTTTTAATATTTTTTCCCATCCCATCCAATCCTATAAATTACCATTCAAGTTAAATCACACATTTGTATTTAGTTTGTATTACTTCTTTTCCAACTCAATTAACTCTACATCAGATCAGATCAGGTTCATCCAATCTATAATTTGTCCACCCCTAAACAAGATACTTATCACAAACTTTTACCATGCCTCCTTCAGGAGGAGCAAGCAGAAGAATCAGACACAAGAGACTTAGAAGCTGATATTGGTTGCCTCTCAGAAGTTCATAGTTCAGTTGATGAAGACACCTAAGAGGAATCATATAAAGTTTATTCTCTAACTTGCTTATTTATTACTGTTTTCTTTTTAAGGAATTTACACTACCTAAATTTTTCGATTTCTTTTTTTGATTTCTTTTTTTGTCATTATATGGTTTCTAATAAATTTGTAACAAATACAATCTTCTTGTCAATTTCACTTATATTCGTACAATCACAATAATGACTATAAGATAAAATTACTTACAGGTTATGCATCCCTACAATTCTCAACTCATGACACTTTTAGTTTCTCCTTCACATCATTTATATACCATTTAATTTACAATCAGACTTTTATAACAAATGTTACCAACATATGAATATTATGTGATACATGAGTGTTTCCTTTTTCTTTTTTGAGTGCTATTTTTCAATCTAACCAAATGTGTTTATTAATGATCTTTCACGGTTTTCAGTAATATATAAATTGTACTTATATAAAGGGAATCGAGTCCATTGCAAAAAAAAAAAATTTAGGGATTGAATTTACTTATAAATAGTTTGGGTATCATTAGATAACAAAAAAAGGTATAAATAACTCTTTCCAATTTTTTTAACTTTTTTGGCCTTTCATCAAAAGTATTGTCTCAAATGGGCTATCTAAAGTGGCCCACTTTGCAAATTTATATAAACACTTTTATAAATTTTTATTTAATATTATATCTAATTCAATTATTTATATTCCTATAATAATTTAATAGTAAGATTTAACAAATACATACGGATACTATTCAAACTCACAGTATTTTTAAAAATAAATATTACTAATATTTATTTGATTTTCTTCAAAACTAATTATTTCTACAATATAAAAAACAACGATTATTTTAAAACTTACAGTATTACTAAACTAACCCTTAATCCATTTCTCATTTTCATGTCAATTTTTTAGTATATAGTAAAAAAAAATTGATTCTATGAAAACCTTTATGATAAATGTTCAAAACTCAAAAGAATTAGTAATGAATCTACAACACAAGAAATAATAATTATTTTAAAAGTTACAACATTACCTAATTTGTCCTAACACCCATCTATTATACTTTTCGATGTCATTCTTCAATTATACTCTATTTAATATCAAAAGTACCATTTCTCTTTAAAATAAGTAATTAACACTTTCTATTTGATTCTTTAATTTTTATCTTTTTTCTCACTCTTAAATGTCTTTCTTTAAAATTTCTCTCTTTACAAAACTTAAAAGTACTAGCTTCTCAAGAATAAATAAAATTAATCTAAAATAAATTTAAAGTATGAATTTTTATAATTTTTGTAAATAAATTGAATGGATGAGAGTCATAAATTAAAAATAAAAAAATGGATTGATGATAAATCTAAATTTGCAACAACAAAGAGGAAAGAAATAAAAGAAAAAAGAGCATACCTATTGAAGTGGAGACGAAAGAGACAGAATACTTATGGAAATTATATTTAAGCTTGCCCTAAAAATGATTTAATGTAGTGTTAACATTTTGGATTGGAGTGAGAATTCTGAGGGGTGGGAATCCTGAGATTGGGAGTGAGAATCCTGTGATTGGATTAAAGTGAGAGTATGTTGTTTATTTACACTGGAATGAGAGTATAGAATCAAAGTAAATGATTTTAAATTATAATTTTATTCTTATTTAAAGAATTATAGTTTTTTATTACAAAATTAATACAAAAATATATTTTAAAAAATAAAAAATTTTATTTTATTATATTTTTAAATTAATAATAACTATTAATATTCTTAATTATGTAAATTATTATTTTTTACTTAATTATGTAAATTATTATTTTTTATTAATTTTAATTTTAATTATGTACATAAAAAAATTATTGATAAGTAGCACAAATGAAATATTATTATTAATAATATAATAAAAAAATAATTTTTTTAGAATAAAATATTTATAATTATTAATTACTAATATTAAATAAATATAATACTATTATTTTTAAATAAATATAATAATATTATATTTTCTGATAAAAATAGTATATAATAATATTATTAATTTTTTATGAATATGATAATATTATTTTTAAGTAATTTTAACTTAAAATAAATGAAATTATTATTTTTAACTAAATATAATAATATTATATTTAAATTAATTTAATAATATTATTTTTAATAAATATAATTTATAAAATAATCTAATAATATAATTTAAATAAATATATAGGTGTAAAGAAAGAAGAGAGGAGAATAGATTCTCACTCATATCTATTCTTATGGGAATAAAAATCTCACTTTTCACTCTAAAAATAAATAAAATTCATAAAATAAAATTAGATTCTCACTCCCTCCTTAAATTATGTAATTAAATATTAAAATAAAAAAATTAATATTTTTCGCTATAGTAAATAAACACACCTTAAGTGGGAGAAAGGATTTATCGGTATCTAGAGGCATTTAAAAGCACCACAGCACCGCTCTCAGAAGTTTTGAGAGTCGAACATGGGGGAAAAAGAACACAAAACCCCGCTTAAAACGACACCGTTCTAGCTCAGTAGCTAAAACTTCTCTTTTGCTTCAAAGTGACGAACTCAGGCGCCAAACGCCTTTCAGGAATTCAGCTGGAGAATCAGCTGACGGAAACAAAACATGCCGTGCACAAGTTGCGGGTCAAAAACCCTAACCCGTGAAGACATCTCCGGCAGCCTAATATGCGCGTCATGCGGCGTCGTTCAAGCATTCGACAACTACGATGCCCAATTATACGGCCGCGACGGGCCGACTGGAATCTACGTCCACGTCGGCACTGCAGGTACGGGATCTGCCTTGAACTATAAAGAGAAAAAAATCTACGAATCTCATAAATTAATCGACGAGTTAACTTTTAAGCTAGATTTGACCGGTCAAAGATCTATTCAAATAAAAAACATGATCGATAAAATCACCGACGGTGAGTTCGGGTTAGGAGATTGGTTCCCTATTTTAATCGGCGCGTGTAGTTATGTAGTTATGAGACTGGATGATAAATCGCTACCAATTTCCGAAGTAGCGTCGGTTCTCAACTGTGATGTGTACGAATTAGGTAGAATGATTACACGTGTTGTTGAGTTTTTGAATTTAAAATTACCTGAATTTGACATTGTGGGTATGTTCGAGAGAGTGATTAAGAACTCGAAGTTGCAAGGGTTTACTAATTTGGATGAGAGTATGTTGGATAGGATGAGAAAGCAAGGAGTGCTTTTGTTGAATTGTGCGGTGAAATGGTTTTTGACGACTGGAAGGAGGCCAATGCCAGTGGTAGTGGCAGTGTTGGTGTTTGTGGCAGAGTTGAATGGGGTCAGTGTGGAGATTGAGAAAGTTGCGAAGGAGGTACATTGCACAGTGGTCACATGTAGGAAGCGATATAAGGAGTTGTTGGGAGCGCTTGTGAAAGTGGCACAGGCATTGCCTTGGGGGAAGGATGTGACTGTCAAGAATGTTGTGAAGAATGCTCCGTTTGTGATGAATTATATGGAGATGAAGTCGATGGAGATAAGGAAAGAAGAGAGGAATGGGTTGAACTGTGGTGGCGTTGATTTGGGTGATGTGGTTAGTGAGTGTTTAAAGAAAGACGTTGAGTACAAAATTGAAGGGGGTCAGGTGGAAAGTGATCCTCGGTATCTGGAGGTGGAAGAAAGAAGCGGGCTCGCATTAACAGGGGTTTATCATGTTGATAAGACTCAACTTTCTCATGAATGCTTGGCGATGATTTATACTAGGTTTGCAAATGAGATTGATGATGGTAAGTTGTTGGAAAAGAGTGAGGTGATACATGGAGTGAAGGGAAGGGGAGGGTATGAGCTTCATGCATGTAGGGATTGGTGGTGTGGAAAATCAGAATTGAGCAAGAAGGTTTTGCTGAAGAAAATATTGGAGAAAGACGTTGGATTGGATGTTATGCCTGCATCTTTTGTTAATGGTTGCATGGTGAATGAGAGGAGGAGAGCAAAGATAAATGCTGCTAAGATACGGATTGATAAGATTATGAATCCCTCAAGGGCTAGTACTGGTGATGTGGACAATGTTTACTCTTTGGAAAGTGTACATAACAAGAAGAGAAAACGAAAGCTAGTTGCTGAAATTGATTGGGAAGATTTTATCATTGAGACCCTTCTCCTCCACCAGGTGAAGGAAGAGGAAATTGAGACAGGGCACTATAATACATTGTTGGACTTGCATGTGTTCAACTCAGGGATTATGTAAAAGGTGCCAGCATCAGAGTCAGACTAGAGTCATACTTATTTACTGCATGATTAAACATTCTGGAGCAGATAACTTATGTAAACACTTCCAGCAGCTAGAATGTCATTTTTATTCTTATAGCTTAACCCCTATAAAATTGATTGATTTATTATTAGAAAATCTGAGTAATTCATGATCTTATGGTATTGCTTTTCCGTTATAGATTGCTTCTTGCTTTTTCCTATTATCTTTTTGATACTGCTATGTAGCCTCTCTGTATGTGTTCCACTAACCTAAATACAGGAATTCCAAGGTCATTAATCTTTGATTAAAGATTATGCTTTTCCTTGCAAGAGCTCCACAAGAATACATTTCTTTGTTTTGGGAATTTTGGCATTATGGCTTTGTTCTACATGGTGACTGGGGTAATGATTTTGGAGTTAAGTTTAAGGGATCTTTTAACGATTCCTGAATGCTTCTGTAATATGAATGGTTCCAGCATGGAAAGCATTACAGTCAGATATAGTCGTGCTTATTGACTGCCTGATTGAAAAAACTCAGGCATATATTCGATGTATACTCATACAGCAACAGAAAGTCAATTCTATACTTATCAAAAAAAAAAAAAAGAAAGTCAATTCTATAGTTATTCCTGAATCCCGGTAAAAATACAGTTCTTACGATATTTGAGCATTTACAAGTTCATAAGGTATTGTATTTCAGTTATGTAATCCCATGCTTCTGCAGCATTTTTTTAAAATTGTTTAATTCTTGTATTAAGTATTATTTTTTAAAAAAATTTAGTGGTACAAAATCTTCCTCTTCTTCAAAAAGACATTTTATGATCATTTATCTTTGATGCATAGTGATGCTTGCCCAACAAGGAATCAACTACAGCTGTTTTCCAGTTTCCTGTTTTAGAAATTTGGTTGCTATGGCTTTGCTGTGTCTTCTGACCAGGGTGATGTCTAGATTTGAATAAAGATGGCTAGATTTCAATATCAAAATTGAAAGTGATGTCTTGCTAAATGATGTCTCAAAGTCGAAAAGCAATTAGCGTGCTAGTTTGCTAACTCCAAAAAAGTACCCAACAACTAGTGCCATGTGGATAAAAGAGGGCCACTGTACAACAAATAGGTTTCTTTATTTGCATTCAATGCTTGCTTGAGAGTATTTTATTTCTAAAATTTTTATTTTTCCCAGAGACCATTCATCAAGAACATGGCGAGCTTACAAAGAGCAGTGATTAACATCCACCGTATTCTCAGTTCCTCTGCAGTAGCCAATCGCAGCTCGATTTCGTGTACTTCTCCAGCAGCTTCCTTTGAGACTCTTCTCAGGTAAACCCTCCCATCCTGTCATCTTATCTTTTCTTTTTCTTCAAATATCACTGCAAAAAACATTTTTCACTAGCGGACGCCGGGAGCCAAAACTCCAATCAAAATCAGACAATTTCATCATCATAAAATCTTTATATTCCCATTAAAAGAAAAAAAAAAAGACAAATTATTGAACTGGAAACTGCTCTGTTGACTGTTGTTGATACAAATTTGTTGAATGTGGTGGTGAGACGAGACCAAACCAAATTGGTTGCTTAGTTGCTGCCGGCTATATGGGCCCGGACTCAGTATCGGACTCAATCCTGAATGGAGGATGGGGCGGCCAAGCTCAGGGTCTCTTCGTGAAAGCAGTGGTGCTTATTGGCGGCGCTATTCTCCTTAAACAACTCACCAAATCCAAGACCCGCTAGGACCATGCCTGTATTGTTGCTGACACTCTCTCTGGAGAGAAGGTGCTTCCTTCTTCTACTTCCATTGTCTTCTTTTCTTTTCATTTTCAACTTCATTTTTTTCAATTTTAAAGAAAACAATTAATTAAATTTGTTTATATGGTTGTGGCTGTTCGGGTGAAATAGTTTTCGAAAGAACAGGCATCGAGAGATCCTGATAATTTCTTCAACATCAGGTGCTTTTTTCATATTTCTACTTATTTCTATTTAGTATATACAGTAGACTATGGAATTGTTTTTGGCAATACATCTGTTTTATTTATTTATTTATTTATTTTAATATGGAAATGGATGCTGTTTTTGCAGAATGCTTACTTGCCCGGCAGCTGAAATGGTTGATGGTTCGAAGCTTTTATATCTTGAGCAAGTTAGTCTTGCTGAATCTTACCTTCTGTTTTCAATTGTTTTACATAGTTTTTTGCGATCTGCCAAATTTTTTTTTTTTAATGCGGATTCTCTTTTTTCTGTTATTAGGCATTTTGAAGGAGTCCTCAGAAACCCTTTTGACAGGTTTGTTATGTTGTATCATTTCAGATGTGCTACTTGCAAAATATTACTTTTCTTTTATAAAAGTTCTGACGGTTGTAGTTTGCAGAGGTTTACATGGTGAAGCCTTGCCCCAAAGAATTGAAATGCGACGTTGAGGTGGGGCTTCTAATCTTATTTATGAATTCTGTGATTTCTTTCTTGTTTTTGAGTGCTAGAAGATTTTCTTTTCCCTGTATGAGGAGGCATTATAGACTTCTCATGCTGCCCCTGATCATCCCTGTGATCATTGTTCTTATCACCGTAAGTAAGAGCATGCACGTGTGAGACATAAAGCATGCTGTATTTGGAAACTACATTTTATGTTGATTATGCTCTGTGTTATTAGAAGTCTGAACTTTAAAAGAGTTGGTGACAAGCATCTGTATACTTATTAGACAGAGGAATGGGGTTGAGTATAAGATTCTGTTGACCTAGGGGCTGACTGCTTAACATCTCTTGTTCGCAATTTATTATTTACTTCATTTTGAAGAATTTAAGGAGTGCTTATTCTTTCGGATTAAATGTCGGACAAAATATCAGTTGCACATGGAACTGTTCTAGTTGTTGCTAGTTATCAGTATCATTGTTATGTATGTTTGGTAGCACGACCTCTATAGCTTTCACTTTGATCATTCATTACACTCAATTCTTGAAATTGGTGCCATAAGTAGATTTTGGATATTAGATTCAATTCTGAAAGTTTTTGACTGCGATTTTATAATTTTTGGAAAATTGTCTTCAATGTGCAACCATGCACAGCTATTCTTTCCCTTATTGTCTTTTATAATGCACTGCAATGAGTTCAGTTTTTCATTGCTTTAGAGCCTAAATTAAATATTCTATATTTGATTTTGAATGGACAGGTAAGTTCCTATGCAATTAGAGAAGTTGAAGAATATAAAAATTTCTGTGATCGTCCTAGGGATCAGCGCCCACTACCTGAAGAAGCTATTGGTGTGAGTCCACTTGTCATGTTTCATTTTTATAGTTGTTGAGTGTTTGAGTCATATGTTTGGGCATTGGACTTTGAAGACATAATATGAATTTCTTGCACAGATTGGACTTGGGTATAGCCATTCACAATTAATACTTTGAATAATTGAAGTTTTGTCTTTGAACTGTGAAGGCCTTTATAACAGTTGATGAAGTGAACTATAGCCCAAAAATAATGTTATTAAATATGTAATACTATAAGAAATGAACAATAATAATTCCCTGAACCGTTATCATTACATTCGAAGAGTAAACATGGTTGGTTGGAGATTATCTTAACTTGAAATGTCTAATGAGTTCATTGATCAACAAGAAAAGCTAAAAATATGTGAGACTTGGTTAAGTAAATTTTATTCTAAACTTTTGAAGATCAGCTACATCCCAGCAATTTCATTCAAATTTAGTACTATGATGGTTGCTGGTTCAGGCTGTAAACAATAATAAGTGCAAATCATTAAATTAATCTGCTCTAGCACTCTTGTTTTTAAAACTTAAGCCCATGAAGTATTTGGTTGGCATATTAAGTGCTAAATTGATAGTCTGCTGATTATTGCCTCTGCAACCCTTGTCCATGCCTCATTTGGCAGAAAGATCTAATTTTTAGTTTGTGGCTGAAGTTATATCTTCAGGCAGAGATGATATGCTTAGTTATTACTTGCATGGGTTGCATGGGTTTCCGGTGATCAACTTTGTTATATTATGTACAGGACATTGGGGAACATTTGACAACTATACATCTCAGATGCTGTGATCGCGGAAAACGATGCTTATATGAAGGCTCAACTCCACCAGGTGGATTCCCAAATTCATGGGTAGGTATTTACCTATTACTTCATTCAGTCTATGTTGCTTTCCCAGCAGCCATGTCCTGTTCACTATAAACCTGGCCGTGGACTATTGACGCTTTTTGCTTTTCCTGTGCCCTTTTCTGACCAATCTTAACCCTGCGGTTTCTATAGCAGAATGGCGCAACCTACTCTACCTCTGAGCTTGCAGTCTTGAAAAATAATGAAATACACACGTGGGATAGGGGCTTTGACGATGATGGAAATCAAGTTAATTTTCGTTCTTTTGCCTTTCTTTCACCAGACATAAGCTAATAGTATAACAAAGGATTCTATTTACCACTTTGTTTTATCTTTGCAGGTCTGGGGAGTGAAGGCAGGTCCATGTGAATTCAAGCCAGCACCTAGTTCTAGTTATAGTGACGTGTTCTCCCCTTTGAATTTCCCTCCGCAGCAGTTCTTGGAGAAAAGAATTGAAGGATCCTTTGTCTTGCAAGAATGATAACCTGATACATGTAACTATAGTATGTAAATTTACAACTTTCACTTATCTGGTAAATTAAACAAGAATTCCCTTCTTGTTCTCCATCAACTTTGTCATGCTGATCTTGGCCAAGCATTATCTCAACCACTAATCAGCTTGCACCAGAGGAAAAAGTGTCTGGTAGGGCACCGTCGGATTTATTATTCACCATAGAATTTGGAAGCAAGTGTAGTGGCCTAATAACTACAGTTCGGAGGAGGGTTTTGATCATGTAATCTGCATCAGTTGTATTATAGGGAAATGAAAGTTTTTTTTTTCTTTTAAAAGGTAAGGAGGTGGGTAAGTCTAAATATAATTTTTATTCTTCTTATTATTTTCAAGGATCTAATCTAAACTTGTAAAGCGACAGTTTTATTGTCAACTAATTCAACTACACTCTTGGGAGCAATTATAGGAAAATGAAAGTTGATGTGACGTATTTACAATTTTTCACATATGCTTCGTGGAGGAAATTCATATGGAAAATGCAAATTTTTGGCATGTAATATAACAGATATCATTGAATGCTTTATTTTGAATGGAAAAGAGAGGGGTTCAACTCTTTCAACGTGGGATGGGAGCAAAAGAACTATAGTGCATGTGCATAGAAAATCCATGAATCAAATAGGATTACAAGAGCAATGCTGTTCTCCCCACAAAGGGTGATAGTTGCTAATGTGAATCCTAGAAAGCATTGTTTAGGTAAAAGTATAAACCAGCAAGTGCCACAGCTCCAACTGCAATGGCTATAGGCAATGCCTTTCTGCACCAAATTAAGATTTCATATTCAGAAACTGAAAAAAAATTAAGCAGAATTACAGAGTGTCGAAGAAAGATTATTCAGCGTTTTACCCAATTGCTTAATCTCTTTGGATTTGTGCTTTTCTTGCCTTACGAACCGCTGTGTCGTTTGCGTCTCTAGTCACTGCCGGCATATATGGCCTAAATCTCCTTTTAGGAGCCCAACAAACTGCATTGCAAGACACACACAACTTTAAGGCAATTGTCATCCACATACAACATGCTAGGCTTGACTTCTCGTTACAAGCTGATTGCGGAGATAAACATCACATTTAAGTTCATTTATAAATTTATAAAAAAATTAAGAAAGATTCTTTATGAGCCGAGATGAATACCAGGGCAGAAGTAATTATCAGGTAATTGGTCAAAGGGTTTCCTTTCATTGTAAATATACCTGCATCAAACATATATCATCACATCAAAGATTAACATCAACCATCAAGTGAAAATACAAGAAGAAGAAGAAGAAAGATTACCGGCAATCGTGACAAATATAGGCCTATTTAGAGGCAACACGCATTGAGAATTTAGGAGCAGCAGAGGCAAGAAGCTGCTGATGAGGAGGAGAGAGCAACAGATGAAGTGATGGAGCGAAGAAAGAAGATTTCAAAGCAAAACGATCAGCTGGGCGTCTCAGGCCAGCATTGTTGCCGGTGGGAGCTAAAAGAGGAGGCGGTGTTGAAGAATTTGTGGTGCTTAGAGCCCTTGTTGGTGCATGCAGGCCCATTTTATTTTAGTATTCTCTTCTTCTCTTGTTCCTGGGAGTCTGTTTTGTTCGAAATAGAAGAGCTGAGAAGATAAGAAAGTGGTGAATGTACACGTAAAATTGTGTAATGTCATTTGGATTGGACGCCTGAAAAATACGTGGAAGCGTGGCTTTCATGCTTCCTACACAAGGCCCACTCCAACAACGTTTTGGACCTCTCTTATCTTTTTATGCTGTCCTTACACTTCTAGCTTCATTACAAATTTGCTCTAACTTACATCATACAAGCAACTAGCACCCTGTGGTCAGATTACTGGAACAAGGTTTATAACATTACGAAAATGGTTTGTTCATCTAGTTTATAATTTAACAAACGCCACACTTAATAGTGTAAGATAGATTAATAATATTTACATTCACAAGTATGACGTTTTATGTTAAAAATAAAACGGTTTCGTCTAGCAAAGTTAATCACAAATCTGTATCATTGCAAAACCTTTCATTATGAGGACCAACCAAGAACAACCGAATGGTGAAAAAGAGATCATGTTATACTACAAAATCCTTCAGTTTATAAACACAAGAATCAGATGCAGAACAGTTCTGATTTGATGATTCCTTCACCTAAGATTAGTACAACAGAGAGTAACAAGTCTTAAGGATGAATCAAAACACTATAATCTAATACATTTCGGAAAAATGAAAGATTTACACTTTTGATGAATACCCGCATCACGAACTCCATGATATTTATATGCAAGTACCAGCAGGAGGGATGAAAAAAATTCATTACAAAAAGATTTATGACAGCTACCATGGTTTCAGGTCGCCAACTGGGCCGGCAGTCCAGTTTAATATCTTCTGACCTGCCTTCAAGGAAACACTTTTGTCGTGCGGCAGTTTGCGTGCAAGTCCATTCAATACTTGATGGAAAGCATCACCTGGTTGAGCAGGTTGTGGGAATCACATTGCCTGCTTCATTGAAGGGTTGGCAAGCAATCTCTGTTTTCTCAGTATAACCTCAGTAGGGATCGAAGTGAGTACAGTGTCTAAGTTGGGAACATCTTTCTCATCTACATACACCCCAATCTCCTCCCATGGAATCGCATCAGCAAAAGGTAGAACAATGTCATCCGCTATGATAACAGGTATGCAACCAAAAACCACAGCTTCGACCAATCTAGGGCTCCACGGGGCCCAGCCAAGTGGACACAAGCAGAAGACAGCTCGCCGCATGTCCTCATAGTATTTTGTTGGGTGCTCAGTGGAAATGTCAAAAAGAGGATTGTCCTTGAAGTTCTCCCACACAGCTGCTCGTGCACCTCTGTCAAATATTTGAACAAACTTCAATAAATATTCCATTAATTACATAAATTGGACAACACCACAAAGCCCACATCATTACCCTCTGATTAATGTTGTAGTTTAAGGAAACTCCAAAGTATTTTGACAATTTCTGTTCTAAATTGCATTTTACATAGATTTACAAGCATCAATATATTTTAACACTACCTAATCCACACAAAGAGTCATTATTTCCCCCAATATCATTAAAATTTTGGAATTCAAACTTTGATATGCGAACGAACTGTGTACCCTTGAAAAGCCTTAGACTAATATTTCGACATGCAAGCAAAGAGAGATACCTTGCATAATAACCACCTTCTGGGTCATTTCCGACATCACAAAACAATCCTCAGAAATAGACAAAGATGGACCTTGGAGTTTTCTCAGGAATAAGGTGAGCTTGCATTTTCTGAGGAGGAGCATAAGGAGGAATTGTAATGGAGCCCTCTTTCAAGCAAACACGATTCCGTTGTCCAAAAGTCTGAACCAAGGTAGCACGTTGGAGCAATGGACGAATTCCTCTTTCAATAGCTTTCTCTTCCTGCAAGAGAACATGTGAACAACATCATACATGATCGAACGGCAGAAAAATCACTTACCAGAGTACATTGATATATCATATTAAACTAGAGATACACAGTAATGATTGGTGCTTTATTGGCAATTCAGAAGACAACAAAAATGTTGTAAATTGCTTTAAAACAGCTCATCAACAAAGAATTGTAGAGAAGAAAAATGAAAGGATAAAAAACTACTAACCTGATAATGAAAGCATGCTCCAAAATCATGGGGGACTAGAAAAAAGTGATCAGCCCCCTCTGTTCGATTCCAATAAGGCCAATTGGAAGAGATGAGCTGTATAGCGCTTCTCATCATACGGGGTGACTTGAAAGGCAAAGGAAGACCATTTGGTGTCAGGTCACAGGTGGTGCATACACAGGTGTAGAACCAATCAGCTTCCTCCGGGTTAAGGGTTCGAACAGGACTAGATAAAAGAAAATGATGCATAAAGATCTCAGCGGCAAACATATGAGTGAGGCATCTTTGATCCTTCTGTAGATTTTTCTTCTTGTATTTGCTGGGAAGTTCATACACAAAAACTTTCAACCTTCCCACAGGATCATCTTCCAAGACATCACCAGCACTGCCTACATTAACATAAACCAAGGTTGCTTACTACCATATACTTAGAATTTCACAGCAACAGAAGTTCAATAGTTAAAAAATATCTATATTGATAGCATACGTTTCACTAGGAAAAACCCAAAACTGTGAAAAAGGCAAGGAAAAATAGAACATCAGAATTTTCAGAATGGCAGCATATCCTAGATGCAAGCAGAAAACAGATGGAGTTCTCTAGACATTAAAAATGTTAAGCCCAAAAATCTTGTTGACTATAGAAGGAATTTGTGTTAGAAAATTATCCTCAAGCAATTTGCTACAAAGACAGCTCTCCATAAATGTAATTACCATCTGCCTCTTCACCTGTCTTTTGCCCATAACCAGATAATACTAACTATGCCTGCATCATACATTGGCCTGGTAACATGTTCATTAGGGGCATGATCTGCTGTAACTGAAACCACAGAAGAAATAGTTATCCATAGTAAAGCTTCAATTAAGTCCAACTAAAGTCAAATTGTACCACAGCAAGTTCTTTCATAACTACCAGTTCTTCCCAACTGTCTGCCGTACATATAAATGAAAGGTATAGCAACTTCTTAACTCATAAAGGCTAATCCTCATTTCCAGCTGTAGACATCTTCAACATAGCAAGATCGTTCCAGTTAGCATAAGATCTAATCTTCCTTTAATTTTCCTGATCGTTCCATTCTAAATTCTCTGGTATACAAGTTTAACGTCGTCTTCCAATATTTACAACACGAGCGATTAGTTCCGCAAACGCCGGCTACATGGAATGCCTCATAAATCTCAGAAGACAATAACATGCAGTTAGTACCAATTGAGTGGATCCCTACATCTAATCTACAAAATTTGTTACGGGTTGATTAAATTAACCTGTAAACCCATCCGTAGGATAGGGAGCTCATTTTTTTTTTTTTATACAAGAATATATACAGTATCTTAACCTTTCAACCGCAACTAAATTAATGGATCAAATTAAATGTTAATTTTATTTTTTTATATGAATAAAAAAAAATTAATGGGCCGCAAAGCATATTATTAAATACTTTTTCTTCTCTTACCTCCTATTTTATCTCCGTAATCAAATATTATTTGGGACGAACCTATGGTGCCCCGGCTCCACAGTTCCCCTTATTTTTGGTAAATTACTTTAGGGTCCTTCTTATTTGCTGAAAAGTAGAAAAATTAGAACTTTAACATTTTAACACATAAGTCCAATATATTTTTATTATTTATACTTTGATCATATTTTTATTATTTATATTTGAATACTAAACCATGGTTGATTATTATAAAACTTTTTACATTGTTATTTGGTCATATTATTATTAATAAATTAAATTTTAATAATAGATTTAAATTATTTATTATTGATTAAATGGATTTTATGTTGTTTCCAAAAAATAGATTAATATTATTGATAAATTAATATATTTTTATTATATGATTAAATTATTTATTATAGATTAAATCTATTTTTATTATATTTTTATATGTTTAAATTATATTTTTATTATATGTTTAAATCGATATTATGTTGTTTTCAAAAAATAAAAAAGATGCTATGTACCAAAAAGTTTTACAAGTTATTATCCTTATACTATCATTAATTTTATTAGTTAATTTAGATCAATTGATCAAAATATAAAAGTTTAAAATAATTTAAAATTATGTATCAAATCTATGACTATTTTGCTTTTTTAAAAACCCTAGGGACATCAATGTTAAAAACCAAAGAAAATACATCCATGCCGTTGAAGCAAGTTGTGTGTTAAATCTAATGGGCAACTCACATATGGACAAAATGGAGGGCACCATGCACCAGGTGCACGGTAGTTGGACCCATTTATTTGATTCTCTCTATCTTTCATCGACATTAAATTGTTCACTAACATATTAACTTTTCAGCAACTAAAAATATCATTAGCACACAAAAACAGTTAAGAAGAAATAAAATTATAATTCAGCACGCCAATTTATTCTCCTAACCTCCCTAATATATATTTTTTTTAATGCAAAAATTCATGACAAAAAAATACTTAAAAAGAAATGTGTCAAGGAACTAAATAAAAACTAAAATTAAATGGTTTAACGAACAACATCTTTACTTTTTTTCTTCATATCAGAAGTTATTTGTATTATATAATATTTCTTCCTATGTAATTGGTTTATATTCCAAGCCACTCAAAAATTTGTAAACAAATAAGGCTATTTTAAAAATTTCAATTGAAAACTTCATTCAACGACAGAACATAAATTAAAAAAAGGTAAAAAAATAAAGTAACGATTCGCTTAGCATAAATTCAAAAAAAGAAATCTTAAGATATTCAAAATACTTATTAATATATGACATTGCATAACCAAACCAATTCAAAAAGCCAATTAATCAAAGTAAAAGAAGCCACATCCATTATAACGCTTTGCTTCTCCAATTGCCCAAAAAGCTATGTAAATGTTGTTTTTAAAACCCAATCCCTCTCCGATATTTGATTCGAGCTATGAATTTAACAGCTTTCTTGTTCTTTTAATTGATATACCTAAAAATATATCATCTCAAATTGCGTTATTTACAATATTATAATGACTGAAAAGTGCATTACGCATTCATATTAATTACAAAAGTACAAAAACATAAATTTAAACAGAGAAAAAAAAATACTATATTAATTTGTCTTTTACAGCATAGATATGACTAGTACAAACAAAAACATTCCAATTGAATATAGATTTGCTTCTATAAATCAGCAAAACTTCATGAATTCATAAAAAAAATTATTTATTTAATTAAAAAATTAAATTTATAAATATTATATTAGTACTTACTAATAAATAAATAAGTTAAAATATAATTACATTAACACCATATTATATCTTCTTGGATAATAATATAAAATAAAAAATAATTAAATAAACAAATTTAGCTTCTTGAATAGTTAATTTTTATGTACTAATCTAAACAAATGAGATTTTTTTTTGGTGTGTTATATTTTAAAATTTTGAATGTATTTTTTAGCTTTATTCAAACAATTAATTTATTTAAATCTTATTTAATTTTGAATTGATTGGTAGTAAAGTGATTTTTATATTAAATTTTTTTATTTAGTTAGTTTGTAGATTAGACAGAATTAAAAATTTTTAATCTGCAAAAAAATTCATAAAATGATGGATTGGATACGGATTGGGTCAAATTTGCATCCAATCCGTAAATATATGGATTAGATTTGGATGGAGTTTCACCAATCCATGGATTGCATTGAATTAAACATTTATAATTCGCAAAATCATTGATCGGATATGAATTGATACCCAATTCACAAAATCCAATCTGCAAACACTCCTAATATTAATTGTTACTTTTTTGTGTTTTTGGATTGATTGTTGGGTTAAGTAATTATGATCAATGATCATAACTGTATTCTTTTAACTAATACATTGTATGATAAGATGAATGTATCATGATATTACATGGCTCGTAAAGATAATTGCCTATGCTTATTGGCCAATTGTAGTTCTTTTTATCATATTACATATATTGCTTAATTATGTATATATAATATAATGTAATATAATATAATAGTATAATCAATATAAAAGTCATTCCCACCAAATTTAAGTAGAATAATAATAAGAATTGGTAAAAAAAATTATTCCAGCTAAATTAATAATAACATTAATAATTGCCACCAAAAAATTAAAATTAATGTCAATTTCCAACAATCTTTTTCAAAAAAAAAAAATTAGTTCCCACCAATTTAAATATTTATCATTTTAAATGATTTAATATTTATTTAAATATTAATTTTTAATTAAATATTTAATTTTATATGATAGACTTGAGTCATGTATGAATGATATTATGATACAATGCTGTCACGTGTGCATGACAAATTTATGACAGATAGTACATTATAAAATTGATGACACATAACTTGATCTAAAATTTATTGCTACGGGCTTCAATGCAATTGGGCAACCGTCATCTAGTAGGGTGAATGATGGTAAAGAAAAAAAACCATCATTGTTTAGCTTTTTTCTAGTAATGGCATATTTTACTTTTTTCATATAGACAATATTACGTCATATGGCTTTATAGATAATTAAACTCTATTAAATTATACGACTTAAAGAATAATTATAAACGTAGGTGTTCTAATATAGGATTTTAGATTTTTTAAAATTTAGAAAAGCTAATAACATTATACAAAGAAAATGAGGGTGTCAGAAAGAATAAAATTATATATGTATTTCAATCAAGGATTTTGAATTTGTTAAAATTCAGAAAAGTTAATAGTTTTATATTATTTAATAGCTTTCTAAACTTTAATAAAGTTAAGAATCATAAATCAAATTAGTAATAAATATACACACACAATTTAAGATTAGATTGAGTTGCTTCAAAAGTTTGGAGATTGAATCTATAATTGGATTCGGATAGAATTTAACAAAAAAAAACATTGAATTTTGAACCCATACGTATATTGAGTATTTGAGTTATTCTGATTTTCAATTTCAATCGCAACTATCAAAAAATAAAAAACAAATCAATTATAGAATGCAAAATTTATTTTAGTGTGTCAAAATTCATTTCCTCCTTTTAAATTCCTTTTCCCTCCGTTTCCTTCTTACTCTCAGAAAGAGTATTGGCAAAGCATAAGTTAAAATTCCATGTTCCATGAACTTCCCACCGAAAATGTTGCATCAACAGCAGAGATCGCAGATCTTTCCGTCTCAATCAACAACCAATCAGCTCCGAGTCAAGTTCACGAGACTGTTGTCTCGCCACAATGAGATGAAGATCGCATATCAAAGCCTCATATCTCACATCAGAATTGGCTTGAATCAAGTATTTTATTATCTATACTATGAATTTCTTCACAGCTCTCTCTGGCCTCTGGTTAACTATTATTTAATCATCAATTCAGTTTTGTTTTTAATTTATGAGTAAAATTTTGAAAGTGTATTTCCCTGGCAATTCCGATGATGAAATTAGTTGGTCTTAAAACTGTTGAAATGGTAGAAGAAGGACAATTCTCCACCATTATCATCGATATTGACTCACCTGAGGTTATTGAATTCCTCTGTTTTGTTGCTATTTGTATAATTTCTTATTTTTATAGAGATAATTTTATGATCATGAACTGATAGTGATATTCTATTTTCAATTTTGTTTAATGTTGCAGCAGGGAAGCTCCAGAAACGGCGTAGTTTCGGGATCGCCTGTTTCTGTTGGTGGCGGAGAAGCAGAAAACAGAAAATTTGAGGTAGAAAAAATATTAACATTGAAAATGGAGAAACATTTTTGTTTTTGTTTATTTGAATATTGAAATGTTTAATCCTGATTGATTTAGTTGGTTTAATTAATGTATGATGGGGAATATTTCGTTAAATGTTCATTATTTAATGTAGAAATGTAAAATAAATGTTAGCCGATTTGAATTAACATTATGAATACTTCAATTAGTACTGCAAGAATAGCTTTTGCAATACTGCGCACCAGAAACAAAGAGGTTTGCTGTGTGGTTAGCTTGCAAAATGTCCTAAGAAATGCTGGCAGCTAAGGTGTCTGATGAATTACTTACGTATCTTCTTTTGGTTTTTAATCGGGTAATTTTTATTTTCTAGCTTTGCAGGTAGAAAACTATGCTAGGAAAGCCACAATAGCAGGCAGAGAACTCGTAGAGAAGCAGTAATCAAAATTCATACAACTTTTTAACCTCCTTAAATAGATCGAAACCTAACTTAATTCTTGCCTAGATAATATGCTTCGTCACCTTTCCAGACATCAAATCTCCCTCCGAAAACACTTCCAGCAAGCCATTGATGATTTAAGCAACCTTTGCTGCCAAAACCATCACACATTTTTTGTTTCCGTGAACATCCTCAAAGCCCTTTTGAGCACGAGCTTTGTATTTGGCTCAGTTGAGGCAGGCATGGATGTATTAATGCAGAACCTGGCTGATGTGTGTAATCCAATGGTGGAGTATGTCAAGGGCTTAAGGCTGATATGAAACTTGGAATGTGTGCACAGTTGTTGGCCATTGTAGACAAGATGGATAGAGCGATAAAGAACAAAAGACTTGAACTGGAGGAAGCAAAGAAGAGGATCAGAGTTGTAGAAGCTGGAAAGATTGAGGCATTGTGCAAGTTAATGGAAGTAGAAGAGAGAATCTGGAGAATGAATGAATACCTTCAATTACTCCCTGGAGCCAAAACAGGGCAAAGAGAAGTTTGTGTTCGCCACTGTTAGATTTTAAGAGAAGCAGAGAAACTGTAAAACTGCAAAATGCTCTTCTCTACCATATCCAGCTTACAAGTGATGTATATATACATTCATTTAGCTACTTGAAACTAACTCAAACCAACTGGGAATATTCTGGAATCAAAATCACTAACTTACTTACAAGCTAAGTATCTACATTATACAACTGTAGAGGAACCTCTGCATAACAGTTTTGCCAGCTGGAAAATACTTGCTTCTCACGTGTGACTTTCACCTTGTAGCATATGTGAGCTACTGGTTTGTTTGTTAACAAGCTTCCATCTGCTACTCCTTCATAGCTGTACTCAAGTTCAGCTTCATTTGACATTTCAACATCCCTTCTCAAACTTAAGTCTCTTGGAGAGACTTTAAGTTTGTCTCTAAAGAAGCTGAACTTGGGATAAGTAAGTGGCTTGGTTAGCACATCAGCAACTTGATCATTGCTGGAGACAAATGCAATTTCAATTTCTTTCTTCTCAACTTTATCTCTGACGAAATGAATGTCTATTTCAATGTGTTTTGTCTTGGAATGAAGAACTGGATTTGTGGCTATGGCAGCAGCACTTGTACTGTCACTAAGAAGTAGAGGAGTGCATGCAAGTTTTACATTTAACTCCTTAAGAACAGAACATATCCATGTTATCTCTGCACAAGCTAATGCCATTGCTCTGTACTCAGATTCTGCTGAAGATTTCGATACTACACTCTGCTTCTTTGAACTCCAACTGATCAAATTATCCCCTAAATACACACAATAACCACTGGTGGATATTCTGTCATCAGGATCACTCCCCCAATCAGCATCTGTGTATATTATCAAATCAAGGGAATCAGACCTTTTAAATGTCAAGCCATAGTCAATTGTTTCCTTTAAGTACCTTAATACCCTTTTACAGGCTATCCAATGTGGTTTCAACGGATTAGCCATGAATTGACTCAATTTGTTCACTGCATATGCAATTTCTGGCCTTGTGATTACAGCATATTGCAGACATCCAATTGCTCTCCTATAAGTTGTCGGATCAGAAAATTTTTCCCCCATGTTCTTGCTTAACTTCTCAGTTGTTGCCAGTGGTGTGTCAGCTCCATTGCAGTTTTGCAAATTAAACTTAGCAAACAACTCTTTTAAGTACTTTGACTGAGATAAGATCAAAGTTTCTTCATTCCTTCTGACTTCAATTCCAAGGAAGAAGTTAAGTTGTCCTAGATCCTTGAGAGCAAATGTACTATCTAAGTTGTGAACCAGTTTCTCAATCTCAGCATCATTACTTCCAGTGATTATGATATCATCAACATAAATCAACAACATGATTAAATCAGCACCATTTCTTTTGAAAAATAAAGAAGTATCTGACTTGGCTCTAATGAATTCCCATGATTCAAGAACTGATCTGAGTTTATCAAACCAAGCTCTGGGAGCTTGTTTCAGACCATAAAGTGCTTTCTTCAACTTACAGACATGGTTTGGATATATGGAATCTGCAAATCCCTCTGGCTGAGGCATATAGACAGTTTCAATTAACTCTCCATTTAGGAAAGCATTATTGACATCAACCTGTCTTAATTTCCAGTTCTTCATGACAGCAAGACTTAGAACAATCCTTATAGTAGCAGCCTTTATCACAGGACTAAAGGTTTCTTGATAATCAATTCCCTCAGTCTGTAAATACCCTTTTGCCACCAGTCTAGCTTTGTATCTATTAATAGACCCATCTGAGTTTTGCTTTACTTTAAATATCCATTTGTTTCCAACCAGTTTCACATTTTGATCTGGTGGAACTAAACACTAAGTCTGATTTTTCATTAATGCATTAAACTCATCTTGCATAGCTAATTTCCAATTTTGATCATTCAAAGCATCAGCAACACTAGAGGGTATTACAAAGGATAAGGCTTTTTCTGTAGTATAGGCTTTAGGTTTGAAAATTTCAGCTTTTGCTCTTGTTATCATGGGATGAGTTTTGACTTGTGGAGTCACAGGAATCTGAATTTGAATTTCAGTGTTATCAGGTTCAGGCAAATGGTCTGAAGTGTGTTGGGTTTGAGTTTGAATTGGATTGTTTGGAACATTGTTGGTTATTGCTTGTGTGTGATTAATATTGTTGTCAGAACCTTGATCATTAGAGAAAGTATTCATTCTGTTGAAAACATCGGATGAATTTAAATCAGCTGCTCTTGTCTTATGATTATCACCATCAGAAGGAAAAGATATTGTAATGAATCTGTTGAGAGTATTTGTAGAATCTGAAGGTAAAGCAGATTTGGTGTTTATGAAGCTCGAATTAGATTGATAAGGAAAAGAGTTCTCATTAAATTTGACATGTGGAGATATATATATTTTACCACTTTGATTTAGACATATGTAGCCTTTGTACATATTACTGAAACCCAAATTTACACACTTGGAAGTATGGAAGTTGAATTTTTTATGGTTGTAAGGTCTTAAGAAAGGATAGCACTCACAGCCAAAGATTTTTATAAGAGAGTAATCTGGTTTCTTTGAATAAAGAATTTCAAAAGGTGTTTTGTCATTTAGAGTAGGTGTGCTGATTCTATTAATAAGGTAGGTTGCATTAGAAAATGCTTCCCACCAGAACCTAAGTGGCATTTCAGCTTGAGCAAGAAGTGTCAAACCAGTTTCTACAAGATGCCTTTGTTTCCTTTCAGCTTTCCCATTTTGATGATGTGTGTATGGGCAAGAATATCTTAATGATATTCTTTCATGTTTAAGGTATGATTCAAAAGCTTTATACTCTCCTCCCATATCACACTGAAATGCTTTAATTTTTAGTTCCAATCTTTTCTCAATCTGGTTTTTGAAGTTGATGAATGTTGTGAGTGCTTGTGATTTATGTGTTAGGCCATAAATCCAGGTGTAATTTGTTTTGTCATCTATGAAGGCTATATAGTATCTAAAGCCTTGAGTTGAAGCTACTGGTGAGGGACCCCACAGATCACTGTGAACAAGTTCAAGAACATTGGCTGATTTTGAATCTCTGGTTTTGAAAGACAACCTATGTAGTTTTCCATATTGGCAAGCCTTGCAGAAAGACAGATCAGACATTTTATTTCCAAGAGAAATGTTACAAGTTGACAAAGTTTTTCTAAGGACATTGACATTAGGATGGCCTAATCTCATATGCCATATATCAAGCACTCTGCTACTTGTACACTTGTCACTGCAATTAACAGATAACATAGACTCAGGTTTGTTTATTCTAGTTACTGTAAGTAGATTAGGAGTTGATGGAGATGATAAGAGAATTGATTTGACTCGACTTGAATCATGAGACAAACCCAGCAGCTTGTATAATCCATCTTTAGCCATTCCTTTCATAAGAATTCTCCCCCTTCTTTTGTCCTTAACAACACAGGAATTTTTATTGAACTCAATGTTAATATCATTATCATGTAACAGTTTTGAAATACTGATAAGGTTTTTGGTTATTTCTGGTACATAGAGTATATGATTGAGTTTAAGGTATGGTAAAGTGTGTGGTTCAAGTGTGCTGAGCAATGAATGACCAATAAAAGAAATTTTGAGTTTAGCTCCATTACCTACAGCAAGCTGATCATTTCCTTTGTATTCTGAGCTAATGCTGAGATTGTTGAAATCATTTGAGATGTGATTTGTTGCACCACTGTCAAGATACCAGGCTCCATCTCCAGATCCTTCATTTTCAGCAACATAAGCACTTTTTCTGTTCTGCATTGGCTTTGGCACAAAATTCTTCTTGAATCTAAACCAGCAATGCGCTGCTGTATGATTCTTTCTGAAACAAATTTGACATGGTCCCTTAGGTTCTTCATCATCAGTGATGTTTTTGTTTTTGATTGTGTCTTGAAGATTCATACTTTGATTGAGTCCACCTTGATTTCCAGATTATCTTCCAATGTTGAAATTAGATTGCCAGTTTCTTCTTTGATTCCCTCTATGATAAGCAAAATTTGCTTGATAATCCATGTGACTAACAGAATGTTGCTGTTCAATTCTGTTTTCATGACTCAGTAATAGACCATATACATCTGAGGGAGTTGTGCTTTCAGTTCTTGCATTTATTGTGGTAACAATTGAGTCATATTCAGATCCAAGGCCAGTAAGCAAACACAACACAAAATCATCATCACTCATACCATTTCCAACTGCTCTTAGATCATTTAAGACAGTTTTCATCTTAGTGTAGTATTCATGGACACTCATAGAACCTTTCCTAGTAGTTTGCATCTGAGTTCTTAAATGAAGAACTCTAGATCTAGACCTGGCACCAAATTGACTTGAGAGAATCTGCCATACCTCAAGAGATGATCTGGTTCCAACAACAGCACTCAAAACTTCTTCACTTAAGGTTGAAAGTAACCAACTCATCAATCAAGTTGATCATTTCTTCTCCGGATCCGGCGAGGATTTGGAGTTGTAGTAGCAGTTTGATCATTGTCAATATCAATCACAAATCGATTTGGAGAACTTTTTGTGCTGTCGATCAAATCTTCAAGTTCATTTGCATTGATTGTTGCTATGACTTGAGATTTCCACAGCAAGTAATTGTTATTTGTGAGCTTAATAGGTGTGTTGAAAACCGAGAATTAAGAATGGTGCTCCTTGCTGAGTTTGAAAATGTATGCATTGTAGAGCTTGAAGCTCCATTATTGTTTGATTGATTTTCATTGTATGCCATTGTTGTTTTAAATTGGCTCTGATACCATGTTAGATTTTAAGAGAAGCAGAGAAACTGTAAAACTGCAAAATGCTCTTCTCTACCATATCCAGCTTACAAGTGATGTATATATACATTCATTTAGCTACTTGAAACTAACTCAAACCAACCGGGAATATTCTGGAATCAAAATAACTAACTTACTTACAAGCTAAGTATCTACATTATACAACTGTAGAGGAACCTCTGCATAACAGTTTTGCCAGTTGGAAAATACTTGCTTCTCACGTGTGACTTTCACCTTGTAGCATATGTGAGCTGCTGGTTTGTTTGTTAACAAGCTTCCATCTGCTACTCCTTGATAGCTGTACTCAAGTTTAGCTTCATTTGACATTTCAACAACCACAAGGTACATCCTATCGTAAATTTTTTACATTTTTTAACTATGTGTACATTATTCAATCTATCGTCTCAGAAGGCATATAATTACATGTATGAATGCATGGTCAATTCTGCAAAATACAATTACCCCAATTGAGTAATCAAGATAGAGCTAGTTCTTACATGTTCACCAGAGTAAACAATGAGGAGTTGTCAAAAATTAAATAAATGTAAGAGGGATTGAGTTCAATCATTCTTTTGGTTCTTGATCAACATATAGCGGTTTCCTTAATTTTTTCAGACTATCTGCAGGAGAGGACTAGTCCCAACACTGTTCTGATAAAGATAAAATTTAGGGACTTTGAATGAACAGAGAAGCCATTCAATAGCTTTTATACAATATTCTTTTGTGAATCTGATCTGTCAGTTGAGTATATCGGTATGTTTGTTATGTAAATGAATATGTGCTTTTTGTATAAAACAATTTTAGAATTCTTTAAAGGAACGGCATGGTTTGCACTGTCAATTATATTTATTTAACACTTCATTTCTTGTAATATTTCATAAATAATTGTTGGTCTGTGCCTGCAAGTGTTACACTCTATATAAGAAGAAAAACTTCTACATTCGATTTACTATTTTTTATTTGTATCAGTTTTCTGTTGTTTCGATTTGAGCAATTTTTAGTTAACCATTTCCAGAAGCAGTTTTCATCAGAACTATCAAAATGTACCCATTTTCAAGAATAGGTAATACAATGTTCTGGTTTTTTTAGAAACTCATTCGAATGATTGCATAAAATTTTCTTTTTTTAACAATTTCGTTTAGATGAAAGATGTATAAACAGTCTAATCTTGGTACTCAAATTGAAATTTAAGCTAGCTACTTGAAGCTGCTGTAGAGACCTTGATAATGCATTCTCAAAATAATTTAAATTCTTTATTTTCCTCGATTTTTTTTCCTATTTTTTCTCATTGTTCAACATATGAAGCTCCTAGAACTGGTGGACGATCTAGACAAAGATGACAAGCTACTGTGAGAACTACTGAAGAAGAAGAGAGAGTATCAAACATTGGAGAGCCCCATGGGGCCTGGAGATCTTCTGAACATTGACCCCAAAAGCAAGCGCCATAAGCCCATTATTAGAGAGACAAGGTCGTTGCCTATTTACAGACGTGTTGCTCGGAGATGCCCGCGTGATGATGGGTTGCTTGGTCCACAAACTCCAGGCAGAGCCATTGGTATTCCCTTGGGCTCATCATTTTCTGCGGTAATTCAGCAAGTTGTTTCAAGCAAGTGCATCAACCACTAAATTCGTGCTCTTGTTGTGCTATAGGCTTTGCTCTTGGCAGTCCCAAAAAAATGACTTGGTAAGTTGTAATTTCATTAGTTCTCTAGCCTTTGAATCTTATTCTTCTTCCTCTGCTGTTGCTGCAATCGATATGCTGTTGTCTTGGAAACCAAGAGGGGTAGATGATTGCAAAACAGCAATTACTACTTGACACTCTAGCTAGTTTGTTAACAAAAATCAATCATATCCTTTACACTTGATGGAATGTACATGTATCCTAGCATTGAGACAACTTTGAGGTTAACTATTTACTTTGCTTTGCTTTCTTAATGTGGCTAACTAGTTAATTGCACTAGTTAATTGCACGAGCTTTTAACAAGTAGGACTGGGTCATCTATCTTTATTTAGATGTTCTATTTAAAAATTGACACAAAATCCAGTTTTAATTATATTAATTTCAATGGTAGAGAAGGTGATAGAGTTGACAACATTAAATGATTTTTTTTTCCTTTCAATATTTACGTTAAATTGTCAGAGATTGATATATTTTAATTTGTGTCAATATTCTAAGTAAGTTAAAATAGCTTAATCGATGATGGTACAAGCAAAGAATCTACACTTTGAATGAACATTATTGGCTCTCATATTTGAAAAGGAGTAGGATCCTCTCCTCATTTATGTTTTCTTAAATTTTTAAAGATCTTATACCATGTCTTTTAATATTGCCGTATGATTAGAATTTAATTACTTTTATTTTTTAATTTATTAACCACTAATCACATGAGAAAATTTTGCTCAAGAGTAGGTGGTCAAATCATGATAGGATCATGATATATTATGGAAAGGCTTTCTCTTATTTTGAAGAATTTTTTGTAATATTACATTACAATTAAATATATGTTTAATCTAACTTTAATTTCGACACCCAAAAGTCAACTTTGAAAATTAGAGAAATCTATCGTAATAGATAATCAAAAAATCTACTAACATTTGGGCATGGAAGAAAACTGAACTTTCTCCCTCAAAATTGAATTAAGGAGGTGAGAATTATTTAACCAAAGAGTGCTTCTTTATTAAAGGAGATTTAAACTCACGGTTATAGATAACTTTTTTTCCCCTTTCTTATTTGGTTTGGGCTTTCAGATAACTTGAATTGAACCCAAACCATTTATGTTCGTGAAAAGTCTAACCCAACTTAACCCATTTTATAAAAATCCCAATCAAACCTAAACTTTGTCGACTTGTTTGTAGCGTCAGTCCAGGTGAAAATGCTTAAACGAACTTAATAGTGTTTTTATATCGTCGATGATGTGAAACATTCCATTTAAATATAATAAGTCAGATTCCACTTTACTTGAATTAACAGATAGATGTCTAGTTATCTGTGACGGTATTTCATTTTATCCTTACGGAGACGATGTTGGGGCTTCATTATCAAAAACTGCCAAGTGTATATTATGTACATTAAACAACATGTGACATTATGTGATTTAATGATCATATCTAAAAGTTGATTGAGACCCTTTAACATAAGATTTTGAAAAATGATAATTGACTTAAAACTTCGTTAAATTGAATATATGGAATTTTTTTTTTGTTTGGACAATGGTTGGGTGATGGTCAATCTCTTAATTTGGGTGATGAATCATCATTTAAAGAGAGTTAGTGGACGATAAATCATCTCTCAATTTTAATTTGATTTAACAAAAATCATTAGTTTTGGCAAATAAAATTTCAGGTTAAAATACTAGTGCTGAAAAATTTCTCCTTTCTTTGCAACATCGGTTGATGAACCAATCATCCCACTATAGAAATCATCAACACTTTTAAATGCATTTACACCTTTGTGTAAGTTGAATCAAATCAAAATGTTCAAATTTATAACTTAGTTTGATGTTGTCTACAATTAATTAAATAACAGGGTAGATTTTTAAGATAGAACATGATCGATAAAGAAACGTATAATATCAAACATATAACAGATTTGTTGATACCGATCAAAAAGAAAAAAGAAATTAGAGTTATGTTTTCTCAATTTATGGAGCATGGAATATGGACCGTCTCAATTATATGGGGATAAAGGTTGTATGGCACATTAGAATTCATTTTCAATTCAATTTTCGCAGAAAGCATAAAACAACTAATATCGGTGCAAATCAATAAAAACGCACAACGTGTCACTTCCCGGAGGAAATCGGTAAGAAAGTGAAAAACAGAGTGGATATGCATTGGCGGACGAGGCTACATCGGGTGTCGATAATTTCTGAAGGACTTTAGAAAAGTAATGATAATTATACTATAAAAAGTTGAAAACAACAACAATAACTGTAAAAAGGTAGTAATACAGCTGAGCTGACCCCCATTAACTGCCCTCAAACTCCAGTGGATGCCTTTGGATTTTTCTTTCTTAGGAAATTAAATTATTATTTATGGACAAAATCCAGGATTTTTAAGTAGCATAGTTAAATTTTTAATTTGAAAAGACCAAAAGAGATTGCCCGATGAATAAATAAATTATGAACAAAAAAATATTCCACAATTGATTTTTCCATCCCACCCATGTCGATACTTCCATTTCATAGCATCTTTTTGTTCCATTATTTGTATTTTCCTTTTTCACATTATATGATTTAGTAATTTTTCAATAATGCCAACGTATATAACTTGCAATTCTGGTATGCCTCTTATGTGAGCAACTGTGTTATTTTCTCAGACAAGAAAATTACTATGCCATCTTCTTTGAGGAAGATGATAAATATACAATAATGGTGCGTTTACTTCTCCGATTGGGGAATAAAAAATTAAAATTAAAATTATTGACGTCGTTTATTTTACAAAATAGAGATAGAAATCAAAATCGGAATCATGAGACTCACATGAATTTGAAAATGGGGAATAGGAAACTCATTCCCGAGGAGTGTGGGAATCAACCTCTCATTTACAAAATTAACCATTTTGTCCATCACGAAATTAAAAATACTCATTTTGTCATCAGTTAAAAATTATTATAATTAATTAATATATTTTGAATTTTTGGTTTGTATTATTATTATTATTATTATTATTATTATTATTATTATTATTATTATTATTATTATGAATGATAAAAGTTATAATCACTAATTAAAATATTAATGTTTCTTATTATTATTGTTGTTGTTGTTGTTGATGTTGATGTTGTTGTTGTCGTCGTCGTCGTCATTGTTAATGATAAAAAAAATTTACAATTAATTAATATATTATTAACAATAATTAATAATAGTAATTTTGAATAAATAATCACAATAATTAAAATACAAAATAATAATTATGACAATAGTTCATAAAGTATTTTTAGTAATTTGTTATAATCTAACTCATTCCAATTCCATTTCCAAGACAAAATAAACACATCAATAGGAATCTAACTCATTCTGATTCTGATTCCTACAATTTAAGTAAACAACTTATTCTAATTTCTACTTCTCATTCCTGTCAATTTTAATTACAACCCATTTCGATTCCAGTTTAAAAACCACACCATTAATGATTGTGGATAAAGAAGATTAAGGGATAATATGTTAACATATTTTTTTTTCTTATATGGAAGAGACTAAAGGTGCATTTACTTTTCAAATTGAGGAATTAGAATTATTGACGGCTTTTATTTCACAAAATAAGAGTGGGAATTTGAATTAGAATTGTGAAGAGCCTACAAATTTGAGAATCATCCCTTTGATTTCGTTGGGTTGGGAATCAAACTCTGATTCTCAGAACTACCCATTTTAACCCATTAAATTTTTATAATCTCCAAATTACCCTTAATCAAATTTTTTCATTTTTGTATTTTGGTCTCTGTAGAATTTATGAAAATACCTAAAAGTAAGTTTTGTATTATTTGTAAATAGGTGCTTTGTTATTTTTTAATAATAATAACAACAACAACAACAACAATAATAATAATAATAATAATGATAATGATGATGTCATGATAATTAATAATTTTATTAATTATCATGAAATTATTTTTATTAATGTCACTATTATTATATTAGTATTATTGTTATTAAAATTTATCATTTTAATTATTTTAATCATTAATATTGCCATTAATGTTGTCGTTGTCATTGTTGTTATTGTTGTTGTCATTATTGTTATTATTATTATTTGTCGTTGTCATCGTTATCATCATCATCATTAATATTATTATTATTATTATAAATTTTTTTATTTTTAATTATTATTGTTGTTAATTTTATCATTATTATTATTATTTTCAGTATTATTAATATTTTTATTCTTATTATTGGCATCATTATAATATATACAAATGATACTACTATACTAGGGACAACAATTAACGAAAGGAACTTTAATAACTTACAATAGTCTATTCTAATTAAAAAATAAAGTAAACACATCAATAGGAGTACCAGTTTATTTTGATTTCGATTCTTATAGCTCAAGCAAAAAACCTATTCTTATTCTAATTCTTCATTTCGATCTCAACAAATTCCAATTTCCATTTAGTAAATGCATTATAATATTCTCCCACAATTTAGACTGTAAAATTCACATTCCAACCTTTATTTTAGTTATGACTTATGATAATAAAAAGAATATTCTTACGAAAATCTCAATAGAAAACTGGCGATCATATTGTTATATTAGTTATAACTTATGATAACGAAGAGAATATTATTCCACAACTTTCAATGTAAAACTCATATTATGCTATTATGTTAGTTACGGCTTACAATAAAAAAGAGAACATTCTCCTATAACTCTAGGGGTAAAACTTGCACTTATACCATTATGTTAATTATGACTTATTATAATAACAAAGAGAATATTCTCCTGCAACTCCAAGCATAAAACTCGCAAATATACTATTATGTTAGTATGACTTGTAATAATAAAGAGAATATTCTCTCAAAAAACTGGCTATTATACCATTATATTAGTCATGACTTACAACAACCAAGAAATATCTTCCCCAACTCTCGGCGTAAAACTTGTGATTACGTTATTATATTAGTTTAGACTTATGATAATGAAAAAATATTCTTTCCTAATTTTCTTCGTAAAACTCATGATAATATAATTATATCAATTACGATCATCATAAAGAGCATTTTTCTCCATGTTATTATTGTTGTGCGCGGAATGCAGAATCAAGTGCACCAAATAATTGTGAAAAATAAAAGACACAGGAATTTAACGTGGTTCGGCAATTATGCCTACGTTCACGGGAGCAAGAGAAAAGTAATTGTATTACTAACAATTATTTGAGTACAATATTTGAGTAACAAATCTCACTCTCCAGAACCCAAATACACTCAATACTCTCACATACACTTGAAAGAAAATGCCTCTTAATTGCTCACACTCTCCAATTGCTCTCTCTCAACAATTCACTTGAATTACTTTGAACTTTGAAATACTTCTCACAAATATTTTTGGGATAATCTACAAATGCATTTGGCTTCTCTATTTATAGGCAAGATGGATGCACTGTTGCACCAAATCCTTTGACAAATGCACGCGACTCTAACCTTTGTCAACTTTTGTGGCTTATGCATGTAGCTTTGGTGGCCACCGAATCATATGGCCTTTTGACTTTTCAACAATTCTCCACCTTGGCGAATATTTGTCTAAATCTGAGTCGACTATCAACGAACCATCATCCCTAAAGTGGCTGCATCTTTGTGACTACCTACATACCCAAAATTTAGGATCAAGCCAACCGTAGTTCAAAATTCTCCAAACTCAACACATTCGAAGAGTTTGAATTAGTTTCAAGCAATGTTGAAACTTAATTCTAAAAATCACATTCGTCAACATATCTGATGGGTTATCCTTAGAATTGACCTTTTTCAATAACACATCACTGCCCTCGATAATTTCTCTGACATAATGATATTTCACATCTATATGTTTTGTTCGAGCATGATATGTTTGATTCTTTGCAAGGAGTATTGCACTTTGATTGTCACAGAACACCTTACTGTTCTCCTGGATTACTCCCAAATCACATAACAAGCCCTTCAACCAAATAGCGTCCTTTACAGCCTCAGTTGCTGCCATATACTCTGCTTCCATAGTGGACAAAGCAATTGTCGATTGTAGAATCGACCCCCAGCTGATTGGACCTCCACCCAATATGAATACATAGCCCGTTGTTGATCTTCGCTTATCTAGGTCTCCAGTGAAATCAGAATCACAATACTAGACACATTGTTGATCACAATCTTTTTTATACAATAACCCAACATCAACTGTCCCATACAAATATCGAAGAATCCACTTCATTGCAAGCCAATGGTCTTTACCCGGATTATGCATATATCTGCTAACCATACTAACGGCTTAAAAAATATCGGGCCTTGTGCATACCATAGCATACATAAGATTACCCACAACACTAGCATATGGAACACGAGCCATGTAGTCATGCTACTCTTGGGAGGAAGGACATGAAAAAGAGGTTAATTTGAAATGAGGAGCTAGAGGAGTACATATCGATTTAGTTTTGTCATCCATGCCAAACTTCTCTAGCACCTTCTTCAAATAAAACCTTTGAGTTAACCACACGCTTCCACTCTTCTTGTTTCTATATATCTCCATCCCAAGTATTCTCTGTGCATCACCCAAGTCTTTCATCTCGAACTTAGAAGCCAATTACTTCTTTAATATCTCAATCTCACCTCTATTCTCTGAAGCTATAAATATATCGTCGACATAAAGTAACAAATATATGAAAGCTCCATCTTATAGTCTTCTAAAGTAAACACAGTGATTATGTTCACTTTTGATGAATTTCTGCCCTTGTATGAATTGATTAAACCTCTTGTACCACTGTCTTGGTGATTGTTTTAATCCATACAAAGATTTTAACAATCTACACACATGATTCTCCTTTCCAGCAACTTTGAAACCGCTAGGCTGAGTCATATAGATTTCTTCCTCCAAATCTCCATATAAGAATGTCATCTTCACATCTAATTGAGCCAACTATAACTCATATTCAGCTACCAAGGCAAGTAGGATACAAATGGAAGTATGTTTCACAACTAGAGAGAATACTTCATTATAATCAATACCTTCCTTCTGAGCATAACCTTTTGCCACAAGTTTTGCCTTGTATCGAAAAGTTGATTGATTTAGAGATCCTTGTTTCTTAGTGTAGACCCATTTATTGCCAATAACCCTTTTTCCCTTAGGTAACTCCATAAGTTCCCAAGTCTGATTTTAATGAAGAGACTTTATCTCTTCCTCCATGGCTAACTTCCACTGATCACTTTCACTACTGCGTAATGCTTCACCGAAAGTGTTGGGGATGTCATCATCAATAACTAAAAGTGCATAGGCTATCACCATATCTTTAGTAAGCCACTCGGGTTTTTTTATCACTCTTTTTGACCTCCTTGTTGCTACAAACTCATTTTCATTTTTTACATCTTCTTCGGTTGTTTCCTCTTCTTGTGGGACATCAACAGAAACAATTTCTTCTTCAATTTTTGGGGTCACCTCCAAAGTTTAACTCTTCTCTGATGTAGAACTAACTGGTACATATAGAGTTGCATCAAACTCCACCCGCTGTAATACCTCTTTGGTCATGTTCTTCACCTGCTGAGAACTTGAAGCCTTCAACATAGAAGCTTCATCAAAAGTAACACCTCTATCATACACAAACTTTTTATCTTCGAGATTCCAAAGCTTGTAGTCTTTAACTCCATCTTTGAATCCCATAAAAATAGCTTTCTTTGCATGAGGATCGAATTTATCATTCTTTACATGATAATAAGCTAGACACCCAAACACACGAATGGAATTATAGTCTTGTGCATGCTTTTCATACCACATTTCCATAAGCGTTTTACCTCTAATTGCAGCAGAAGGCAACCGATTTATTAAGTGACTTGCGTAGCTTACAGCTTCAGCCCAAAACTTTTTTATCTAAACTAACATTAGATAGCATACACCATACTTTTTCCAACAAAGTACGGTTCATACGCTCAGCCACACAGTTCTATTGCGGAGTATGTCTCACCGTGAAATATCTTTTTGCACCCTCACTCTAGCATACTTGCAAGAATGGATCAAAAATATATTCAACCCTATTATTAGGGGTGGGCACGGATCGGTTCGGTTCTGTTCGGATCCAGATTGAGCATAACCGATTAAATTCGGTTATTTTATAAAAAAAAACCGAATAAGAACCGAATACAAAAAGAACTGAACTTGAACGGATCAATTCGGTACGGTTCGGTTCGGTTCGGTTCGATTTTTTCGGTTATGGGCTTATTAGGCCCATTTTGAATTTCAAATTTTTAGTCCGTTGGGCCTCATTAATGGAATAATTTTCTCAACAATAAATTCATCGTAGTTTCATTACAAATATTAACAATAAACACAGTATTCAAAACACATTTATCACTAATGTCTTACTAACTAGTAGTAATAAAATATGAAATATTAGGATTTAAGAATACAAATCTAGACTCTAATGCTCCATCTAAATAAATATAAAGTTGCAAAGAAAAATAAAAATAACAATAGTTACAACACAAAATAAAAATAACAATTGTGTTTGACCAAGTTTATTGTAATTATTTTGCATAGCCAATTAATATATGACACATTTTATGTTTTGATAAAATTACAAAAATATTTCGGTTCTTCGGTTCAGCTAAGTGAACCGAAATCCAAACCGGTATTTCGGTTTTTTCTTATAATTCGGTTATTTGGATATTTATAAGAAAAAAAATCAATCTGAATACGAACGGATCCACCGGTTCGGTTCGATTTTTTTTAGGCATCGGTTTTTTTGCCCAGCCCTACCAATTATCAGATCATAATACTTTGATTTTTCTGCCAGTTTGAGTCTCCACCAGTTTCTTCCATTTCACGAAAATCTTTAGAACCTCATCCTTTGCTCCCATGGTGTACACCCATACACGTTTAGAGAAATCATCAACAAATGAAACAAAATAATGGCTTCCACCAATTGATACAGTCTTGGTTGGTCCTCATACATCACTGTGAACATATTCAAAGATCTCACGAGTATCGTGATTAGCCGTACCAAATTTGACTCTTGTTTTCTTGTCAACTACACAATGCTCACAGAAATTTAATTTACAGGTTTTGGTATCTTTTAAAAGTCCATGCCTCATCAAAGTTTGCAAAGACTTCTCTCCAGCATGTCTCAGTCGTGTATGCCGATGGTGTCACTATGCTCATCAGCAACATTAACTTCATCAGTTGTACCTCCCTTCAAATAATACAAATTGTGAAGCCGGACTTCTTGCAAAATCACCATAGCTCCATATGTGAACTTCATTTTGTCATCTTCAATGGTAGCCTTGTAGCCTTTAGCTTCCAGAGCACCCACAGAAATTAGATTTTTCTTTAGAGCTGAAACATATCTAACCTCTTTTAACTCTCTGACCATTCTATCAAACATCTTGAGCAGAATTGTTCCTATTCCCATTGTGCGACAAGATTGATCATTTCCCATCACAACTGCACCGGATTCTAAACTACGAAAATTTGTAAACCATTCCTTTACCGGACATAAATGATGGTTTGGTCCGGTATCAAGTATCCACTCGTCCGAACTAGCCACATACGCTATAGGTGTAATACTTAGTGAATAATCAGAGTTTTCATCTTTGTATGCCATGTTCTCTGCTACTGGTTTCTTTCCATCTCTCTTCTGAGCCTTCGGACAATTTTTCCTCTAATGGCCTTTTTTTCATGACAAAAGGCACACTTATCCCGAGCTATATTTCTGCTTTTTGACTTAGACCGAGAGTTCTTTCCACCATACTTCTTCTTTTCTCCATCGCCTTTCCTTTGGCTAACAAAGCTTCAGACGATTTTCTTTCAGAATGTTTATCATTATTCCGAATTTTCAAATTAGTCAATGCTGTGCAGACATCTTTAAAAACAATCACGCTTTTCCCATATAACAAGGTAGTCACAAAATGGCTATATTCTTCTGGAAATGAGTGCAGCAGAATCATAGCCTTGACTTCATCCTTTATATCTTCATCAAGATTCTTTAAATCAGCAAGTAACTTTTCAAATCTTGAGACATGGTCGTGTATTGACACCCTAGGCTTCATTTAAAAGCCATATACCTGGCTCATTACATGGAGGCGATTTCGAGACTTTTTAGCAAGTACTTTTCTTCTAATGTACGCCACAAAGTCATCGCACACCAGGTATTTCACTTCCTTGGTCAAGCAAGATCTGATCTGACTACAGACTTTTTCATTCATACGACCCTAAGTTTTTTCGTCATACAAGTGTCTTTTATTTTTTAGAACAACATCGAGATCAATTTGAATAAGGGCATCCATAATTTCGTGTCTCCACATGCCAAAGTTGATTTTCCCATCAAACTTTTCAACATCGATCTTCTGACCTCCAATAACAGGTGCTGAAAGGTGATTTGACAATTCTCTCTTTCCACTTGAACTATCTCCCGGAATAGTCTAGGTAGATCTCTCCCCACTTCTGGAAGTTTCACCTTCTATTATTTTCTCAACGAACTATTCCTACTTGAAAAAAAATCTCTATGATGTTTATTTGTGCGAATAAATGCACCAGGAAAATTTCTAGGAGAATGAAGAGGTCATAACGGTCCCACTTAAAACCCAAACTCTTTAGACTATTATCGTCTTGTTAACAGAACTTTCCTAGACATGAAAAAATACACATTATTTACAATAGATGGTCTCCCAAGTACAAATAGCTATCTTTACCTTATTCGTAAACAGTACCGTATTTATAAATAATACCGTATATGAACAGTATCGAATTCTCCAAGTACGAACCTTCGGTCTGATACCAACTGTTGTGAGTGGAATACAGAATCAAGTGCACCAAATAATTACGGAAAAATAAAAGACACAGGAATTTAACGTGTTTCGGCAATTATGCCCACGTCCACGGGAGCAAGAGAAAAATAATTGTATTACTAATAATTATTTGAGTACAATATTTGAGTAACAAATCTCACTCTCCAGAACCCAAATACAACCAGTACTCTCACATGCACTTGAAAAGAAATGTCTCTTAATTGCTCACACTCTCCGATTGCTCTCTCTCAACAATTCACTTGAATTGCTCTGAACTTTGAAATGCTTCTCACATATATTTTTGGGATATCTACAAATAATTGTATTACTAACAATTATTTGAGTACAATATTTGAGTAACAAATCTCATTCTCCAAAACCCAAATATACCCAGTACTCTCACATACACTTGAAATGAAATTCCTCTTAATTGCTCACACTCTCCGATTGCTCTTTCTCAACAATTCACTTGAATTGTTCTGAACTTTGAAATGCTTCTCACAAATATTTTTGGGATAATCTACAAATGCATTTGACTTCTCTATTTATAGGCAAAATGGATGCACTATTGCACCAAATCCTTTGACAAATGCACGCGGCTCCAACCTTGGTCAACTTTTGTGGTTTATGTATGTAGCTTTGGTGGCTACCGAATCATGTGGCCTTTTGACTTTTCAACAATTATTAGTAATTGTTTAACAAGATTAACAAGTCATTGTCTTAATCAAAAATGTAAATATAGTTCCTATTTATGCATGACCGCTCCAATAAAACACACTTTTTTTCTATTTAACCTTCCCAAGCAAAAATAAAGCAATTCTACGCGAGCAAAACAACATTTTTGCAATTTAAATGTTAGATTTGATCATTCAAAAACATTAAATTAAACTAGTTTCATCATCATTCTTCAACAAAGTCTTACTAATGCCCTAGAGGGAAAAGAAAATTTGTAAACACAATAATTGTTCTCATTTGCGTTATGATTATATCAACATTTTATATTACAATTTACACAATGGGAATCAAACAATTCAATTCGTACATCCATCGAAGTTCCAAGAACAAGAAAAAGTTGACCAAATGGGAATTTGGATAAATTCGTCTTTCTGGCCGCCGTCCTCTTTGGGATAAATTTGTCTTTTCGTCTCCTATCCTCGTTTTATCTAAAATTGGCTTTTGCATGCAACCCATTGAAGGAGATTCGACTTTTAGACATTATCAGACACAAGAGACCCCACCAAACCAAAACACCAGAAAGCAGTCAACTGAGTCTTCTCATTTGACTTCCTAATATATGTCCACTTATTAAATGCCACGTATGAAATCGGCGGCCTGTGTTCCATTAGGTCCGAACTGAAATTCAAGCAAATTTCAAAACCCGCCGTCTCTCTCTCTATAAATGCTCTCTTCTGTCACGATTTTGCCAACAAAACAAACAAACGCCAAACAACATAACCGCTATTTTCGCTCTTTTGTTTTCTTCTTCTACACAAAGTGCTCTTCAGTCCTTATCCTACGCACTCGTCAGCAGAATGGCGCATGTTATCCAGCTGCCATGTAACGGCGACGGAATGTGCATGCGGTGCAAGGAAACTCCAGTCGAAGAAGAGCAGCTGTGCTGTAAAACGTGCGCCACGCCCTGGCACGTGGCGTGTCTGGCGCGTCCTCCGGAGTCCCTCGCCTCCACTCTCCTGTGGGAGTGCCCTGACTGCACCGGCGACGCAGCCATCGCGGCGGACCCGGGACAGGCCTCCAGGGAGCGGGCGGAATCGTGGTGGAGATCATGGCAATCGAGACTGACGTGTCGCTGACGGAGAGCGAGAAGGCGAGGAGAAGACAGAAGCTGTTGAGTGGGAAGGCTGGATCGGACGGCCGCGGTGGTGATCATGATGGCACGAATTGACAAGGAAGGCAAACACAAGGTCGCTGCTGATGGTGATGAGAGCGAACTGTCGGATATTTTTGGTGGCAGCTTGAACTGTTCGTTTTGTATGCAGTTGCCGGAAAGGCCTGTTACTGTAAGCACTAAGCATGCTGACTTTGAATCTTTTATTTTCTTTTATTTATTTTTCTACATTGCTGACGTGGCTATACTATTTTTTAATTTTTAATTTTAATATAATTTTTTTTTTTTTAAAAGAGTAGAAAAACTATTTTGTTCTTGATGCACTAGCTAGTATAGAACAACTTTTTGAACTATTTTATTTTCTGATTTTCTCATGATTTCTCACATAGGGTGTTTGTTGGTGCCTCTGCTTCAAATGATTAATGTAGCGTTTGTTGGTGAGATTTTTTGCTTATGAATTTTGTTCGTAGATTTTCCTTTAGGGCTGGTCCGTTTGTATCTGTAATTGAATTGATTGATATTCAGTTAATTGTGTTGTGTTATCATGTTAGTTTTACTTGACAAAGTTAACACTTTAAGCGGCTAAATCTGCCTTTTTAAACTCCTTTAGTGATGTGCCTTCTATTTTTGATCTTTGGTCTTCTAATCTAATAATGTTGATCCGACAGAGCTATCAATTCCTTTATTTCTCAATTCCTCATTCTGCCCTGTTATTATGTGTTTAATAACTTTGTATATTAGGTTTTAGCATCCCTATAATGTTGTCAATTAGGCATTTTTTCTTAAGTGAAGCTCTAGATTAATGTGTTGTTCTATGTGGTATCAACCTTATTTTGCTGAGAAGTCTTGTGTTTAAATTCTGAAAATTCCCTCATTCTACTAAGTAAATCTCATTACAGAGCAAAATAAGCTTCATTTGTGAAATGGATGTGAGAATTTAAATACTATTTGTTCAGTTCTTATATCCTTAAGCTTTTGGATTTTGGTTATTCAGTAACTAGTTTTATTTATGCAGAGTTATTAGAGTCCTCCTTTCTGTTTTGGGTGCTACCATACTAGCTGCATTGATACATTGCTTTAAAAGATTGCAGCATTTATTATGCCACATATGAATTAAGGGAATGAAAAGGTCTATCCAAATGTGTTTTGGGGGTACTGATGGCTTCGCATTGATATTCTTGTGAGTCTGTTTTTGTCGGAATATGATGAGACGACAGTCCCGACACTATATGACACAAGCAGCAATAGGTGTTTTTTTGCAATGAACGAATGCAATGTCTTCAGTTTCAATTGGAAATCATTTCTGTTTTTGAAAAATAGAAGTTCAGGAAATGAGTTCGATAAATTTGACTGTTGGTTGTAATTGGTCTAAGAGATCTTCGTATTAAACATAGGAGGCCTGAAGCTGGGCTCACAAGTATAATCAGTGGATATTAACTAGTTCCTTGTTTCTGCTGTTACAGACACCATGTGGACACAATTTCTGCCTAAAATGCTTCCAGAAATGGATTGAGCAGGGGAAGAAAACTTGTGCAAAATGTCGCTGCATCATTCCTTCCAAAATGGCAAGTCAGCCTCGCATCAATTCTACACTTGTGGCTGCCATTCGTATGGCAAAGAGGTCAAATACAACCATTCCTGGAGGGCCTTCAAAGATTTGTCATTTTGTTCATAACCAGGACCTGCCGGATAAGGCCTATACTACAGAGTGAGCAAAGAGGAAGGGGAAGGCCAGTGCTGCAAGTGGTAAGATAGTTGTTACACTGCCTCCTGATCATTTTGGACCGATTCTGGCTGAAAATGATCCTGAGAGGAATCAAGGTGTGCTTGTCGGTGAATCATAGGAAGGTCAGTTGGAATGCCGACAATGGGGGGTGCACTATACACCTGTTGCTGGAATAGCCGGCCAATCAAAATGCGGTGCTCAGTCAGTTGTGCTTTCTGGAGGATATGAAGACGATGAGGATCATGGAGAGTGGTTTCTCTACCACAGGAAGGTAATTTCACCATTGGAAATTGGTTTTTGGAAACCATTGCTGCTTATTAAACAGCAAATATGTCGGTGATGGTCAATTTTAATGATTTGTTTATTTTAGTATTAACTATTCTGTGTTGTTTCTTCTCCCCTTTTACTGGAATACTCTCTCTAGAATCTAGTATACATAGAAGTATTCCCATGTTTATCATTGCTGACTTGTTGAATGGAGATAAATGCAGTGGTGGTCGTGACTTGAGTGGCAATAAGCGCACAAACAAGAATCAGTCATTCGACCATAAGTTTCTGAAACTGAACAAGGCTCTACGTGTCAGTTGCAAGAAAGGTTATCCTGTTCGAGTTGTTCAGTAAATATGAATTCAAAAGTCTCTTCTTGTTTTATGAAATCTTTTTATTTTTTATTTCCTCGCTATAACATATATAAGCAAGATTTGTGATCAAAACTATTTTCTGCTTAGTGCATTAATGATTGGTGATTTTACTTTCCTGAAAGGCTGAACGTAATCCATGATCGTTTTGATTCTAGATGTGTACTTTGTACTTTATTCAGATTTCTTTTGCATCTTTCAATTTCTTTTGCATCAGAAAGATGCACATCATGTTGTTTCCACAAAAGTAAACAAGGGAAAATATAAATTTTTGTTTGCTTGTAGCCAGAAGTATAACTCACAAACTGATGCGTGCTTACAATGAAAGAACGCTTTGAAGTTGCTTTTATAGAAAGAAAAAGGAAAAAGGAAAAAGGAAAAAGGAAAAAATCGTCCTCAAATCTTGACTGCAAAATCATTCATTTTTTACTAATTGCATCCTCATACCAGATATAACTTCACTTCAGTATTATTTCCCTCACAATGGCCATGTAGATGGAAGAAGGTTTGTTGTTTTAAAATAGTCAAGGAGCTTGACGGCAAATATTAGTCTATACATTTCATTTAGGTCTAGGTGCGTGTAAAGGTTCTACTGTAAGGAGTAGTATTTTAACCTAGAATTTGTTGCACACACATATATGTATAGCCAAACATGCTATCAAGTTCATTGTGGAATGAGTGTATATAACATGTAAATATGAAACAAAGTTAATAGATCATGCATCGTAAGCTGAATTGCTTCGAGTTTTAAGTCAATTTTATGTTTAATTTTTTTTACACATGAAATAAAGCTTAATCTCATCAACTCGTATGAATGCCAGTAGTTCAATCTCATTATAATCAAGCTTTAATGCATCTTCCAAGTGAAAAAGCTTTGAAAAGTTTCCCTTCGTACCAAGCACTCTTCACAGCTAGCCAAATGTATATTCAAGTACGATGTATCTCTCAAACAATATCTGCAATAAAAAAATAAAAAATAAATAAAAATAAAACAAAACATCTAAATTAAGCCCATGCGTTTTATGCCGTTTTGCTTACATGGGAAACATATAAACTTACATTCAGGGTCTGTCTCCATTAACCCATTTGCTTCTATTCTCAGAATTCCATTAAAATCTTCCTCATTGGTAGACTTTCCACTGCTTGGTTGTATTTGCTCTGTTCTTTAATAGACAATGCATTTTCTAGTAGACAGTGTAGGTGCTATTCCTCACTGGCACACATGGGAGTTGGGTATTTACTCTTTGGCTTTAATATAGGGATTTGGATGGGGATGAGAAACTTCAAGCACTAATCACCAATCCTTACTCTCTTATTTTAACTTGAACTCGGGTGGGCAAAGCACATTCATAGCCAGCTGAGTTGCACCTACGGGGCATCACGCCTTCTAATTAATTAAAACAAGATATAAAATAGAAGAACAGGGATCGACTGAAAGAATAAACTGAGAAGAAATCGTAGTTATCTGTCATTGCATGCGTTACAGAGTTCCACACATGAAGGATGGATTTCATTTTCATGTCATCACCTCTTCAGAGTCCGAGTCCTGAGATGTAAAACTCTGTCTGCTTCTAAGTGCTGATACAGGTCCTGTCTTTCTTCATTTTCAACCCCCTCAAGCGCGTGATCGTTGGTAGGATTACAAGATTGCTTGTGAGATCTTTGAAACTTTCAATTGCTGGGGGACTTAATATATGTGTTTGACATTTTATCATGCTTTGTTGGTATATATCTACCACTTCCATTTCTCCGTCGACAACTTTATCCCTTACAAAATGAACATCAAACTCTGTATGTTCGGTTCTAGAGTCAAGAATCGTAACCATATAAGACACTTGAGGCAAAAGTCCACAATTTTATTTATCTATGAAATGAAATATGTAAGTTGAGATAAAAATTTAAATTTTAATTGGTGAATTTATTTAATAAATAAGTTTAATGAATAATTTGATAGGTTTATACAGCATTTTTACCCTCGCGATAGGGAAAAAAAAAAAAAGAAGAAGAAAGGCAGTCGTTAAGACTCCATAGTTCTTTTCCCTTTGTTGGACAAAAATGAAATCTAGGAATTGGTGCGAGATTCATTATGCAATACGTGATTGGTGAGAATCTGTTATACGTATCATATTCGGTTTTATTTAATAGAGGTAAAATATGGAGAGTGCAGATTAGGTTTGCAAAGGCCCATAATGAAGGTTGGGTTGTGACTTTGGCCAGCCCGTCACACGGCCCAATAGTTGCAGATTCTAAAATTCGAGGCAATCGAGTGATATGTTTCGCCATTTAGGTGCCGAACCACTACAAATTATATTTGCACAATAAGGGAGACACTTTCACTTGAACAAAGTTAGAGCACTCATCTAGTGCACCGCGTCGCACCATATTATATTTATACAATAAGAGAGATGGTTTAATTGTATAAAGTTAGAAAAATAATCTAATGCGTCCCATATGTTATGTGCACTACGCGCGTGTTATGTCAAAATTCTACAAAGTTGATAAACGGGAGAAAAAGATATCGTATGTGTAACAATACATATTTGTTGGGAGTTTTGAGATTTATTGAGAATAAAATAAAGATAAAAAAAAATTTATTATGTGGTCTCATTAGAAGCACCCCAAAAAAAATTAACTAGAAATAATTCCTCAAGCAAGATTATTATCGACCCTAAACATAGTCGTAGCTATGGTCGTGGCTATTATCAAAGTTAAGGTCATGAAAAAAAATTATCATCGACCTCATGATAGTTGTAAGAACCATAGAAAAGGAAAAAAAATGAAGGGACATTTGCCTAACATAATATTCAAGAAAACACCATTGATAAATATAGAATGCCTGACTATTTTTTAAGAAAATATCATACTTCCAGACATGGTGCAGATACTAAAAAACTTTAAATATTCATCATATATTTTAGATCATTGGTGAGTTTGATTTAATTCTCCATAGCCCTCAATAAGTGAGAAAAAAGAGGCAACAGTTCATTTTCTAGAGAGACTTATTGACCTACATAGAAATGAAAGTAAAACGGGCCATTGGGGGCAATCCCCAGCGTGATGACGAAGGAAAAATAAACAATTTTATGAAATAATTAAAGTTTTATAAACCATATACCCAGTGTCTTTCAACCTTTTTTTCTTCCCCTCACCATCAAGAGTCCTGCAAGCTAACAAGCCAGTCTTGACTTTGAATTAACGCTGGCCCTCTCAAGTCTTCTAGTTGTTATCCTCTACACGTTCAAAAAGAATTGACAGCAATTGGAAGAAAGATGGAGGAGATTTCCTTGCAAATACGTACAATAATAATAAAAGGGAAAGAACCATTAATTAGAGGGGTCATGGGTTTAAGAATTAACGATTCCATATTTCCATTCCGCCTTAGCTTTAATCTAATTGGCCAAATTTTCAATTTTGATTTGTATGAGAGGATGCAAGGGGGGACACCGGAGAGGACGTCGATTCATAGTTAGGAACAGGGCCATTCCCTGTACTTGACTAGGTTGTTGAAATATCTTTGATAGATATTTTGCGGATGCATTTGTTATTAGGCTTCTGCGAAATGCCAACGGATTCCTCGTAGAAATTCATACGATTTGTTGGATAATAAAATTTTGGGTGGAATTATTTACACTCTTAATTTTAGTCTGAATATTCACATTTTGCATGTAAAACTTTCCTAATGTTTGGAGGAATAGAGCGTAGGAAATCGTAGCAACCACTCTTCTGAGTAGGATCACAAGTGCAAACATAGGCACAGTTGAATCATCATCATTCTCCAGGTTAATTACATTATTGTCACAACCTATGGCTGTAAATTTATTGAGCCCCCCAGGGAAAAGTAAAAGAGCTACCAGATAGATTGACTCCTCTAGCAATATTATTGCTTGTGGCAATAGCACCGTGTAAAGAAGTTACAGTAATGTTGGCTCCAATTGTTGTTTCGGAGTAAGAGTGCACGATATTCCGTCTTGATACTAGGAAGAAAAGCTCTGGGAGAGCCAGAAGAATGAATATCGTAGATTAATTACTTGATAAACCCTTATCAAAGTGGCACCCTTCTCCAATTCACAGGGGAATATGATCCGCACATTTCCACGATCATTTGTGCAAACAAATTGTTTTGATGCTTTGATTGACCAGAATAACAAAATGAACTGCAACAGCACCAGATAATATTTTGATGAACAGCGGATCGCTCGCATTCGCTACCTTTTCTCGTTCTTTCTATAGATTTGGAAAATGCAGATTTAGTTTAGTGACTCTATCTCTGTGTGATGATTAATAAGACGAGCGGACTGTTTGTGCTGTAAAAATTGTTCTAAACACTTTATTATTTTATATACTTATATATTAAATTTTGACACGTACATTCTTTAAAATATCAAAAAAAAATTCTTGTTTAAACTATTTAAATTAATTTACTTAACCATTTAGGATTTGTTTGCAAAAAACTCTATTAAAAATATTTAGTATATACTTATGGCAACGAAATTAAATCCCTGTTTGGCAGTGCAACTATCCTAAATGGGCCCCGTTAAGCTATAAACAAATTCTTTGGCACAATGTTAGTGTTAGTTTTTATTTGTCAAAAATTATGTTTAATATTAACCATATAGATTTTATTTGCCCTCAATAACGTTTGACAAAAACAATTTTTTTAAAAAAAACAAGAAGAAGAAGAATTTCAAAAGATGCTTGATGCTGCTCCAGTTGATTCGGCTTCAGTTTCATCCTCCTTTCTTTCTTTCGATTTTTTTTTCCAAAATCATAAAGAAGAAATTAATTAGAAAATAATTCCTTTACCAGTTTAACTCAAACTTCTGCGTAAAATAAAAAAAAAAAGCATATATATACACATTTTTCTTAAAAAAAAAGTGTATACACACACACTTTTTTTTTTTTTAAAAAAAAGTATATAAAAAAAGTACATTATATTTATATAGCAAATAAAAGCTTGATTTTTTTGGCAGTTTGCAATATTTTAAAATATTAATTTTGCCTGAAATCTGTTAATAAACATTTATTCTAATTAGGATATTGATTTTGTTTCATTCTCCATATTCCACCATAAGTGAGGAGAGGAGAGGGAAAAAGAAGAAAGAAAAGGCAGCATTTTATTTCTAGTAACACCACACCTCCATAATAATGAAAATAAATTGGGCCATTGGGGTGATGTATAAAAATTAAAAAAAAAAAATTGTGAAAAGGTTGGAGTATGAGCACCCCTTCATTAATTTTATAAAACTCGTCTTCTGTAAATTAATCTCATTTATATTATCTCTTTGTGATAATATTTTTTTTTTCAATTTCAAATATAATTTGTTCCCAAGCAGCTCAAAGTCTCGATTTTTTTTTTCTAAAACTAAAAAATTTAAAGTTTTTGTTTTATACACAAAAATAACTAAAGTTTTAAAAACCTTTTACCTAATATGTTTTAACTGGACATAGATATGAATAAATGGTTGTTATGTAAGATAAATTAAAAAAAAAAGCACAAAATAAATTCTAATCATTAATTCGGTGCTTAATGAAAACTACTCTTAGCATTGGATCCTAATCCCTTTCAACCTTTTTTTCACCTCACTATCAAGAACCCTGCAGGGTAATAACCTAGTCTTGACTTTGAATTAACGCTGGCCCTCTCAAGTCTTCAAATTATTATCCACCACACGTTCAGAAACAATTGAAATTAATTGGGCACACGGAAGTCTTAATTGGACATTAGTCGGAAGAAAGATAGAGGAGGTTTCCTTGCAAAATACGTACAGCAATGTTGAAAGGAAAGAGCCATTAGATTGGTATAATAATCCACCATTTCATAACTTAATACAAATGGTTTTATTCCGGGGAAGACATGCGTAAGAGACACATGTTTTTTTTTTTTTAAAGGAAAGGGGTTGGACAAATTCAAATCAATTTTTATCCCCCTTTCCACCCACAAGACTTAAACCCGAGTCCACACAAGTGAAGGGCGACAAATTGCACTGCCAACCAACTCGACTACGCCCTTAGGAGCTGCGTAAAAGACACCTAATTCTATAACTTAATACAAACACTTTCTGAGAAATGTAACATTATTTTATTGTTTTTTAAGACTTTGTGGAAAATTAATTTTAGGTTAGGACACACATAATGGCTAATTTTATCTATCAATATATTTTAGCGAAACAAAACGAGAAATCCGATCTCTTAAATCTTTAAATTGTTTTTGTTCATTAATTTAAAATGAAGCTTCTTTTTTTCCATATATCATCCCCTCATTTTCAATAGTAACACTTTGTAACTAGACTTTGACAATTCAACAGATTTTTTTTTCAACTGTATATTAAATTATTAAATTACCCTTACATATTATTTAATTTTAATTTTATCCTCCCCATTTTTATAACTTAACAATTAAAAATAATGTTATTTAAAATTAATTATTACAAATATTCATCAACTTCCACTTTACAACTATTAAAATCTACCAAATACCATTAACTTCTACTCTATAACAATTAAAATTTACGAAACACCATCATCTTTTACACCATGACTATAACTTTTACTCCACACTCAGTCGCAAACGCTCCCAACATATGGCCAGCAAAATCAATCAAGACAAAGGTGCTATTAGCAGTACTATGGCACGAAGTGATGATTCACCAATGGTACTCGAAACGCACAGTACGGGGTTACAATGTAAGCGTATGAATTAGGAGCGAACTGGACTAATTGTATTTGTCAAATAAGTTCCACGTAGGATGTCGTGTCAGTATCTCCTGTTCCCTTTGTATGCAGACTCTGATAGGTCCCAGTCAAAGGTCCGTTAGTTATAGCAAAGGATAGAAAACATTCTCTTGGGGTGAGAACAAACCACACACTAGAAATGAAATTGAAAATATTTGATATATTTTTTAATTGATTACAAAGAGTATAAATACAAATCATTCCACTACCCAATTTCAGCAACCAAAGCAAAAATTAAAGTTCCATTTCACTACCATTAAGGAAAGAAAGCAACATAAACCATGACACGTTCATGCATGTGGTTATTATCACTCCTGATTGCATGGCCATAATGGGTCAAGAACTTGGCTAAGTGGGCATTGCATGCATGCAAACGTGACTCCCTGGGCGTGCGAACTTGACTTCATTTTTGGCTAAGTGGCCATTGCATGCTTGCACGCAAACGTGACTTCATGCATGATATTTCGGGTTCCTCTTGACGGCACGTTGCGAACAACGTGGCACTTGCAAATTCGTATCAGACTCAGATGCTGAGATATCCCACTCTGTCAGCTTCGAAGTTCTAGTGCAGGGTCCTCTGTTTCTTCAAGCACAGGGCCCCTAAATATTGGTAGCATTCGAAGCTTGCTTCTTAGATCTTTAAATATGTTTGCCACCGGATGCTTTGTTGGAATCTACCTTACAAATTTATTTCTCCGCTTACAAAGTGAACATCAAACTCGTTATATTATGTTCTAGAGATGAAAAATTTTAACCATAGGAGAAGCATAAGGCAAAAGTCCACAACTTAATTAATTTATGAAATGAAATACTTACATATCAAAGGAAAATTCTTCCCTTTAATCACCACTTGTTTGAAAGCAAAGGGTCAGCATCTACAGAAAAAGCAACAGCATTTAAAATTGCCCCAGTTGAAGCTGAACCAGTTTCAAAATTGCCACCCACAATATCAATGCCTTCACACTTTTGAGCTCTAATCCCCCCTAATTCAAATGCTACTTCTTTCATAGTAGGTCTCTTCCTCCCATTCAAGTTCAAGCATCTTTTTGCAAGCATAGCAACGGTAATAATCTCTTCTTCCTTGGCTTCCTTAAGAACTTCAGCATCAAGCACATCAAACAAACGGTTCTCTTTCATTGCTCGGAGAAAATATCCTGCTAAACTTTTATCTTCTTCAGCGTCAGTTGAACGGATAGGTTTCTCTCCAGTCAAAAGCTCAACAAGAACAACTCCGAAACTATAAACATCACTTTTCTCTGTAAATTGACTTGACCGAAAGTACTCTGGATCTAGATATCCAAAAGTTCCTTGGACTCGTGTGGTCAAGTGAGTTTGATCAATCGTGACAGATCTAGAAGCCCCAAAATCTGAAACTTTTGCTCGAAATTTATCATCCAAAAGTATATTTGCAGACTTGATGTCTCGATGATAAATAGGAATAGAAGTAGTTGAATGCAAATAGGACAGAGCACCTGAAACTTCTACAGCAATGCATAGACGCATTTCCCATGTGATTGAGAACTCCTCCGTTTGGTCATGTATATATTGATAGAGCGTTCCATTTGGAATAAATTCATACACCAAAAGAGGAACCTCTGTCTCCAAGCAGCATCCGAACAATTTAACAACATTTCTGTGGTTAATTTGTGTTAAAATTGCCACCTCATTGATGAATTGCTCAACATTACTCTCATCCACTAATTTGGATTTTTTCACAGCCGCAATTCTTCCATCTGTTAACATTCCTTTGTACACCGTGCCCTGGCCTCCTTGACCAAGGATTCGATTGGTATTGAAGTTGTCAGTAGCCATTTCCAATTCCATTGAAGTAAACAATTTTGTTTTCTGGGTATTGCCTTCATTTGATGACGATTGTTGTTGCAATAATAAACCACCATTTCTTTTAAAGAACTTCTGCTTGAGCTTGATTTCTTTTCTTCTTTTAATGAACTTGTACAACCACCCTGTTCCGATTAGTAGGAACAACATTCCAAGCCCACTATTGCAACCTGCAACGCTCCAGGACAAGAATATATTAATACGTGTTCGAGGTGATTTATGGCAAGGAACTGTTAAAGTCTGACAAGAATAGGATATCATAAATGTATATGCTATCGCAAATTTCAGGTACAGAATGTTTTTGCGTTTGTGAGCCCATATATATACGGTAATTAAAAAATTTTTTAAAAAATGAAGAACAGTTAATCCTGTCGACAAAATCTTCAAATTCCAGTACATACCTATAATAATGAATTTGACATGAGAATTTTTGTGCATAATTTGAGCAAGCTCATAAGAAATTATAGTAAGATTTTGGGGTTCGCAGTCCCGTGTGTCGGGATTTGGAACGTAACCTTTGGGACATCCTGATGAGCAATTGTAGGGGCTTGTGGTATTACAGAGCAAGGTACCTAAACAAACCCAAAAAATGAAATAGAATATCAAATTAAATCACGGCTATACATAAATCTTGCCTCCTTTACATATGCGAATTCTGCAATTGCTGTCTCTAATTTTGTGTTAGATACGTAGTTGGTTCAAGGAAATACAGTAATTACACTTCATTTATGAAATTAATTTAATTAGTATTCGAAACTGTACCTGAGCAATATCCATATCGTCTACGGCAAAGGCAAAAATGGCCTGAGCTTAAGTGTATCAAACATCTATTGTCCTTGTTGCAAGTAGTTTTCGAATTATATTCTTCTAAACAAAATCCTTTAGGTTCAGCCCACTTCAACACTGCAGGAACTTGTCCGAGCTCTTTCAAAACGCGAGGATTCTTCATGTACTTTGAGGTGATCCAATCTTCGTCAACCACGGAAACAGAGTGGCATTTCTGAGGAATACTTTTAGAATAAAAATTAGATATTTCTGCATTGAAAACCTGAGTAACATTTTGAGGAAGGGCGCATAGGAAATCGTAGCAATCAGATTTGAGAGCAGGATCACAAGTGCTAATCGAAAGGCACCCACCAAAAACGGATGGATCATTCTGTCGCTTTATAATCGTAGTATAGTTGTTGCAACCTATGGCTATGAATTTATTGTCCCGCAAGGAAAATGTAAAAGGGCTACCTACTAGACTGATCCCTTTATCATTGCTTGTCAGATTACCGCTCTTCAAAGAAATTACAGAAATGTTTACTCTAATTACGTTTGAAAGAGGGCCGTCCTGTAATTGCAGGTTGCTGATGCTCGCAAGGAAAGCTTTTGGGGAGCCAGAAGAGTAATCGCAGACTACTTCAAAATTCTTATCAAAGTAGCAACCGTCTCCGATTCCGAAGGGATAAAAGATGGCGATATTCCCACAAACATATTGGCATGAATCTTTTGATGCTTTGATCGGCCATAATAGCAAAATCATCAATTGCAACAACACCAAATAATGATGAACAACCATTCTCAATATTTTTACTCGGAAAAATGAAGATTTAACAGAGCAATTGCATGCGTTGATCTTTAGTTAAATTCCTTATAGCACCCCTTTAGCTTCTATCCCAATACCAAGAAAGTCGTGCAAGTCAACTTGACTTTTAATTAACCCTGGCCCTCTCAATTCTACGAGTTGTTCTCCTCAGTATATTTTCCTTCTTCTTCTTCTTCTTTTTTTTTTCAAATAAAATATGAATTTCATTAAGGACCAATAATAATGATAATAACAATAATAATAATAATAATAATAATAATAATAATAAAATAAGGGTCATACCAAATTTAGATATAATACATAAGATAAATTTTAAAATCAAAGGAGACTAATTTGTTTCTTAAATTAAGGGGAAAAGAATGCCTACACCCTCAAAATTTGAGAAAATAGTCATAAAAATTCCCAAATTTTCAACAAGGGAAGCCAAAATCCTTTTTTAACCTTAATATCCTTTGATTTTATGAATATTAAAAAAATTAACACCAAAATTTTATAATAAATATAAATATAACATTAAAATAAACTTGATAATATATGCATTTTAAAATATTTTTAATATTTAAAAAATATTTTTATATTTTACAATCTATTAGACCTATTTTATTATATTAAAGTGATTTTTAATAATAGATAGAAACATGATATTAAAATAAATAAATTAAAAATCAAAATTATTTTGAATATTATTAAAAAATAATTTTAACATTATTAATAGGGATATTATTTGTTAATTGAAAAATCTATTTAACCTAAAGATTTACTTAAAATCATTATAGTAAATGCAAATATATTATTAACATAAATATAATAATTTAAAATTTTAATATTATTTAAAATTTTAAAAATAATTTAATATTATTAGTCTACTAGATAGATTATATTGTTTATATTAAATTTGTATTAATTAAAAAACTTTAAAATCAATTTTTTAATAGCTAAATTCAAAGGGTATTATTGTAAAAAAAATTGGTCTTGATGTCTTTTTCAAAAAATTTAACAGTTTTTACAATCATTTCCTTAAACTTTGAGGTGTAAGTATACTTTTTCCCAAATTTAAATCTAAAGAAACACTAGAGAGGAACCAACCTTAGCTGCTATAGTTGAAATCCTCCTTTAATACAACAAAACACAAGAAAACACAATTCTAACAATAAAATGCAAACAAACAACCCAAAAAAGAAAACCACAAAATGCAACCACAAAAAAAACCAACCTTACGATTCACTAGAAAATCTCTCAATAAGCCCTTGACCTAGGCCATCAGAATTTCACCTCAGGTCACTGGAACCTCGATGTACCACTACTAAAGCCCTCAACAGCTTCAATATAGTCATACTATTCCAATCCAAATACTGACGCAATCCCGATCTGGACATATTGAAACAACACCGTCACTGTAGGCCACTAGAACCACCGCACAAGCTGTATAAAATCTGACAAAACAACAAACATAAAACCAAGTACAATAACAGAAGCAGAGACAAAAATAAAACAAAAGAAATATAGAATAGAAATAGAAGATAAGAAAAAAGAAAAGACCTATTGCTTCCCCCCCCGGCCTAAACTCCTTTAGCATAATTTTTTTGCTATGGTGATGGGCAATTGGCGACGTGGTGGCTAGAGGTAGCAGCGGAGAGGTGTGGTTGGTTCGCGGCTACGGTGGCTGGAAAAAAAGAGATGAAAAATAGATTTGAAAGTTTGGAGGTTTGAAAATGTGATGGCTGTGTAATTCAGGCAGGTTGATTGATCAAAGCTGGTGAATTTTAGCCAGTGGCAGAAAGGGTCTTAGTAGAGAGAAAGAGAGTGTTTTTGATTTACCTCTAACTGGATATCAATTTTAACCATTGTGACCCCATCAATTAAGATTTAATTTGAGTATCAAATGTTATATGTCGTATATTTTTTGGATAATAAATTTTATAATTGATAAAATAAATATTTTACCATCCACTAGATAAATACCAATCTATTGGTACTCAAGTTGAGATCCCTTCAACATTACTCTTTTATAACACTTCCATGTGAGGAGTGTTAAGTAGTAAGGTACTGTAGGAAGTAGCATGGGCCTAATCTGGATGAATTTAGCTCTAATAAAATATAAAAAAAATTTATGGGTCTAAGCCATACTCAAAATTTAACTACAAAATTGAGTATTGTTCAAACCTTATAAATATATTTAACCTAAGATTCATTCACAAATAATGTAGGGTATTTTATCTATCAGTTTGTATTTGGATCTTTAACCCGTAAAATGCAAGAAAGCGCATTGATCTTTATTTCCTCCCATCTTCCTTTTGACTTTATTTCACTACCAAGAAAGTCCTGCATAACAATAAGACAAAAATTCCAACATGCCACTCTGGAGTTTATATAACGTTGGCCCTCTTAAGTGCTTAAGTTGTTCTCTCCTATTTACTCGGAGATATTAGGTCACGTAGTGCCAAAGTTCTTGCACATCAATATTTAATAGACCGAGAGATCATATCATCTTGCATTTATAAACTTCAACTAACAAATTAATTTCAAAAGATTTTTCCTTGATCTCCTCTATTTGCAACCACCCCCGCCCCGCGGCCCCCCCCCCGGCCCCCCCCAACAAAAAAAAGGAAAATGCAGCGCATGCCGTGAAATAGTGGAAAATTTGATTGAAATGACTTGGAAGTTTTTAATTACAAATGATGGTACCCAAAGAACCTGCATCGATACAAGAGTGATAATATTGGAAAAGTCTCCCGATCTTATTTATGAAAGACAAACAGCTTCAAGGCAATTCTTCTCTTTATCACCATTTGTTTGAAATTAAAGGGTCGGCATCTACAGGAACTGAGACACTATTTGAACTTGACCCACTAGAAGATGAATCCCGTCCGAAGTCATGTCCAGTAATGTCACCATCCACAAAATCAGTCTCTTCACAATTTTGCTGCAAAATGGAAGCTCCAATTGATTCTCTTATAGCCCTTAATTCAAATGCCACTTCTTTCATCGTAGGTCTTTTCTTCCCATTCAAGTTTAAGCACCTTTTTGCGAGTGCAGCAATAGTAATAATCTCTTCTTTCTTAGCATCCTTAAGAACTCGATCATCAAGGACTTCAAACAAACGATTCTCTTTCATCGCTTGGATAAAATATCTTGCTAAACTTTTATCTTCTTCAGTGTCAGTTGAACGAATGGGTTTCTGTCCAGTTAAAAGCTCAACAAGAACTACACCGAAACTATAAACATCACTTTTCTCTGTAAAATGACTTGACCGAAAGTATTCCGGATCTAAATATCCAAAACTTCCTTGCACTTGAGTGGTCAAGTGAGTTTGATCAACTGTTATAGATCTGGAAGCCCCAAAATCTGAAACTTTGGCTCGATATTTATCATCCAAAAGTATGTTTGCAGACTTGATGTCTCGATGATAAATAGGAATAGATGCAGCTGAATGCAAATAAGATAGAGCTCCTGACACTTCAACAGCAATGCATAAACGCATTTCCCATGTGATTGGAAACTCCTCAGATTGATAGTGTATGTATTGATCAAGACTTCCATTTGGAATAAATTCATACACCAAAAGAGGAACTTCTGTCTCCAAGCAACATCCCAACAACTTAACAACATTTCTGTGGTTAATTTGAGATAAAATTACTACCTCGTTGATGAATTGCTCGAGATTACTCTCATCCACTATTTTAGCTTTTTTAACAGCCACAATTCCTCCATCTGCTAACATTCCTTTGTATACAATGCCTTGGCCTCCTTGACCAAGGATTCGATTGGCATTGTAGTTGTCGGTGGCCTTCTCCAAGTCTTTTGAAGTAAATAACTTTGTTTTCTCAATATTACCTTCATTGGAAGACAATTGTTGTTGCAATAATAAACCACCATTTTTTTTAAAGAACTTATGCTTGAGCTTGATTTCCCTTCTTCTTTTTACAAACTTGTACAACCACCATATTCCAATGAGTAGAAAGAATAACGCAAGCCCACCACCGCAACCTGCGGCTCTCAAGGACAATAATGAAAGATATCATAATAGGAAGGATATCATCAAATGAACGTGTGAACACTTAGTATTTTCATTTGAAATATATGTTGAAAAACATTACTAATTTATTATGATGTAAAATAAAGGATCGACATGCATACCTATAATAATGTATTTGACCCGAGATTTGTTGAAAACTTTAATGCAATCATATGAGAGACGATTATAACCGTCAGGACAATTGGAGCAATTGTAGCCGCTTGAGATATTACAGATCAAGTCACCTGCCCAGAAAATAATAAATAAAAATAAATCATAGAGAAGATCAGACTAAATCATGGCTACAACTAAATAAAACTCCGCCATTTTTGTCTCTAATTTTCTGTTTAGATAGATAGTTACAGTAATTGGAAAACTTTACTCATCTACAAGTAACCCCATGAATGTTTCAAAAATTACTAATTTTATTTATCTATTAAATGATAAATTTTACAGCCCTTTTCTCACCATCTTACATCTAATGGAGGAATGTTACATCATTTGACATTTTACTGTTGCTAGTAAAGTCTAGGGTGCTCCAATAGCATTTTCCGTTTCTCATTCACACCTATTGCTAACGTTTACGTGCAAATAGCATCTATTCATAATGCTCCTGGGCACCAAGAATTTTCCCTTTTCTTCTTGTCGTTCGGATATTTTCTTTGAAAAAATAAAATTACTCTTTAACTCATAATCCAGTCTGTACCTGAGCAGTATCTTTTCGTTAAGTCGTAGCTTTCAGAGCAAAGACAGAAATGGCCTGAGCTTAATTGTGTTAAACAATCTCTTTTATCCGAATCACAAAAAGTAGGATATGAGTTATATTCCTCAAGACAACCGCCTTTCATTTCTCCCCACTTCAAAACTGCAGGAACTTCTTGTTGATCTTTCAAATCATGAGGATCTTCAAGGTACTTGAAGTTGATCCAATCTTCTTCAACCAGGAAAACAGACTGACATTTCTGAGGAATACTTTGAGAAAACAAGTATGATATGTTTACATTGAAAAGATGAGTAATATTTCGACGAAGGGGGCATAGGAAATCATAGCAAGCAGGGTAGAGAGTAGGATCACAAGTACAAATCGACAGACACCCATTAAACACAGATGAACCATTCTCTTGGTGATAGCTCATGTTGCAGCCTATGGCTGCGAATCTATTGTCAGACGAAAAGGCGAAAGGGGTACCTGCTAAGTTGACGCCTTTAGCAATAATGCTTGTCCGCTTGCTGTTCAAAGAAATTGCAGGAACTTTGACTGTCGCCGTGAACTCTGAATAAGAGGAAATACCCAATAATTCTAGCCTGTTCACGCCAGGAAGAAAAGGTTTGTGAGAGCCAGAAGAGTGATCGCAGATTACTTCGTAACCCTTGTCAAAGTAGCACCCTTCTCCTATTCCGAAGGGGTACCTGATGCTGATATTTCCGCATTCAGTTGGACAGTGAAATTTTTCTGACGCTTTGATCGGCCTGGGGTGCAAAACAATAATCTGCAATAACACCAGACAAAGATGCACAGCCATTCGCCGCTTAAACTCAGTTTCTTTAGTTCAGAAAGTGCGTATATTAGCTTCTAATAAAACTCTCACAGACAAGAAAGTGCTGCGAGTTAAAGCCAGAGATTAATTTCAGCGTGCCAATCTTGCTTTTAATTACTCCGGGCCCTCTCAAGTCTTCTCCAAAGTCCAAAGACCCTTCTCACATTCCAGTACTTGGTCACGTCGTCAATACGATGCGTACATCTTCAATTCAATAAATTTAGAGTCATGTATTACACGTATCTGATCACCATTCTTCAACTTTAATTTAAAATTAATTTCAACAGATTTTTTCCTTCATCTCATATGACCGATTGGTGAAATGATATTGGATTCAGTTAAGTTCAGAATATAATATTTCATCATAATATAATTTAATTAAGATATGAAACGAAGCCATAGTTTTATTGGAATAAAATATAGATTGAGTAGCTTCATTTGGATCAAACAAAATGCAGCTTTAAAATATATTTTTTTAATCTTTGGTAAATGTTCCTTTAGTCTCTAAGGTTTGAGTGAGCTACATAATTAGTCATTATATTTTTAAAATTATCTATCATCTAAATTATATAACAAAAATTAACGAAAATTAACTAAGGCTTAAAAAAAAAAAATTAACTCCGCTGCCAGGATTTGAATCTAGATTTTAAGCTAGAAAGGTTGCAAATTTGCTAATATGCTATATAGGAGGATTTGATAATAACACTTAAAATAGATTATATTTATATAACAAATTCGAAATTTGAGTTTTTGAAAGTTTCAATCGGTTCAAAAATTAATTTTGTCTAAAGTCTGTTAATAAATATTCATTCTATTTATTTTAGGTCATTGGTGAGTTTTGTTTAATTGATTAATTCTTCATAGTCCTCAATAAGTGAGAAAAAAGAGCCAATAGTTGATTTGCAGTAGCACTACTGACCTACATAAAAATGAAAATAAAATGGGCCACTGGGGGGTAATCCCCAACGTGATAAGGATTAAAAAGAATCTAACAATTTTATGAAATAAGTAAAGTTTTATAGGCCTTATACCCAGCATCTGTAAACTCTTTTTTTTCCCTTACCATCAAGAGTCCTGCAAGCTAATAAGCTAGTCTTGACTCTGAATTAACGCTGGCCTTCTCTCAAGTCTTCAAGTTGTTATCTTCCACTCAAAACAGTTGACAGCAATTGGGTACGCAAAAGTCTTAATTGCAAGAAAGGTAGAGGAGGTTTCCATGCAAATACGTACAATAATATTGAAAGGGAAAGAACCATTTGCAAATTAGATGGGTCATAGCTATAATAATGAACGATTCCATATTTCCATTCCGTCTTATCTTTAATCTAAATGGCCTAATTTCAATTTTTATTGGTACGACGAGTAGGCAAGGGGACACCGGACAGGCCATCAATTTGGACATTAGGTTTAAAGAAAGATAAGGAGAGAAGAGGAGAGGAAAAAAATAAAGGAAAAAATATAAATTTTAAGTTCAACTAAACAATACAAATAAAATTGACACTTATTCACACTTATTTCTTTTTTTCATTCTTTGTTTTCTATTCCTCTCCTCTCCCCTCCCCTCCTATCATTTCTTCCAATCAAACAGGGGTTTAAGGAGCGGAGCCATTCCCTGTCCCAGTGCTGGACTAGCTTGTTGAAATATCTTCGGTAGATATTTCGCGGGTGTATTTGTTATTGGGCTTCCCTGATATACCAGTAGGAGGTCTGAAAAGAAAATAGCATGGGTGCTGTTGGTCCCGGCCATTTTGGTAAAAATAACAAAAATCGAGTGCGGGGCCGGGACAAAGTTCATGGAAGTGTGGCCTGGGTAACGAAATATTTGAAAATAAGGAAAAAAGTGAGAGAAATGTGGGTAAATAAATTTATTAAAAAAAAAAAGAGTAAGTGTGAGATTTGGGGGGTTAAAAAAAAAGGGCTGAAAGTTGTTAGGTTTGTACAATAAATAAGATAGAGAAAGGAAATAACAACGCGGCTTAGTGTTTTTATTGATATGATTTCAATATATACACAACTAAAGCTAGTTAATTATAGTAAGAGTGCGCAACAGTAATCTAAAGTTATGAAAGTTAAATATAAAAAAAAAAATAAAATGATTGTAGACTTACACCACGACTTTATAAGATGGTGCTACCATTGGTGACATCGATCTTGGAACGAGGAAGACTTATTCGTTGATGAGATAGAGGTTTGGTGATGGCATCCGCTAATTGGTCTTGAGATGATACATGAGACACCCGAAGATCACCATTTTGAACTTTTAAGAAAAGGGCAACAGAGCTTGCTGTTCTCTGATAGCCTCAAGGTACTACGGTTTTTCTCTATTTTGTCTTAATATATTGGATTATAAGCGTATACCAGTTTCCCTATTACAATTGTTTTAGAGCGTGCAATCTTTGTTTTATGCTACTGATGGCTATTACTAAAAGCTGCACCCACCTCAACATTCGCTTTTAAGAAAAGAAAAAAGGAAAAAAATGCAAATAGGGGCATATTCTTGTTTGATCAATTTCAAAAGTTTACTCAGTTTCAACAAGCCTTGTAGTAGATAGCCGTTTATGGAAATAAAAAAGCACCAATTTGTAATAGATTTGAGTTCTTATGGAAATATTTAGTTTAGTCTTTTTTAACTCAAGCGACTTTACTTTCAGGATTTGAAAAACCTGAGAACACAGTCTTACTCAGCGGCCGAATATTTTGAAATATCGTACACCAGTGATGACCAAAACCAAATGTGAGTTGCTCTCATTACGGCTGATATTTTCATTGAGAAAATAAACCTTCTTCACATTTATGCAGAGTGGTGGAAACATTGAAAGATAATAAATCAAAGCTCTTGTGAATACTGTGGACCATTTGGGTGCCGTGACTTATAAGGTTAATGACCTCTTAGATGAAAAGGTTGATGAAGTTTCGGATAAAGAGCATCGAGTATCTTGCGTGAACAGGTATGCTTGTGTTCTGGAATGGATTTAGAAAAATTGTAATTCAATTAGGAGAGATTCCTGAGATTATTGATGAGTGTATTGCAACCATAAATTGTTTTCCTTTTCTCACATAACTGAGCATTTCTTTGATCATCCATCCCAAGTCTCTTCTTTAAGATTGATCGCTAGATTAAAATGGTCAGATTCAACAGTTAGTGGTGGGTGGAGTCCGGAATCAACTACCATTTTGATGCCACCAAGAATTGCCATAGCATTCAGCAATCTCCACATTTCCCAAGCAAGTTTCCTAGCGATGGAAGCAGCCGTGACACCCCATTTGAATTTCGTATAATACAAGTCAAACCTGCTTTTATTCTAGATTTGAAGATGCATCTACTTCTGATGATTCTGCGCAAGATAAAATTGTATGCAGAAAATTGTTGCTCAATGTCAGCCTTGCTAATTCTTTCAAAATATAATTCACAGCTTTGAAGAATTTGTTACAGCTTTCCAAATTTGAAGGTTTACATTGTAAAACTAATAACACTATAGATTCTCTTGTTACAAAAACATCAACTAATCCAAAACAAGAAGGCATATTAAAGTAATACAGTTCCTACTAAGAATGATTCTCCAACTGCCAAAGACAGTACGATGTTATAATTCCATTCCTTGACCAAACTGTTCGATTGTTTTTGTCGCGAGTGTAAGCACATCAACAAAAGCAGAAAATGATGCACGAAGAAACCTGGCCTCAACTGCCTCAAAATGCCTGAATCAGATGAGAAAATAAACAAAATGAAGAAATTTCTAAACTACAAAGTCCAGGAAAAATTGATATACTAAAGAAAAATGGTATTTTAGAGTAAGGACTCTCCTGAAGTAACCTATTTGAAAATTTGGCAGGAAAAGAGGAAAAAATGATTATTGAACAGGCACACAAAATTTCCAAATGAATATTGTCTCATAGGATAAACTGGTAGGTGCAAACTGAATGAATATTGGACAAGAATGAAAAATCAGTTTAAGTAATGAGTCTTCTAACCATAAATGATCAAAGAATAGAAACTTACACTAAAAGTTTCCCATTAACGACAGATATCTGCCTTTTCACTTTGTCTGGTTGCAACTGCATTTGGAAATTGAGTCCAAGTAAGAATTTATTGAAGAAGCAATAAAGTTAATGGAGCAAGGTATGATCTTGGGATCATGGTGCATCACCTCCTTATCAACAACTAATGCTGCATACACAATTGATGCATTCTCATTGGACTCGTAATCCACTTCAAAGTCACTGCATGGGTAAAACCATTTTCTAAGAAACAACAAAACATTTCAGGTATAGTTCCTCTAAAAAACTTCTGAAAGGTGGACAAAGAGCACTACACTGTCATGGGAAAAAAGTAGATAAATCGTAAACAACAGAGGAATTACAGATGCTTGATCGTGCTCCTCAACAAACAAAACTGCAAACAGTTCACCCATTCAAGTTCCAACATTATATTTTCCTCACTGCCAGTTTATTCAAAAATCTTTTAGAACTATCCCAGTATTCAGATAATATTACCACTGACTTTACCCTTTATCTTTTATGGTTCACGCAACTTATGACTAAATTAAAAATTAGTTCACATGCCTGGTAAACTGCCCAATCCACAATTTAACAACATGTGCCACCGCCCATTTATTAGAGTAAACATCATAACAGAAATTTGAAAATCTATTACATCTTTCTATTATAATTTTTTTTTAATTATTTACTTTATATTTTATGTGCAGTTGGTTTCTAGTAAGTAAAAATTAAGTTCTCAGTTGGTTCCTTATTTTGTGGATTCATGGAGCATGATGGAGATCATGCTTAATGCTTGCTATTTTTATGCTTGTAACTTTGAACTAAAGCTTTATTTAAAGCTTGATGTTATTCAATAAAAGATTGTCTTAGGTATTCTTATTTTCACAACTTGTAAGTTGTGTTTTGGGAGTCTATTGGTTTCTTAAATAAACAATATTATTTTGGAGGTCTAGATTTCCTTAAATTAACCTATTCTTATTGATTTCCTTCTATTTTGTTCAAGTTACCACTACAAACATTTGTGTTCATATCATAAGCATTATCTTTAAATTTTGTTTTCAAGTTTTGATACTAGACAATAATAAAAGAAACTTATAGCGTCAGCCCTAAGAAATCACTATTAGCCTCCTCGAACACCCATACAATCATGTCATACTTGAAATAAAAACAATTAATAGAATCAAAACTGATGAAGCAGTTGTCTTCAATTTATTCAATATATTGCAACTCAATAACCAACTCATATTCATCCTAAACAACATATTAGAAAAGAACACATCTTTCTAGCATTAAGAAATATACAAAGCATTGCAGAAGCTAAAAACGCAAACATATAACAGCAGAATTAAACATTTTGGTATATTTTTTTTCCTTTTTTAGGAAATAAAGCTTTGAAGACGATTGACTGAAACCCATCTTCAGAAATCAAACCTTTCATATATACAAACAGTATAAGAACAGCATAGAACAAACCCACATTGAATAACCAACCAACGCATAAAATTTATGTGAGTTTCACAGAGAAACATAACAATATTGAATAAATAAGGTAAAATTAACATTTTTCAAAAAGTGGAAAATCACAATAAATGGATACTTAGTTGAAACTCTAGCATAATAAATACATATCACAATGTTAAATTAAAGAAACAGAAACAGCTAAGAGAGAGAATTAAAACCAGCTGAATTCCCATTGCGATGAGTCGGAAGGTAGAGCAGCTGCCATCACGTATATGCTTCGCTGCAGAATTTTATTAAAATTAGACAGTAGGGTTTTAAATAGGGGAAACGGCCCGCTTTTTTTTTTTTTTTTCATTTTGAGTTGAACCGGCACGAGCCGAGGTTTTCCATTTTAGTACAACTCTTTTAGATAATATATATATTTTTTAAGTAACTTTTTTTAAACTTTTTTTCAACATTTAAAGCTAATCATAAATCCAAAATTTATAAGTAAAAGTTTTGGGAAAAGTGATATTAATTATTTTATGAAGTTGTGATTAAAGTCATGATATTAATATCGTAATTAAATATAAATTATATAAATAAAACATAAAATTTATAAATTTAATATAAAATTTATAAATTAATATTAACTGAAAAATAAAATATAAATTTAAGAAATAAAACATAAACAGAAGATAAAATTAGTAAATTAAAATAAAATTAATAAATTAATGTATTATTGATAAATAAAATAAAAATTTACAAATATAGCATAAAGATAGTAAATCAACTTTAAGTGAAGTATAAATCTTAGAAATGAAACCTAAAACTTATAAATAAAAAGTAAAATAAGTAAATTAACATAAATATGATAAATTGATGTACTATTAGTAAATAAAATAAAAATTAATAAATATAATATAAAAATTAGTAAATTAAAGTAAATTGTAAAATAAAACATAAATTTTAAAAATAAAACGTAATATATATAAACAAAAAATAAAATAAATAAATTTAACGTAAAATTAGTAAATTAATATATTATTAGTAAGTAAAATAAAAATTTATAAATAAAAATTTTGAGTAAAACGATATTAGTTATTTCTTATGAATATAAAATGTGTTTTCAAGTCAAATAGGTGTTTTTCAAAGACAAATTGACGTATGGAATGGAGTGTTTGGTGGGAAGTCGAGCCATCAGTTAAAAGACTTGCCACTGTGGAGACTAGAGAGCCGAGGTAACTTGTTTGTTTGGTTCTGTATCGCGCATTCTAGAGGATCATATCGGGATATTCCTACGGGGTATATTTGGTAATTGGACTGGCATCATTCATTTTGAATCTTTGATTGGTTAATTTGGAATATTACTTGGCACCAACGCAACTAGTTATTTTAGAATCTCTCTCTTTAGAAAAGTATTTCAACTTCAATTTCCATTTCGATCTTTTGCTTTGCTTTTGCTTTTGCTTTCATCAATCAATCAATCATTCATTCATTCGCCTTCCCCTTCACAACACAAGCTAAGCTCTGTAGCTCCCAAGCAAATCCAGGTGCGTTCTGTACATTTTTTGTTTCTTGTTGCTGTTGTTGTTGTTGTTTTGCTTAATAATTACAAGTATTTATTTTTGAGGGTTTCTAAAACTGATCATGTGAAAGTGAAGGTCATGATGATCAGTATCAACTTACATTAAGGTGTGTGCACGGGATCACCATGGATTTTGAAGGAATAATGACCTGTTTTATGTCATATAAATGTTGCGACTGTTTCAGTTTTCTATTTTCAAAAATTATAGAATACTTCTGTTTAGATGTTTTTAAGAAACTTATTTCTTGCAGTAAGAAACATCTTCTTATTGTTTTAAGCTGTTTTCTTAAAAAATATTCTTCAAAAACAAACTAGTCCAACTTTTATTATTACTTTTTTCTTTACATTTCAAAAAATATTACAATAAAACCGCTCTATATTTATAATATTGAGCCTAGATTAATTTGTTACTATGAGGAGATTATAAATTAACAGAGGTATAGTTACAAAAATTATTATTTTGACTAAATTATCTTTAGTACAAAGATATAGAGATAAAATATATAATATACAGTATATTAATAATTTACTAATTGAGCATGTCAAGTCCAATGTATCTATTATCTGTTTACCATTTTTAGGAATACGGAAAGTCATCTTAAAAATCTCTAAATGTTTGTATTCTCTTTAATAATTTTCTCTCATTGAGTAATTGTATTATGTGGAGGCAAGTTCATTTAATCTAACATAAAATATATTTTTGTATTACACAAATAATTATTATTCTGTAGAGATGAGTTTCTTAAGACGACTAAGTAAAAATTATTCCAAATAAATCATTACTATAGAAAGATTTTACTGTATCTTCATTTTTTGTAAATAGTTCTTAGAGAAACTATAACTAAAAATTGACATAAAAATTTTTCATATATATTTTAGATTAATGGCTATCAAGGTTATTAATTTCAATAATATAATTTATTTAACACCTATAGTAATTTCGGAATAACAATCCCAATCCAAATTGACAGATGGTGTTAAATGAGATTTTTTGTTAAACTTTCATTCGCGAATTTGGTTGTGAGAAATTCAAATTGGAAATCAAATCCTATTTATATGGAGGAATATATCTACTATTTTCACATTTATGGAAAAAAAAAAAATTATGAGTCCTCATAAAACCTTAAACATGTCCTCAACTTTATCAAAACAACAAACCAACCACTGCACCAAGGACTCCTAAGTGATTGATAGAAACTTTTAAAAGTGATTTGACGATACATTCATTATCTCGTAAATAATAATGTATCCAGCAACGCTGAAGGAGATTATTTTAGAAGCCACATCAAATGTCAAACAATCTGGCCCTTAATAGCCATTTCTCTGTTGGGTTTCGACATTTATATCACAGCCTGCACTGCAATCTGGCTCAAATTCGAATATTTTACTAACATTTTTCCCTTGTCGTCGTAAGTCGAGTTTCTAATCTTTGATAATGTATAACTGACAAGGGTTCACAATAACAATAATTAAAAAAACACCTTGAATTCTTGCCGTTACTCTTATATAAGCACCAATATTTACTTCCACGGATACAAATACAGTATTCCCCTCTATGTGAGTTGTTTTCATTGTGTTTGTGCTGCGTGAGAGATAGATATAGTGGTATCTGTTAGCATAATTTTTTGATGGTGAAAAAACAAAGGCTATCTCCAGTTTATTCTTTCCCTTCCATGCCCATATGACTAATATGCTTTGTTGTGCCGGTTGTTCTGATCTCTCCCACAGCAAATTCTGGTTTATTTATTATCTTTTGTATAACTTTTAGTTGATTTACTCAAGAATCCTGTAAGCAACCTGCTCAAAATGCAAAGCGCCACGCCATTGGGGTGACAAATTAGTAAAACCCTGCAAAAATAAGGGATAGAACAGTGAGGATATTAGTATTGTTTTCTATCAGTTGTTTTTGTTCCACAAGCAACATTGGGAAGCAAACTGAAAATTACCGGTCAAAAAGAGGGTTCACTGCATGCTGGCTTAAGTGGGAGAGGATCCCACTCTAACTGGTTTTAGACTCTGCAGAAGCCTTCTCACATACTCAAATGCTAAAATGAAGAGACCACAGATGTATAATAGATAAAGATGTAGCTTCTCTAGTGGGCCTGAAACATAGCTTCTTTGTCCCGAACTTGTTCTGACAAATGACATCCCTTTCACCAAAACCCCTGACAAAGAACTGAAAATATCAGCAGAAAATGTCAAAGGCTGAAAACAAAGTGTTAATGTAGAATTATCAAAATTGCTAATTGTCTCCCTCTCAATCCTGACTGGACAGGGAGGAAGATAATCTAGCAGAAAAACAAGTTGACCACTGATGATTTTTGTGCCTGGCAAAAGTTTCGGTGTTGATTTGAGCTCTTTTAAGTAGTTATCATGTGTCCATCTGGAACTCTTAGGTTTCCAAATCCATGAACATATTATGGGAAACGTGGGAATTCTATGGATTAACCACGAGTTTATCTTCATAGACAACTCACTATGAAAGCTTTAATCCATGTTTAGGCAAGTATGCTCTAATATTATTGCCCACATATAACATGGAAAAGAGAAAAATTATCTTGATTGTGAAATGCTTACCAGAACTTGTCTGGGGCAGATTAGTCCAATCCTGTGGGCTTATCGTCTTTTCAGATGCCTTGATCAAGTTGATGAGAGCTTGATTGACCTGAAATTTGAAGAAAGTGTTGAACGGGTATAAGCTTAATTTGTAGCCAAGTAAAATTAAACAAATATTAGTAATTAGGGAAAGTAAAACTTCAAGAAGCATTGTAACATTTTTCTACCAATAAATTCATAACATTATTTTATGCATGAAGATCCAATTCAATCCCAGTTGTTCAAAAATATTGAGTCACTCAAGGTCAATCTTCAATATTAGGAAGATTAAGATAGTTTGTCCATAATTACAAATGTAAGGACCTTTTTGTCTCAATCATATTCGATTTTGACAATTTTCTACCGACTTTGATAAGAAAACTCTCCCACCTAGTTTGCACAATTGTACTCCATTTAATAATTCATTAATTGCAAATGTCTCACACAACCAATTAGACTACTTGCATATTTGTCTGATCTGTTGGGCAAAGGAAATACCTCTTCTGTCCTCTCATGACTCACTAGATGTCCTCCAGGAAGATCTATCATTCTAGCAACAGGGTACAGCTTCTCTGCTAGTCTCCTTGCATAACAGATTTGCGCAATGACATCATGTCTATACATTCAGTGGAGCGAATTAATATTTTTGCTCAAATTCAGTTCTGTAACATTCAGTTATCAAAGTATCACTACTAGAAATGCCCAAAATATTCATCAAGCTCCTGCATGACCTTCTAAGTTCTATGTATCTTAACCTATTTTCAAGTTTGCATGTGTATACATTTCTTTTCAGTTTGTGCTTGTCTGTTCATGCGTGAAACAATGATTCTCTTGATCGTCTGAGATTAAGAAAAGCATTGAAACAAAACTAATACTCTTCACTCCGAAAATACCAAATTCTTGCAAATACTGTCATCTCCCTTGTTAAATGCAGGTTGATTGCAAACTTTGACAATTTACTATAAAGCACAGCACGGACTTCCATTTCAGGTAATTTTTCCCAATATATATATTTTTTTCCCTGAAGAGTCCAGTTTTAATTTGCTATCAGTATTTGGAGCCTATCTTGTAACATTATATCTACAGAATCCAAGAATATATAAGCATATTGTTTTCTTATATGGTAATTGACATTATACAGTTTATTAATTTGTGAAACTGTTTGATGATATTAAAGCAACATTTTGCAGACTTCACCTCATCTAAATGATATTTGAAAAATGAAGTTTAATTTTGTAACAAATTGTCACTATTGTATAACCTACGCACGTTCCTTTACAAGTATGTTAAAATAACAAAATCATAAAGCACGTCACTTTAATAATATAAATTTAGACACAATTTTAGGACTATGTTCACGTGCATTACGGTTGCTCATATACCTGCCATGAATCACTGACACAAGAAATCCAGCTGAACGAATGGTTTGAATGTCTTTTTGTGTCATTTTATGCATCCAGCAGGCATGGATTTGACCATCAAAACCATAATTAGACTGCATCCCAGTTGCTGATATGCCTTTTACATATTCCTGTGAGTAACATATTTGAGGTCAAGCTATCGGCATTTTCCTTCAAAATAGGTATAGATAAATAAGAACTTTAAATATTGTCAATGTTGTAAAGAGTTAAGGAAACTACAATGATTATCTTAAAATAAATATCCATTACCAAAAGAAAGCCTAAGACTGTCAGCCCCAACTGAATCACTCAACTGATATTGATTCCATCAAGGGTGCCAGTGAAAAAGCAAACCTTGAAAAAGAAAAATTTCGAAATACTCAACCAAATACTTGGTTCTCTAACTACAGACTCTTGACACTACACGCCAAATCCCAGATAGCAAGCTAAAACTTAAAATTTCGTAGACAACAGACCACAAACTGAATAATTGATCATTTCACTTGACTTAGGTAGCTTTATGACCCTTGAATTATAGGATGCTTAATTTTGAACAGACGGGTGACTACCAAAATGACACCCCAACCTGAACAGTCCAGAGATATAAAGACTAACAGCATCTTACTGCAAATTCAATGGAAGCAGGTTTGTTGAAATTATATGATCTAGAAAACAAGAGTCCTTACTTGATATAAAATTGTTCTTCTAGTAGAAGATCCAACATATTCTTCAAGATATTCCTGCACCCCATGTCACAAATAGTAATTAGCCTGAAAGGAATCTTACCGCAAACAGAATCATCTTTATACCGTGCCCATCCCTTTCAATATCAAAAGGGTGAGAAAAACTAGTGGAGAAAGAATTGTTTTAGAACATTGTTTCAAGCTCCAATTCCTAAGTAATGACATCCACAGTTAATTAGCAAAATAATAGGTAAAGCATGAACTTCTGTTTACCTGTGAATAATGAGTGTCCAAGTCCACTGCTGCCCTTTTCTCAGGTGTTTTTGCCCTAAAGAAACGGATTGCAATTGATAATGTTTGGAGATCAAGCTGCAGGAAAGAAGGTCATTTGATGATCTACAATTTCTAGATATTGCCTTTTGAACTGTTAACATACTAATAAGTTTAATTTCTTTGATAAATATATAGGAAACAGAATGAGTTATATTTTTAATCAAATTAAAGCAAGTGTGTCAAAATCATATGCAAACTAAAGTTAAACTAAATAAAAGTCTTTTTCATCATAAATTCATATGGAAATTTCATACTCTAAACATAGTACAATATCCACTTAGATATAGTTGATATGGAAATTTTGTAACAATGTGCCTGCATACAGTACAGGTTCATGTATTAGATAGTCTTAGCCATAGTTTTTACAACTTGACCATATCCTAAGCCATGCTTCACTGTTCATGTGTTAGATTGTCTTAACCTTGTATTTTTTTCTTTTCCCTGAATGTTATTACCCAGAAAAGAAAATCTGTACAATTATCAAAAACTGCATTATGAATTTATATGTTCAATTTCTGCCTACTTGATATTAATATGCATTGCATTGTAAATATACAAATATAAGCATATATGCACTAAATTTTTAAATATATAATATTTCAAAAGAAGTATGTTATTTATTTCATGCAATGTCATGTGTTGATTGCCATTTGGAGCCCAATTGAACCTATTGACCCTGGCCCTTCTCTCTTATCCAGTTCAATGATTGGATTAAAATCATAATAAGTAAGAGATCTATTAAAAGTTTACAATGAAAAACATCCGCTGATTCTGGTTCTGATTCTGATTCAGAATAGTAAAGTGACTAGAATATAACTTTGAGACATCTCTATTAGTACTAGGAACCAAAATACTTATGTCCAATTGAAACACATGCGTATTTATTATCTTGAAATTTTTGAACATTTCTAATCATTGAATATGATTTGCCCAAAGCCTCCCTGCCTTTTGTGTTTAAGAGTGCCAGATAACAGGCTTATCATGCCCTAATGATTTAAACCAGCAGTCGTTTAATCAGTATGCATTGGTCTCTAGGCAGACTACTAGAATATCCTTAACTTACAAAAATCAGATTTTCTAGTAATGTAGAAGGCAACCCTATTTCAACCTAAGATTCGGCAGGTTGCTTACAAGCAAACAATAACTTACCATGAAACTGCAAACCATAATTTTTTCTTCATCGATGACCAGTGACACAGGGAAAGAAGAAAAGGAATGGCCAGTCCCACAATTACACAATTGTTTGACCAAAGCATGAGGAATCTAGATCTGGTTCCTAACAGGTTTGTCCTTCAAACGATGGAAATGCCTAACCAGTAATAGCTCTCATAATTTAGAAAAATGCGTTAGTATTCCAAAATATCTATGCCCTCATAAATCAAGTAGTTATCAATTTGTACAACTATTATTAAGTCTGGATTCATCAATTTTGAACCTAAAACAAATTGAACTGACTCAAAACCCACCCAACCCATAACATTGCTGCTCACTTGGACACTTCACAAAGATGATTCTAAGTTTGAAGGTTCATCTTTTTGTTTTTCCCCATTTGCAGGAACATGATAATCTGAAATGCCACCTACAAGATTAAGCAGTCTTCCTTTCCTGCTCCATAACTACTGTTTCATCTCAGAAAGTGGGAGGTTATTGCATTGAAGTGGAGTTATCAAATTGAAAATTGACCAACAGGAAAAAGCTCTAACTTGTAATGTTCAATATCTATTGATTCTTTATTCTTGAATGGAGTATTTCTAATTTTTCTTCAATTGTATCCAATTATTTTCATCAGAATGTTCAGTCATTTGCTTTATAAAGATGCTGGTGAGTTTTTTTAATACATATCAAGACTAAGCATTAAATCATAAAATAATATTGTTGCATTATATAAAAATTAAAAAGACATAGCACCACATGCAAATTGAACAAACCAATAAAACTTGTATTAACTTAATGATACAAAATAGAATTCTATGTTGGCATTGGTAATCAACAGAAAAAAAAACACAGATATACAATACCTTAGGACAACATTGAAAACCTCCGCCAGTTACATTCAGCAACGCCAATGACAGAACTCTCTCCGGCACCATAACAGCTAATTTGCAAGCTATCATCGCCCCTGATTGGATATAACAAAATAAAGCAAGCTTAATTCAGAACTGACCCAAAAGAAAAAAAAAACCACAAAGGCAAAGTGCATAAATTCAGCTCACAGATTAATCAAAGAATTATAAAAATGAATGATGCTGACCCATTGAGTGCCCAAAAACATGGGCCTGCTTCCAGCCCAAATGATCCATCAAAGCAATCGCATCTTTTGCCATTATTTTTGTTCTGCAACCAGGAAAAATTCCATAAAAAGATAAAACCCGTTAATTTAAAAAATAAAAAATAAAAAACAAATGGGAGGAATTGAAAAACAAAACTCACGTGTAATTAGTCTTTCTAACAGGGACAGAGCTCCGACCCAGGCCCCGATTGTCAAATGCACAAACCTCGATTCCTCCGTCATCATCGCCGCTCTCACCTGAATTCTGAAGTATCGTTTCATCATCATCATCGTTGGGCTTATCGGTGCCAGCCAATCCCTTTAGTTGCGGGCCCCACGCATCGTGTGTTGCAGCCAATCCTGAACCCCATGATGACCATGCAATCAAAATTCAAAATAAAAAAAGAAAATCTGAAATCCAATTCAGTTCTGAGAATGAGAAACGAAACCAAAAAACAGAAAAAGGACTCACGCACCTGCAATGAGGATGACTTTGGTGGGCCCGCGGCCGTACGTTCTGTAGAAAACCTTGATCCCATTGTCGTTCAGCGCGGCGTCCGGGGCGGCGGGTTGCTCCTTGCTGCCCACCACCTCGCAGTACGGCATCGACTTCACAACTTTTATAAAAAAAAATGATTTTTAATTTTCAATTCAATGGGAGATTGATTCAAAGGGGAACTTTGGCGTTTGGTTTGTTTTTCCCTTTTCGTTTTGGTGGGTGTTTTTTAAATTGTGAGGAAAAAACATATATAAAAATTAGAGGTGTTGGGTGCTCGAATCGTGGCACGTTTTCAATGGCCAGTTGCCACGTCCGATGGTCGGCTGGAGTGACGCTGGCGCGTTCTTTCGGTCAAAGTCAAATCTCTGACTCTCACACACACACAACTTTCACAAGAATTTCCTAACGTGTATTATTACAATATACATATTCAGAACTTTTAAAATAAAAATTGACTTCTAAAAAATATTGTTATTAATAATTCTAGCTGGAATGTGTCAAATAAATTATCACATTATTTACGGTACATATACAATATATTTTCTTTTTATACTCGTATTCATATAATATGATACAATCTTCCGACAATAAGTCTTAGATAATTTTATTTTAAAATTATCTTTATCTCTTTGGTTGTTAGTATAATTGAAGTTGTTATGCTTATATAAATTTAGAGAACATGGGGTTTAGTTGTACTCCTAATCAACTATGAGTTGTGATAAGAGTGCCCGATCCTTTAAAATATCAAAAATATATTTACGGAGGTTTAAGTTTATTTGAATTAACCTATTATCACTTATTTTTACATTTTGTGTAGACAAATAACTCTTGTTTGTGACATAATACCTTAAGTAGATTTTAAAAACTTGATTAGAGTAGATTTTAAATAATTTTATTTAATTGATTACTTATATTTAAATACTGAATATTAAGAGAGTTTGTGCCCAAAAAATGAATCTAAATATTATTTACTCCTAATTACTTAACAAATAAAAATAAAAAGATAAAAAAAAAAAGAAGTTATGCCATAAAATTGGATGATAGCACTTGCATGAATGTTGAATTCTAATTTGGGGGAAAAAAAAAAAAAGGAATTGGCTATAATTTTACTTGGATTCAGTCATCGGTTTTGAATAATATTTCGTTTGTTGACTGTCTTCACACTTCAATGGAGCTTTTGCACATTTCGTTTTATCTCTATTATTTCTGCATTTATAATGTAGCAGTGGTGGAATGGTTCTTGTCCGTGTTCGCTCGCTTTTAATGCTTTAGTGGACATTATTTGATTATCTAGCTCATTCATGGCTTAACGGATAAGATTCAAATTTTTGTTCTATTATTCATTGCCTTCTGTTTCTACCTCCCCACTCTTTCTAGAAAATCCATAAGGCGAACGTAGTGGATGATATTTCTAAAAGTAGAATTCCACTCATAATTCATAGGGGCATCATTGAAATCTTATATTAAAAAATCATAAAGATTACTTTAGCCACCAAATTAGTCTGTCGCTAACAATTAGCAAAACTCTTGTAAGTGTAATCGAAATTACATAAAACGAAAGTAAGAGAGGAAATTGTATATAATTCTGGTAGATTAAAGGGAAAGTAGAGTCAATCAATTTTTTTTTTTTTAGTTCTGGTTTTAATTGAATTTGATATTCCATTTTAGGTAAAATAAAAAGAACTTATATTCTTGATTGAGCACGGCTTCACCTTCACTACATAAAAGATTTTGATTAAGCATTGACAAAGACAAGAGTGGGTGATAATGAGTAATAATAATTCGTAGTCCCTATCATAGCATCGTATTTTTTTTTTTTTTTATCATTGAGAACTTTTCGTGGCCAAGCGTAAAAATAAAACATTAATTTTATGATTTGGACGGCCGCTATCGTTTGACGACGTCTCGAGTTTGAAAATGAGCGCTAGTTCAAGTTTCAAAAGCCTTGCATTCGTAATAATAGTGCTTTTACTAAACTAATAAGTTGAAATCTGAATATACATTAATAATAAGTTATTTACGTTAGTTATAGGAATTTAAAAGAAAATGAGCTATATTGTTATTAATTTTTTTTTTTGGAATCGAAATCATAATGATTAGATTATACTAAATTATTAAAAAGTACTTAATGAACTATTATCATAATTATTATTTTTATTTTAATTATTGTGATTATTTATTAAAAAATTATTATTATTATTATTAATTATTGTTAATAATATATTAATATATTAATTAATTAGAATCATTATATTAGTAAATTATAATAATATACTAATTAATTAATTATAATAGTTTTTTAACTGAGGATAAAATGGACATTTTTTTTATTTTGTTTCCCCATTTCTAAATTTGAGTGAGTTCCACAATTTGGATTCTAATTCCCCCCTCTATTTTACGAAATAAACGTTGTCAATAATTCCGATTTTGGATTTCAATTCCACAATCCAGTTAGTAAATACACCATAAATGTGAAATAATGTGTAGTTGAAGCCACGTTATAAATGTCGCTTTTCTTAACATTATTTGTTTTACCAATTGAGTAATGCACATCAGTTAAATAAATATACATTTAGGATACAATAAAACATTTACTTGTTTGCTTACATTGTGCATTGATGAAAGCAAATTTGAATGCTCTTGAATGTTGCAAGCATGCTAAGAATCAATATATTGTTCTTACACAAAACAATATATTGAATATTTTATGCATAAAAATAAGTTTTATACGATGAAATTTAGTTTAGGAAAGAGGGTTGAGAAAAGAGTGATATAGGATCATTATTTTCATATAGAAATAGCCTAAACATGACTTCTATTTATAAATATACTTGTGTTTCTTCATTTGGATTGTCATTTTCCATTATACCCTTATATTCATGGCCATTGAATCAAGATTTTATTTTTATCAATGGTCAATTGAACTACCACCATTTCAATTGAAATGGTACCATGAAAAGATATATCTTTAAATGAAGAACTATCATGAAAGTGATATTCTAGCCAAGCAACCAAAGAAAGGGGTGAATTGGGTTTTTAAAAACTTAAGTAAATAAAATTACAAAACAATTCAAACTAATGTGTTAGAAGTTTCAATAACGATAAATTTAACAATAAACAAATATAAAGAGATAAGAGAGAGTAGGGTAAACACAATATTTTTTACGTGGTTCGACAAACTCCGCTTGCCTCCATGCCTATAAGCTAACCACGCTTAAGGATTCCACTATCCAAACCTTTATAACCCAAGGCTTTAAGATCTTTATAATTGATTTTAAGATTTCAATAAACCTTTACAAATAGAGATGATCCCACACCTCTTTCCCAAAGTGTTTCCCACACTTCCAATCACTCAATTTTGATATTGAAATGAAGATTACACAAATTTTCCCTCATACAAGATATGTGTTTACAAATAAAAGCCCAAAGTGTAATCTAATGAAAGAATAACAAGTAATAAGCACAAGAAAGGTTGAATACTCAATAATAAACTCAACTATAATTGTAGAATCCATTCTAATTTGAATTTGATAGAACTTTTTTATAATTGGAGAAGAAAACTAGCCATTGTTAACTTTTTGAGCATAATCAGATCATTGTTATCTGCTGTCAGATTGCTGTTTTAACTTTATGCAAGTTACCATTATATAGATTTTGAATTGTTGTCTGTTTGTTAAATGATGTTGATTTACCATTATCTTCTAGAGACATTACAAAGAGTTATCGGCTAGGCGTTTGTGTTAAACAGTCTACTGTTTGCAAATTAATTCCTCTTTGGAATTTATCGGTTTACAATTTTTTAATAAACAGTTCATCATTTTTTAATAAATGGTTCATCATTTTCTTCTAGAATCAAAGTTACATGTTAGCCATATAAAATCAGCTTGCCATTTCAAGAATAATGGTTATCTGTTTTTGTTCATCTTCTCAAATTTTTCAAAAAATATCATACAACCTAAGAAATTATTAATTTTGATGTCTCCAACATTTTTAACCTATGACTCATATGGTTTGTTATCATCAAAACCAATTTTATAAAAACATTTATTTTAACAATCTTCTCTTTTTTTTATGATGACAAACCTTATATGTATTCATAGTGTGAATGATTCAGAAATACTAGTTCCCCTTAAATCTAAACTTCCACTAAGAGTTTTAAAAAGCCAAAAACACAAGTTAATCCAATTGTATGCATTCAAAAATATATCTCCCCTTTGTGTGTGCATGTTTGTATAATTTTAACAAATTCTTCAAATACATGTACTTAAATAAATCTCCCCCTTCATCATCAAAAAGAAAATGTAATAATAAAAAGAAGGATTTGTAAAATTGTTGCCCATGTTGTATCAAATTTCGGCAAAACCTCCCCTTAACAACAAGCATTGCCTCAAGAAACATGTTAACAACATGACACTTAAAATCATCAAATCATAGAGAACAACATATCAAAATCATCACAAAACCATTATACGTATCAATCATATAATCAAATATTAACCATCAAAGCATGAATCACTAAATAAAAAATAGCCAATCACACACACACATTTTAAAATATATAACAAAATCAAGGTGTTATAATAAAATAAACATAATGATGCATAAAAGATGTTTATGCAAAATCTAAATATAAAAACTAATAATGGACTATTGTAGAAGATATGATGAAAAAGATGGAGCAAGAACACCAAGAGTGGTGAAGATGCGCTGTTGGCCGTTCAGAAGCTACTGCTGCTAATCAAGGATATGTTGTTGCTAATCAAAGGTATGTTGCTGCTAAAGATGGAAGGTAATGAATTGAGACTAGAGCTGTTACTACTACTCCAAAGTGTTTCACATCACTAAGCAACTGTTGTACAATGCCTGAAAAAATTGAACATTCTTTAGAAACTAGAGGCTCATTGATATCTATGTCATGTCCTTCATGTTCCTTTAGCTCTTTAGCCTATGCTGCTGCAGCTTGATATGATCCAAAATCAGGCCACTATGCAGTAGGATAGATCCAACAAGTTTCTATCATTTTCAAAATAAATGAATGTTAAAAAATTATCTCGCATAAGCTTGGAAAACGTATGTATAAATAGAGGTGTCTTTTAGACTTAAACGTCATTTAATGACAATATATCAAGACTAATCAAGGTGGCATGGTAGACTAGCTTTGAGCCATCGACTTTATTCAACTAACCAAATATATCTCATACAAAATTTTTCAAATTCTCAAGTATTCTTTAGTTGAGACATGGATCGGCCTTGCATATATATCCTATTTTTATAAGTGCTTTAGTAACCAATCAAGTTATATAGGAAGCGACACCACCTCATTCACTCACTTAAGTAGACTTATCTAGAGTAACCTTGTAACTAAAACAATTGTAAGTCTATTAAAAGCTAAGTTTTTACCGTTTCCCATATGTTACAGGTACCAAGCACTCACCTTTAGGAGGCATCTTAAAATATTTGCTAGCTATCATAATATATGATGTACTTTTGCTCATTGAACCCAAGATCTTGATGTTTCAAGTGTTGGATTTGAGTTTCCATCATTAGTGATAAGATGATGTTGGATTCAATCCCATCCCTTTAGAAGTTTTTAATATAATATCCCTTGCAAAGCCTTCTTTAGTTAAGAGGATTCGACAAATTTTAGTATGATCTCACAAAGTAAATAATAATTACTCTATTTGTTAGCCATTGTTGTTTGCCCTTAACAAAGTTGCCTTATTATCACAATGAATTGATACAGGGCATTAGTTTAGACCAAATCGAAATTTCTATGAGAAAATTTCTTAACCATTTAGTTTCTCTTTTACATAAAGACAAAGCAACAAATCCTGCAGCTATGGTGGAGTTTACTATGCAAGTTTGCTTTTTTTAGCTCCACGAAATAACTCTTCTACCAAGATTAAATATGCAACCACTTATGGATTTATGATTATCTTGATCTATACTCCAATTAACATTTGAGAGTCTTTCCAAAATTAAGGATATCCAATGTAGTGTATACCATAATCTATTGTCTGTTTTATATATTTAAAAATTTATACATTATTTACCAATGTACTTAGTTTATATTGCTAATATATCTACTTAGCTTTCCAATAACGAAAGCAATATCGGGCCTAGTACAAGTAATAGCATAAATAAGACACCTAATGACACATGAGCATATTCTAATTGGGACACTGCACTTTTAGTGTTAGGATACAATCTTATTTTTTAATCAAAGACTGTGACATATGCTTATAATTATAACAATTAATTTTTTTTAAAGTTTTTCTCAATATAATGTGATTAGGTCAACACAATGTCGTTATCATTTTTGATAATTTTAATCCCAAAATCACATCAGCAAGCCCCATATATTTCATATCAAAATCAAATAACAGTAATGATTTAGTGAGTTTAATGTTCTCACTATTAGTTCCAAAAATTAACATATCATTTATATATAAACAAATAATCCTACCTTTATTTCTAATGAATCTGCTATATACATATTTATCATATTCATGGATTTTAAATCCATTAGAAGCAATCACTTTGTCAAACTTTTCATGCTATTGCTTTGGAGCTTGTTTAAGACCATATAAAGATTTGATTAGTTTACAAACTTTGTATTCTTGTCCTGGCATAATAAACCTTCTGATTGTTTCATGTAAATTTCTTCATCTAATTCTCTATTTAGGAAGGCTAATTTTACATAAATTTGATGGATTTCAAAATGATAAATCAAAGCTAAAGCAATCAAGACTGTAATTGTAGCAATTCTTGCAAAAAGTATATAAGTATCAAAATAATTAAGGCCTTCTTTTAAAATTGTAGCTTAGCAACCCAAGACAGGGATGAATTGGGTTTTGAAACCTTAAGTAAATAAAATCACAAATCAATTCAAACTAATGCCTTGGAAGTTTTAATAACAATAAATATAACAACAAACAAATATAAATAGATAAGGAAGAAGAGAGCAAACATAATATTTTTAAGTGATTCGGCAAACCTTGTCTACATCCACACCTCGAAGCTAACCGAGTTTGAGGATTACACTATATAAGCCTTACAATCGAAGACTTCAAGATTTTTACAATTAATTTCCAAGGTATTCATAAATCTTTACAAATAGAGATGATCTCACACCTCTTTTCCAAAGTGTTCCTACACTTAAAATAACTCAATTTTGATATTAAAATGAAAATTAAGCAATTTTCCCCCCATAAAATGTATGTGTTTGCAAATAAAAGCTCAAAATGTGTAATTTGATGAAAGAACAACAAGTTATCAACACAAGAGAGGTTGAATACTCCATAACAAGCTTAATTAGCGGTGGGCATCGGTTTGGTTCGGTTCCGGTTCGGGATAAATTTTCAATTTCGGATCGGTTCAAATCCGAAATTTAAAAAAATCTTTCGGATTTTATGAAAATAAAAACTGAACCAAAACCAATAGGTCAGTTTCGGTTCAGCTTTGGTTTTCAGTTTCGGATAAGTTTCGGTTATTATGAAGGTTTAATTATATATATATATATATATAATATTATATATCGATATTATAAAATATACATGTCTAACAATATTTTACACATTTATACTATTGAAGCTGTAAATGTATATAAAATTTTATAAATAAAACACTGTGTTTATATTCATTATTTCAAAAAATAAAAATAAAAGAGAAAATTATCTCTAATATAATTTATAAACACAGTGTTTATTGATGATAGACACGAATAAAATTATTGATGATAAGAACGTGCAAATTATTTTAAAATAGAAAATATAATCGGGTCATTGATCGGGTAAATGGGTAAAGAACTTTAACCCTAACCCGACGCGGAAAAAAATTGTATCAGCCCAGACCCGACCCATTTAATAATCGTGTTAAATTCGAAGACCCATACCCATTTATTCGTGTCGGGTAATCGGGTCGTGTTAAATTTTGACAGCTTTAACAAGGGCTACTATAATCAATGTATAATAAACAAAAATAAAATAATTTACAAATTTGTATGTGAAAAAAAAAAGGAAAGAAATTTGGACTAAAATGAAGAATTTTTAAACTTATAGTTACTGTTTTTAATGTAATTGATTTTTCGGTTCATCTTAACAATTTGGTTTTTTATTCGATTTTTTGGATCATTTTCTATTTCAAACTCTGTACAATAATTTCCTTATTTTCAGTACCTATATAATATATTCAGAGTATGTATAATCTATGATTTCATCAATTAATCTATGATTTCTCAAGCGCCTGGCTATTTTTTCATTTTGAATATCCTCCTTAAAATCGTCTTTCATAATCTCCTCGAAAACAATATTATTTTCTTTCATTTTGTACACAAGGGCTAGAGGTGGCAAAATGGGTCATCGGGCCGTGTTCATGTCGAGTCAGCTTCGTGTCGTGTCAAATTTAGGTCGAGCCAAACCCGACCCATTTAATAATCGTGTCAAAATATTAAGACCCAAACCCGACACGGAAAAGTAATTGGGTTACCCAATAACTCGCTTAATATCTATATATTAAATAAAATTTACTTCAAACATTTATACGCTGTCATTCATACACGCGTATATACTTTATCGATATTATAAAATATACATATGTACCAAAATATTACACAAATTAACAAAAACTTAAGGATTGAATGATATTTTATCTTGTTGACTTTTGGTCAAGAACTATTTTGAAATTTTTGTAAACAAATTAGATCATAACATAATTCCTATATGCAAACATTTCCTAAATATTGGGTCATTGAAAAATTTTATAAAGCAAAGGGAGCCAAATGATATTATCCCTTCATCATCTTCAACATTTCGTTCTTCCTTACCCAGCTTTGCCAGCAACCCAGATTTAAAACAGAAAAATAAAAAAAATATAATAACATACTCATATCCAGGCAAAGCTAACAAAACTAACTACTAGTCTACTATTAATAATTTAAGCAAACATGAAATAAGAAAAGATTTAGAAGATATTTAAAAAAAAAAAACAGACCCATTTAAAAAAAAAAAAGGGCAAGTGAAATACCTTGCTAATTAGAGAGTGATAGAAGAAATATTAGCAGTAGGGCGATGGCAAGGAGAAAGTAAATGAGCTAAAAGTGGATGGGAGTTTAGATTTGAGTTGTGGGTTATGGTTTGTTGATATTTGCTGTGAGTGTGTGATGAAAAATTACAAACGGTAAAAATAAGAAAATTTTCCAATTTGTTTATATATATGTTGCAGCAAAATTATGAAAATACCTAAATTTCAGTTCAGTTTGGATTTTATAATTTTTAATCCAAAAACCGAATCGAACCGAACCATTCGGTTCGGTATTTATAAATTCAGATTGTTTATTTTAAAAAAATCGAACCGAAACTGAAAAAAATCGAACCGAACTGAATTTTTTTCGGTTTTGGTTCAGTTTTGCCCACCTCTAAGCTTAATGATAATTATAGAATATGTTCTAATTTGAATTTAAGTGAACCGTTTTATAGTTGGAGAAGAAAACTATCCGTTGTTAACTTTCTGGACATTATTGAATACCTGTTAACATCAGTCGGTTTGTCGTTCTAACTTATGCCAAGTGACTGTTATGCTGAAATTTGAATTATTGGATCATCGTTTAGAATAGTCATTTTACCGTCTAATTACAGAGAATTTACTAATCGAAGTTGGATCATCATTTGGCATTTTCAGTTTACCATTTAATTTTAGAGAGTTCACTGATTGAAGTTGCCTTGCCATTTTCAAAAAGCGAGGTTTGCTGATTAATTCCAAAAGCACACCTATTTGAAGCCAGCTTATTGTTTACATATTATCAACTAATCGTTATCATTTAGAATCAAAATGTAACCTTAGACCGGTTAACTGCTTCAAAGTTAAGGGTTATTTGTTTATTTCCAGAACCTTAATTTTGTCTCAAAACACTAAATGGCCTAAGAATTTCATTTGTTTTTAAGGACTACAACATTTTTAACCTATAACTCATATGGTTTGTTATAATCAAAATCAATGTTATAAAAACATTTATGTTAATAGTCTCTTCATTTTTATATGATGATAAACCTTACAAGGATTTATACTGTAAAAGATTAAAAAAAACTAGCCCCTCTAAGAGTTTTTTTGAAAAATAAAAAATCACAAGTTAATCTAATTTTATCCGTTAAAAAACATATCTCTACTTTTGTGTGTGTGTGTGTATAACAAATTTTAATAAGTTCTTCAAATACATGTACTTTAATATGCTCTTTCATCATCGAATAGAAAAAGTAATAATAAAGAAAAGGATTTGCAAATGTTGTTTGAAATTTCGGTAGAACCTTCCCTTAACAATAAACGTTACCTCAGGAAATATGTTAATAACATTACACTCAATTTATCAAATTATAGAGAACATCGTATCAAAATAATCATCAAAACCATCACACATATAATCAAATATCAAAGCATGAATCACTAAATAAAAAATAGCCAAGCACATAGATATATCTCAAAATATATAACAAAGTCAAGGTGTCATAAGAAAATAAACATAATGGTGCATAAACGATGCCTGTACGAAATCTAAATACAAAAACTAATAATGGACTATTACGGAGGATGTGATGAAAAAGATGGATGAAGAACACCAAAAGTAGTGAAGATGCGTTGTTAGCCATTCAGAACTGTTGCTGCTGATCAAGTATATACTGTTACTAATTAAGAATATACTATTACTTAAGATAAAAGGCGATGAACTTAGACTAAAGATATTGCTACTACTCGAAAAGTATTCGAACTTCACCAAGTAGCTGCTTCATAATGTCCTCAGAAACTAGAGGCTCATTAGTGTCCACGTCATGTCTCTCATGTTCTTTTGATTGTGTAGTCCCATGCTACTGCAGCTCGACGTAGCACTTGAAATCTAGCTTCAAGTATAAAATTATATAGTTGATCAATAGAATAGACGTTGTTAAACACTTGATTATCCTCTGGGGCTACTAGGCTGTCCTAGTTCTTAATAGAGGTGGTCTTAACCCATTCTTCATTTCTCATATGAAATCCTAATATAGTAATAGCCTCTCCCCTTAACTTGTTGAACTCCTCATAGACTAACTTACGAAAGGGTACTTTAAAATGTTGTAGGATCCTTATAATAATACTACCATAAGGAAGTAACCTGTTATTAACCTTAGGAGTACTCAACATATGTTTCATAATCACATACCCAAGGTTAACTGGTCGACGATAGAGGATACAATCTAATAATCCAACATCCAAATGAGTAACCTCGGTAGCATATCATTTCACAGTGGTAATTTCATGTTGAAGAATGTTGTGAAGTGCTCGAACCTGTAGGGTAAGAGTTATGAATGAAAAGAAAGGTGGCAAATATCATCGAGAAGGTCGTTATGCTTACAAATGTTACTAACTGCATGAACATAAAGAAAATAGTTAAAACTAAGCTTTTTTCTAAAAGAATATATCTTTAACCTGTTGTCTTTAGTTCCTACAATTTTATTAAAATCCTTCGCTTCAAACTCTATAGGAACACCACCAACATTGGTTACTATCCTATTTAGCGTAGTTGTGTAAAGTTCTATATTTGAGTAGAATACTCTAACTAGGTTAGGATATAATCTCTTCTTAATATTCAAGGCTTCTTCCCAAGGTTCCAATATCTCCTTTACACTAATACACACACAATTAACTTCTTAAAATCATCCAAATATACAAAGTAAGAACCAATTACCTTGTATTTCATAAAGTGGGTTTGGAACCGTCTAGTCATGGGGACGGTGGGGAAATGGGTTCTTTCAAACTTCGGGACCTCTCTAGAAGGTGTTGGATTCCTTCTTGCTGCTTGTTCTTATCTTATTCTAGCCTTTGAAGACTCTATCTTGGCTATAAATACACAAATGGAGGTTTTTGGGAAATTTAGCCTTTTGCGAGAAAATAAACCAACTAAAATGTAAATGAAAGTATAGAAAAAATATAGGTGCTTAATTTGATAAAAAATGGGTGAAACTTTGTGTCAATTTTGAAGAGATAGATTTGGATGAAACCTAGAGTTTTGATTTGGGAATTATAATTTTAGGCTTGAAGTGATGTTTTGATCGGATGAAAATGTTACTAGAGTGATTAGAAATGATTGTATAGCTTCAATTTGACAAAAAAATCAAAGTAAATTGATGAATTTTTAGAGAGATATAAAGTGGTCCTATCACTAAAGAATGAAACAGTTGAAGGCTAAGGGAAAATGAATAAGAAAACCTAGAAATAGTGACTTATCTCACAAAGTTGGTGAATCGTTTTCTAAAGTCGGTTAACCGATAATTTCAGGTAACCACTTAACATGTAATTGGTTCACCGTTTATATGAATCAGCTAATCGTTATAAAACAAAATGTTTTCTTCGCTGAAATGGTCATCCATTTACCCTAATCAGTTATCCGTTAACACAAACAACCTTTATGTTTTTAATCATTAAACTGTTATCCTTAATAGGTTAATCGATAACTTGCAATTATCATTTCCTAAGTTTCTATTTTTAAACAGTAAAACGTTTATTTACAAACAGCTAGCCGATTATCTTAACAACAATTTCACACATCTATTTTGATCTTTGGCCAATAATTGTACCATTCCATGGTTATTTCAAGAACACGAAACATCTTAAAAAGTCATTTTTAATGCATGAAAAATGAATGCAAATATAAGCTTCAAAATCAAAATAAATCATTCAACGTTAATGCACAATCAAATCAATAAATACACAATTATAGTTTAATAATATCGATATCATATAAAGATATGCTAATGTGAAAATTTCATCATCCTAAGTTCATGTTAAATTTTGACAAGCTGATCTCATTAAAGGGTTTTGCAAAGATATCAGCAAGTTGATTTTTAGTTGAAACAAATTCTAATATAATATCTCATTTTTTAACATAATCACTCAAGAAATAATGTTTAGCTATATGTTTGGTCCTCGAATGTTGAATAAGATTCTTTAACAGATTTAAAGCATTTGTATTGTTATACATGATAAGTATATGATCAAGTTTAATACCATATAGTCTAAGAATTTGTTTCATCCAAAAGGCTTGTGCATAACAACTACCAGTGGCAATATGTTCAACCTCAGTGGTTAAAAGTGCAACCAAATTTTACTTTTTACTGAAAGTGTAACCTAAAAAGTGACACGTATCATTGGTACTTTTTCTATCAACTTATAACCAGCAAAATTAGCATCGAAATAGCAAGTTAAATCTATATAAGTTCCTTTAGGATAACAAAGACTAAGATCAATTGTTCCACTCAAATAATGAAAATTTTTTTACAACAAGCAAGTGAGATTCCTTGGGAAATGATTGAAATCTTGTACATAAACATATACTAAATATGATATCTAGTTTATTAGCAATTAAATAAGTAAGGGTCTAATAATACCTAGATATTTTTTGACATCAACGTATTTACCTTTTTCATCTTTGTAAAGCTTAATCATTGTGCTCATTGAAGTGCTTTTGGTTTTTGAGTTATCAATGCCAAATCTTTTAAGTAAATCTTTCACACATTTGGCTTGATTAATGAAGATTTCCTCATTGTTTTGTTTAATTTGAAGTCCAAGGAAATACTTTAACTCTCCCATCATACTTATGTTAAATTTTTTGCTTATATAAGATGAAAACTCCTCCACTTCTTAGGGGATGTTTGAGAATCATTTTATTTTGCTCTATATTAGTTTGTTATTCTTGTCGCTCCACTTGATTCTCAACGTGTGCATTATCTTGTTTGTCATTTTAAGATTCTTCTTTTTACAACTCTCCACCTGTATCATCATTATCTTGTTTGTCACTGATCAAATGTTATATTGATAGATTTTTCAACAATCAAGTTTCTTTTGTTATACATTCTATAAGCTTTGCTTTTGTTTGAATATCCAATAAAGATACCAAAATTAGATTTTAAATCAAATTTACTAAGATTGTTTTTAGTATTCAATATAAAATATTTGCATACAAAAACTTTGAAATAACCAATGTTAGGTTTTCTATCATTTTAGAGCTAATCGGGAGTTTTATTGAACTAAGTTCTAATTAACATAAGATTTAAAACATAACAAGTAGTGTTTACGACTTCAGTAGAAAAATATTTTAGTAAAGCATTTTCATCCAGTGTAGTCCTAGCCATTTCTTGAATAAACCTCTTTCAATGACTCCATTTTGTTATGAGGTCCTTGGTGATGAAAATTGATCTTCTATGCCAACATTATTGAAAAAAGATTCGATATCATGATTTTTAAATTCTCCATCATGATCATTCCTAATACAAAAAATAGCATAACCTTTTTTATTTTGAACCGTTTGACAAAAGATAATAAAAACATGAAAGGCATCATCCTTGTTCTCTAAGAACAATACTCATGTGTATATAGAATAATCATCAACAATTACAAATGCATAATACTTGCCACTTAGACTTATATACCTAGAAAATTCAAACAAATCCATATGAATAAGTTGAAGTGGTTTTTAAGTAGAAGCTGGATTTTTGTTTTTGAAAGATTTTTTTATTTGTTTTTTAAATTGGCAAGCTTCACAAATTTTATTTTTTTGAAAACTAATTTTTAGAAGACTTTTAACCAAATCATTTTTTTTTCAAAATTTTTGAAATCAAATCCATGCTTACATGAACTAGTCTTCTATGCCATAACCAACTATCATTGTGTAATGTGGAAAAACATTTATACTAAGTTGATCTACAATCTATATCAATGGTGTATACATTAACACGTCTTTCTCCAACAAACAATACTTTGCCATGACATGCATTTTCAATAACACATTTTGTTATATAAAAAATAAATCTATAGCCTTTATCATACAACTGACTAATAATAAGCAAGTTATATTCAAATGTTTAACTAAAAACACATTTTTAATAAATGTAGAGGACTCTTTATCGACATTACCAATATTAATAATATTTCCTTTTGAATTATCTCCAAAAGATATTTCTCCACATTTTTTATCTTCGTCAAACTTGAAAACTAAGAGTAATTGCCTGTTATATGTCTTGAGCATCTGCTGTCCAAGTACCATTTGTTCTTTCTCTTATTTGATCTTTGTACAAGAAATCTCAAGTTTTAGGTATCTAAAGCTTTTTGGATACTTGAGTGTTAGCAGTTGTTTCTTTTGGAACCCAATTACATTTGATTTCATAATATGCATTTCTCTTAACTGGACATCTATAATTCATGTAACCATTTCTATTGCAATAATGACATACAATTTGATTATTAATGGAGATGGCATTAACAAAGTAATTCTTATAATACATTTGTTTCAAATTTGGCTTATAGCCAATACCTTATTTATCAAATGCATATTTTTGAGAGCCAAGAAAATTATCTAAAATCTTTTACCTATTTATAAATTTTAAGACAATATTAAACTCATCACTCTTTGTCCTAAGCATTTCATTTTCCTTTATCAAATCATTTATAAGTAAACCTTCATTCCTAGATGAAATATTTTGTTTTTCTTTAGAAAATGCAACTTCTTCATGCAAACTTTTGTTTTACACTTCTAGACATTTAATCTTTTCATTTAAAGTACAATTCAACTTTTAATTCTACATTTTTCTTTTTAAGAGAAACATTTTTCATCCTAATCTTTTTTAAATCATTATGTAATCAATTAATGCTTTAAATAACTTATCATCAAAAGGAAGATCATTTACCTTATCAAGTTTTTATCCTATTGCCATAAATGCTAAGTTTGACACTTCATCTGACTCTTACTCATCTGAGTTTTTCTTATCGTTGTCGTCCCATATTGTCATCATATCTTTCTTTTTCACCTTATTGAGCATAGGGCATTCTGATTTTATATGTCCAAGCTTCTTGTATTTAAAACATATGATTGGTTTTTTATTTTCCTTTTAGTTTTCAAAATGCCTAAACTTTCTTTACTCATTTGATTTCTTAAAGAACTTCTTGAATTTTTCTAGCTATCATAGGCATGTTTTCTTCTTCAAACTCGCTTTTATCATCGCTTTTAGATCTTGAATCCTTCAGGGCAATACTCTTCTTCTTTTTGTCTTTGTCACCTCTTTCAGCTGCCAATTTTCTTCATAAAAAATAAGTGAGTCAATTAAATCACCAATAGATAAAGTATTCAAATCATTGGCTTCATCAATGGCAGTTCGCTTAAGTCTCCATTCTTTTGGCAAGAATCTAAATGATTTCTTTACCTTCTTGCTATTTGAAAAGGTTTTTTCGATGTCCGTAAATCTAGCGTAATGCTAACACTTTCATTTTGTTATATTTGTACCAATTCATACTACATAGTGTATCTATTGATTTAAACTCTTTAACCTAATTTGTTCCCTCATAAACAACTTCTAATTTCCTCCATATTTCATTTTCATTAGAACTACCTAAGATTATATAAAATTCCTTCTTATCTAAAGCATAAAACAATGCATTCATGGCTTTGTAATTTAGAGAGGCATTTTTCTTTTCTAGCTCATTCTACTCGAAGGTTTTGGAATTTCTTCCCCTTTTTCAAATTTAGGGTGGGCATAAACGAACTATCACTAATAATTTCTCATTTATTATAATCTAGAGTCTGCAAGTAAATTCTCATCCTAGTTTTCCAATATAAATAATCATTTTTACCAAAAAATGGTTGTCTAGTAATGGACTGACCTTCCTTAAAAGTGGAATCGTTTTAGATTGCCATGAATCTTTTACTTTAGATGATTAAGTTCTACTAGAGAACCTTGCTTTGATATTAAATAAATTGTAGTTAAGAAACCCAAGAGCGGAGTGAATTTGGTTTTAAAAACTTAAGCAAATAAAATCAAAAAATAATTCAAACTAATGCCTTAGAAGTTTCAATAACAATAAACAAATATAAAGAGATAAGGGAGAAGAAAGCAAACACAATATTTTTATATGGTTTGGCAAACTATGCCTACGTAAATGCCTTCAGTGTAAGTGAGCTTGAGGATTTCATTAACCAAGCCTTTACAACCCAAAGCTTTAAGATTTTCACAATTATCTTCTAAGGTGTCAATAAACTTTCATAAACAAAGATAATCCCATACTTCTTTCCCAAAGTATTTCCAACACTTACAATGACTCAATTTTGATATTTAAATGAAGATTATACAAATTTTCCCTCACACAATGTAAGTGTTTACAAATGAAAGATTAAAGTGTAATTTGATGAATGAATAACAAGTTATAAGCATAAAAGAGGTTGAATACTCAACAACAAGGGCAATGATAATTGTAGAATCCTATCTAATTTGAATTTCATTATGCCTTTTTATAGTTGAAGAAGAAAACTAGTTGTTGTTGACTTTTTGGACATTATTAGATCTTCATTAACCTTAGTTAGTTTGCTATTCTGACTTGTGCTAAGTGACCGTGATTTTTAAATTTGAATTTTCAGATCACTATTTAGAATAGTTAGCTTACTGTCTAATTATAGAGAGTTCAGTGGTTGAAGTTCGATGACTGTTTGGCATTATCAGTTTACTGTTTAATTATAGATAGTTCACTGATCAAAGTTGGCTTATTGTTTTCGGGTGAACGGTTTGCTGATTAATTCCAAAAGCTCACTTGTTCGAAGCCAGCGTGCCGTTTGCATATTATCAATTAACCATTATCACGCAGAATCAATCAAATATAAGCTTAGGTTATCGGTTAATCTTTTCAAAGCTAATGGTTATTCGTTTATTTCTAGAACCTCAATTTTGTTCTAAACCACTAAATGGCCAAAAAATTTCATTATTTTTAAAGATTCCATTTTTAACTCATATGGTTTGTTATCATCAAAATCAATGTTGTAAAAGCATTTATGTCAACATCTTTTTGTGTAAAGTCTTTTGGTACTAGTCTTGCTTTAAACTTTTTAATTGTTCTATCAACTTTTTTCTTCTTTTTGAAGATCCATTTACAACCTATAGGATTAAAGCCATATTGTAAACTAACTAATTTCCAAATCTTATTACACATAATAAAATAAATTTCATTATTAATTGCCTCATTTCAAAACACAGCACCTCTAGACTTCATTGCCTCTTTATAGGTGAAAGGATAAGATTTTATAGTAATTGTGATCATGGTCTGTTCAGATTGTGAATCTCTTGTCCACTCCACCAAATAGACTATAAACTCTGGTCTAAAAGATATTTTAGTCCTTACTCTTCTGCTTCTTCTCAATTTATTTTGCCCATTATTAGTATTACACTTTTGACCAACTTCTATTAGTTTATCAACCTTTTGAGAGTCCATACTTTTTTGTATATTTGAAAAAATATTTTTCTAGAATATGGCATCTCTAGATTCCACTATAATACTGATCTCAATAATACTACTAAGTTCTGTTAGATAACAGAAACCTATAAGCTTTACTATGTTTAGCATATGCAAACAATATGCATTTAATGCCCTTTCCTTTTAATGCTTTTTATCTTAGATTTCACTATAGTGCTTATCTCAACAATGCTATTAGATTTTATTACAAGAAATCTATAAGCTTTACTATGTTAGATAAAAGAGATTAGGCTTTCTCTTTTTCCATAACTCCAAGGGTCACTTTTGTTTTCTTCCTAGGCAGTCTATTCAAGACATTGCATGCAATCAAAAGTGCTTTACCCAAAAACCTTTACTAAGCCTAGAATTAAACAACATAGTACTAACCATTTCAATTAGTGCCCTATTTTCCTTTTAGTTATACCATTTTGTTGTGGTATATATGCAGTGCTAGTTTTATGCACAATGCTAATAAATTTACAAAATTTAGGAAATTAATATTGACCTCCTTTATTACTTCTGAGACATTTAATTTTGATGTCACAAAAATTCTCAACTTCATGTTTATAAACTTTAAATTTATTTAACACTTAATCTTTAGATTGTAATAAATACACATAGTAATATTTTGAAAAATCATCAATAAATGTTAATTTTGTTTTACCTCCTTTAGTAGGATTATTATGTGTATCACATACATCACTATAAACTAAATGTAACAAAAAGATGTTTTTTCAATTTTTAGAAAAGGAGTTCTTGTGATTTTAGTTTGTGCACACAGTTTATATTTTTCATGCATATCATTTTCATGTTTAGGAGTTAATTCTAAATTAGTCATATCATGCAATCTTCTAAAACTTACATGTCCTAAATGTTACACCATAAAGATAATGAGTCAATCATGTAAGTAGTAGAAACATTTATTTTATTAATATTGAGTTTAAACATTCCTTCATATATGTTTCCAACAAAAGGATCACCCTTGGATAATACAAATTTGTTTGATTCAAATACAAGCTTGAAGCAAAACTTATTAAAAATGCTACTAGACATAAGATTTTTCCTAACTTCAGGTACATGATAAACATCAATAATAGTTAAACTTTTTGCAGAAGCAAACTCTAATTGCACATTACCTTTTCCTTTAATTGTTGCAATAGAGGAATTTCTCGTATAAAGTACATTTCCATCATCCATTGCTTTGTTAGATGTGAAAAGGCTATGATCTTTGACCAAATCCTTGGTTGCACTAGAATCTATCCACCATACATTAATATCATATATTATAACGATAAAATTTGTGTCCTTTTATTTCTTAAGAAGTTGATAGTCTCTTTTGAAGTTTCATGATTCCGCAGTAGTACCATGTACCCTTCTTTTTCTTCTTGTTGTTTTGATTCTCTTTTGAATGAAACTCTCTCTTTTGGTTATTTTTGGGGTGATTAGAATGCTTATAATCCATCCTCTCTTCCATAACATTAATTTTAGAAGATATAGCAGCTTGTTCCTCAAGACTATTAAGTTTGAGTTCTTCTTTAATATGAAAACTTTAGCCAAAGCCTTCTCAGCTAATTTCTTCTTTGTTATATTTAAGACTTCCCTTATAGTTTTTTCAAGAGGGAGGAAATTAATAAAAAATTAGAAAAATAATAATGAACTTATCCATTTTCATGCTGTGTTGGTTGAATTGATCAAGAATATGCAAAATTTCATTATATTGTTCAACCACAAGTCTATTACCAATCATTTTATAATTAAAAAATTTAGAAGCCAAGAATTTCTTACTTGTGGCATCTTCCATCATATATTTAGCCTCTAATGAGTCTCGTATTTCTTTTGCTATGGATTTGTTGTGGTATTCATCAAACAAAACACTAGGCATGGTATTGTAAATATGTCCCTTGCAAAACATAGTCATCTTGCTCCCACTTCTGTTGCGCTCTAGTTTTTGCTAATGTCTTATCCTAATGTTCTTGAGGCTTTGGTGTTGTGAGAACATGTACCACATTAAAGCTTGTCAATAAGAAATGCAACTTTTCCGCTAATTTATAAAGTTGCTACCATCGAGCTGCTCTAATTTGATAAAATTACTTGCGAATTGTCGAAGATATGAACTTAGTGTCATTGTTATAGAAATAACATCTTAAGATTGTAGGGGTATATATTTGCGAGGAGCTAATGTAGACAATTGCAATAATAATGATGAACTTTATTTTATAAAGTAATATGTTTACAACTCTATATGTAGAAAAAAGAAAATAGTAATAGATAAATGAAATTCCACCTAAGCAACTCAAGAGGAGATGAATTGGTTTTTTTTAAAAAAAAAAAGTAAGCAAATATTTTAAATACTAGTTGTAATCTTAAAAAAAAAAAAAAAAAAGCTCCTAGTCTCCAAATTTTGTGATTGTTCTCTTAATAAAGCAACAGTCCAACCATTATTATTTACTAACCTATTGCCCTTAAATTGTTTATTTTTTAGACTAAAGAAAAATTAAAATGTTTAGCTAACATACTTATATTATTAATAATAGAACATATTAATGGACTACAGTTAAGGGTTGAGAATTATAATAAATTTTATCTCATTTGACATATTAGATTTATACTATAGAGCTGTCATTTTTATCTTGATAGTATCTTATTGGTGGCTCAATATCATTTTTTTAAAAAAATTGTGATACGAATGATGTAATCTTATAAAGCAAAAACCAACAAAATATTAATGTATTTCTTATTTCTTGTACATGCAAAAAAATTCAAGGATTTTGTTACATTTTATGATAGGGTGACAAACATTATAGAATTGACAATTTTTAAATTAAAATGAACAGTTGGAAATGTAATGAACAATAATAGAGGAATTGTAAGAAATTGGAGAAGATGGTTTTCAATTCTCTATTATTTGTTACCACGTCATGTAAAGTGATAAGGGCTAAAATTCAACAAGGTGGAAACTAAATGCAGTCCATTTGATTTGGACACATCAAACAGTCATCATTAATCAATTAGTAAACTAAGGTGGCATTTTTTTTTTAATTTGAAATTTGAATATATCTAAATTGCTCATAAATCTAAATAGATATGAATATTTGAATCTAAATAATATATTTTTTTATCTGAATCTTTGAAAATAAGTATTAAGTTTTTTTTAACTTAAAAAACTAAAAGCATGTACTTTTATGTTTGTATTCTTATTAAATTTGAATGTCAAATAAATAATTTTTTTAAGTAAAACTATGTTCAAGTGAATACATAATGATTCTGCTTATTAACAATAATACCTTTGCGTAAAATCATGGTTATAAATTCTAGCTTCAATAAAGATTGTAGCGTGTAGCTAAAGTGTATAAGGGGGTACTTGGGGTACACCTATGTCATAGAAAGTAGATCTAGCATTGGAGTTTTCTAATCTATTTGACATGTAATGGTTAAAGAACTACTGGAGAAGTTATTTAAACTTTTTGGCGTGATTGGAACTATCCTTTAACGATTAGATAACTATCCAAGCCCTTAATGGTATGATAGCTAACTATGATAAGTGTTGACACTATGTTTTTTAGGAGTTATATCATAGAGGAAGCGACTCCAAATTAAGGCTAAAAAGAAAAAGAGAAGTAAAAAACTAAGGTGCAACCACGGACTAAAGTGGTTGGGGTTTAAGAAATACTTGATAGAACTAGATGAATAGTTTTTTAGGAGAGGAAGAAATTGTGTGCTTGATAACCTTTTAGAAATTAGTGTATTTCCATCGTAAAATCATTGGTGATTAATAAAAACTCAGCAAGTGTGTGTTTATTCCCGTGAATATAGGTCTAATAAAGTCGAACCACGTAAAATCTCCCTCATTATTCTCTTTACTCTTTTTAGGTTCTTATTCTTTGTTGTTATGTGAAACTTTCTTGATATTTTTCTATTTGTTCTGCAATCAAGTTAAAATAGGGTACTTTAATTGTGTTAGAGAATAGTCAACGTACATAAGAAGTCGTTTCAACTAATTAGTTTGGCTTCGATCCTAACAAACTAGTATCAAAGCGAGTCCTATGGCTCATGCTATGTTAAACATTGAGAAGCTCAACGAAAGGAATGGCTTTAACTTTTAGAAGGTGAGGATAAAAGCTCTGTTAGTACATTAAGGGATAGAAGTTACTCTAGGGAAAGATTCAGGTGGGAATGATCTTTTGAATGATGAGAATCTTAAAGAGAAGATGGGAAAAACACTTAATACCATCATTCTAAGCCTTGGAAGTTATAAGAAAGAAGATTGCTTCAGGTATTTGGGCAAAGTTGGAGAATATTTTCTTGACAAAATGTTGAGCAAATAGACTTTATGCAAAGAAAAGGCTTTATGCACCTTCAATAGAGGAATGTTCTTCTATTATGGAGCATATTCATAACTTCAATAAGGTGATTATGGATCTTAAGGCTATGGATGTGAACATCGAGGATGTGGATAAGGCAATCATATTGTTTAGTTTTCTGCAGGACTCTTAAGAGCACTTTATGGATACCTTGCTGTATGACAAATAGAGTTTGACCGTAAAAGATGTTAAGGCTACTCTCAACTAAAAAAAAAAATACAAAAGAAATCCAAAGGTATGGTTAGAAGAATGTTTAACAGTAACAAAGGGTAGATTTAAAGAAGGATTCAAATAAGAATTGCAGTAAATCTAAGTCTAAGAACAAGGGTAAAAAGTATTTTTTTTTGCAAGAAATAAAGACACTTTAAAAGAGGTTGCCTAGTAAGAAAAGCTAGAGACGCAAACAATAAGAATATTCAAGGTAATGTTATAATAGTTGCATTAGAGAAACCCAATTACTTTATAACAAGGTTTAGCAATTTCAATGAGGACAAGTATGACTCTGCAGATATATTACTGCATCAATGAAAAAATGAATGGTAAATGAATTTAGGTTTGGTTTTTTTTTTAATATAAGTCCTAATATTCAAGGTAATGTTATAATAGTTACATCCACTTAAACTTGTGAGGACTTGCTCTAGTTAACTCACATGGAGATGATAGTACTTTTTCTCATTAATCGATGATCATTTAAGAAAACTCTAGATTTATATACTAGAGTTTAAAGATCAAATATTCAATCCTTTTAAAACTTAGAAAAAACTGATAGAGAAGCAAACTAGAAGGAATGTTAAAAAGCTTAGTACAGATAATAGGCTAGAGTTTTGCAATATGGAATTTGATGTGTTTTTCCAGAAGTGTGAAATAGCTAAGCAAAGGACGATAACCTAGACACGCTAGCAGAATTGGCTTGCAAAAAGGACGAACAAAATGATGATGACCAAGATTAGGTGCATGTTAATTCAAGCAAACTTACTGCAGACTTTCTAAGCAGAAGCTGTAATGATAGTACTATATCTAGTTAATAGGAGTCTGTCAGTTGCCATAGATTGCTTAATGCCAAAGGAAAATGGTGCGAATATTCTACAAACTATGCGAAACTAAGGATCTTTAAGTGCCTCGTGTATGCTCACGTGAAGCAAGAAAAGTTAAAAGTAAAAGCCTTGGAGGGAATCTTTATATGTTATTCTAAGAGTGTAAAAGGATACAAAGTATAGCGCATTGACTTTAAGCTTTCAAAATAGATCATAAGTAAAGACATTATATGCATACAGTGATCATGATAAAGGATGCTACCAATCATGATAAGAAAAATCATGAGATAACTGATATGATGAATAGTATAGAGCTCTGAGTAGAGCTTATTAGAAAAAAAAGCTAAGAAAGTTGATTGTGGGGTTGGGGGTTGGGGGTTGGTGTACCCAAGGAGTGCCTAGAAGATTAAGGGGGGTGTTAATATCCTCAAACTGAACTTTTAGATTATCATTTAATAAATGATAGGTAAAAAAGGTCAATAAAACCACATGAGAGATATAGCCTTGCTAAGATGATCTCGTATTCTTTACCTATTGTAGGACAGGTAAACCAGGATGAACTAAAAACATTTACAGAAGTAATGTTGAGCAAGATAAGAAACAATAAAGCCGGGCTATACAAGAGGAAATGAATTCACTGGATAAGAATCAAAGAAGGTATCTTAGAAAATGAGCCTAGAAGATATAAGGCAAGACTTGGGGCTAAAGGGTTTACTCAATAGAAACGAGTAGAGTACATTGAGGTTGTTAAGATAGCCTTCTTACATGAAGAGTTAGACAAAGAAATTTATATGGTTCAACCAGAGGGATTTAAAGTACCCGAGGGTGATGATAAAGAATACCTATTGAAGAAATCTTTATATGAACTGAAGCAATCACCAAGAATTTAATGTGTTTATGCTCAAGAAAAGGTTCATAAGAAGTAAGTTTGACAGATGTGTGTACTTAAAGAACACTATGCGAGGTGGAGTTATCTATCTACTACTATATATGGATGAAATGTTTATAGCATGCAGAGGTATGGAAGAGATTAGAAAACTGAAGCTGTTGCTAAGTGTTGACTTTGAGATGAAAGATCTTAGTGCTGCTAAGAGAATCCTTGGAACGCACATTATTAGAAACAAAACAGAAAAGTACATCTTCTTAACTCAACAAAGTTACATTAAGAAGGTTCTTAAGAGATTTGGCATCGAATGGTCAAAGGCAGTGCAAACAACCTTAATCATGAACTTCAAGTTGTCAGAAGAACAATTACCTAAGAAAGCTCTTGGAAAGGGATTCATGGCTGAAATTCCTCATGCAATTATAATGGGAAACTTAATGTATGCTATCATATGCACAAGATTAGACACAACCGAGGTAGTCAATGTGGTAGGCATGTTTATAGCGATCCGAAAAAAGAACACTAGAAAGCTAGTAAATGGTTGCTAAAGTACCTCTAAGAAACCTCAAACAGAGGTTTGCTATACAAAAAAATAGAGGATTCTATAATCAACACTAAGAATTATGTTGATTCAGACTATACTAGTGACCGAGATAGAAGAATGTCAATGACAAGTTGTTCGAGGTGAACAGTAGTACGATAAGCTGAAAGTCTACTCTACAATTTGTGGTTGCCTTATCTTCGACAGAAGCTAAATATGTTGCTCTGATAAAGACAATTAAGAAGTCAATCTGGCTAAAAGGGTTAGAGATCTAAATAGTGTTTTTGTGTTTTGTGATAATTAAAGTGCAATAGATTTGAACAAAAATCAAGTATACCATAAGATGCATTTCATTCGAGACATGAGAATGCATTTAATTCAAGATGAAATTAACAAAGGTACGCTAGAGTTGAAGAAGGTGCATACTTGAGAGAATCTAGTGTTAACATGTATGTTTCCATAATGATGATTTTGATTATAACAAACACGTCTTAAAATTGATTAAGTTTGGAGAAGTCTTTAATTGAATCAAAATACTTAAGCCGTATAATGAATTGACCAAAGAATAACTTTTTAGAAATAAATGGATTTTTAGTAAAATGGCTAACAATCACCTTGAAGTAAGATTTCATCAATTTTAGATGAAATCTGCTAATCGTTAGTAGAAAATGGCTAACCGATATTGCACAGAATTGAAGTTAGGTTTCTTGATGTTTAACGGCAATCTAACATCAAGAAAATGGTGATCTGACAATTTGAAATTATGGCATAATGGTAACTTGCTCAAGTCAAAACGGTGATCCAATTTGTATTTAACGGTGATCCAATTATGTGCAGAAAGTTAATAACAGCTAGTTTTCAGCTCCAACAATAAAATGACTCAATCAAATTCAAATTTTAAGACATTCGACAATTATCCTTAAGCTTGCTATTGAGTATTCAACCTTTTAAGTGCTTAAATTTGTATTCTTTCATCAAATCACACTTTGGGCTTGCATTTGTAAACACATACATTGTGTGAGGCAAACTCTTTTTAATCTTTATTTTTAATCAAAGTCGAGTGATTATAAAGGTGAAAAATACTTGGGTTAAAAGATTTAGGATTATCTCTTGTTGTAAAGGTTGATTGACACCTGTAAAGTCAATTGTAAGAGTTCTTTAATCCTTGGAGACTTAGTTAGTGGAATCCTCAAGCCCAATGAGTTTAAATGCATGGATGTAAGCAGAGTTTGTCTGAACCACATAAAAAATCTATCTGTTCGATTCTCTCTTTCTTTCTCTCTTTATATTTTGATTGCTTTATTTATTAGTTATTGTTTTGTATTTATTTTATATTTGCATTAATTTTTATTCAAGCACTACACAAATTTTAGAAACCCAATTCCTCCTCTTAGGTTGCATAACTAGTATTTCATCCAGTAGATATGATTTTCACCTACCTTGGAGCTACAACGTAGGTCGAGGGATAAATGCAAATGCTGTTTGATAGGATTTATAACCTAGGTAGAGAATTGTAAAACTATGGGTATAAATTCTTACTTCTATAAGGAATGTGACGGATAGCTAAGTTGTATAAGCAAGGTACCTAAGGTATAACTATGTCAAAGGAAGTGGATCTGCGTTGGAGTTTTTATATCTACATTGCACATAATAGTTAAATAACTGCTGCATAAGTTATTTAAGCATTATGGCATGATTAAAAACTATCCTTTGTTAATGAGATAACTACCCAAGCCCTTAATGGTTATATAACTAACCATAATAAGTGGTAATTGCTATGGTAGTTATTTAGGAATTATTGCACAAAGGATTGACTACAAGTTGAGGCTAAGAAGAAGAAAAGAAAAAACCAATTGCAATTGCAGACCAAGTGGTTGGGGTTTGGGAAATAGTTGAGAGAAATATGTGAATAGTTTTGGAGAGAGGGAGAAATAGTAAGCTTAGTAACCTCTTAGAAATCAATGTATTTCAATTGTAAAATTATTGGTGGTTAATAAAAACTCAGCAAGTGTGTGTTTGTCCCCATGAATTTTATAAATCTCTTATGTTATTCTCTCTACTCTCTTTATGTTCTTATTGTTTGTTGTTGTGAAACTTTTTTGGTATTTCTTTGTTTGTTCTACAATCGATTTGAATTGGGTATACAAGCTGTGCCAAAGAACTATCAGGTTACACAAAAAGTTGCTCTAGCCAACTATTTCGGCTTTGATTCTAACACTTAGATTACCAAATAATAGGAGATTCAATGAGAAAAATAAAACAAGGAGGGATTCCATGACAGTTGAGAAACAAAAAAAATAAAGATGGGATTATTAGTGGATGAACGTGTATGGGTGGATTTTGGGATACACATAAAAACAAATAATAAAATAGAAATATTTTTTATGTTAGAAATTAATTATTTGATTTACATTTCTGCTTTCGATAAAAAGCCTAAAAAATTAATTTATTTTATTAAATGAAAATCATCAGAAAAGTCACATTAAATTAATTAAGTTATAAAATAAATTCTATAAGAATATACTCGACGACTAACGTTCTTACGGGCTTGAAAACGAGCGCTGAAAATTAACTTTTTGGTTTAATGGGACAATTTTTTTCCCCTTTTTTTTTCAAATTAGTTTATATTGAGAAGAAGGTTACCTTACCATTCATAAAAACCCACTTTCGAATATTTCTTTCTTTTGTTTGGAAACGATTATCAGTTGCAACGATTTAATAAGCGGCTCCTTGAGATATATATAGATGAACGGTATCTCTATTAGAAACTTACAAAAAGTTTTCTCCGAATGCTTGAAGGTAAACAATTGTTTAAAAGTGATAATTATGTCTGTATTCATATATTATGGAGTTATTTGAACAATTAAAACTTAGACCAAATTTTATGTATGGGCTCTTTTTATTTACAGGAACATTTTCATAAGGAAATTGTACAAGATTAGTTATCGCAGAATTTCTTCAGAATAATTACGTTTTAAAAGATGTCAATTCAAATTAAATAAATTAAAAATAATCTTACTGTCGTCCTCTTACTGTACATACTTGTTCTCGAAGAAATTTGTGCAATTTCTTGTGTAACTCACTTATATATTGGCAGTGGGGTTGAGAAGGACACTGAATGAATCTCGGCATTTGTTAGTTGTTACAATAATGCTTAGTATTAAAGAATAATAAGAGCGGACCAACAATTGTGTGCCACCTACGATCAAGTTTATTGGATCTTGGGTCAGGAATGGTGTTGCATAACGGGCTTGACAACTAAGCCTAATAATGTTCTTACAAAACATGAGTGAGTGGTGATAGTATGCCACCTCTTTCAATATCATTTGACCCCATTTTTTAAAATATAATAATGTTAAAATTTTTAAATTAATCTAATTTCTTTCCATACCCCATTTATTCCCCAATTTATCCTTCTCCGCTGCCTCGTCTTATAGTGAAAATTATGTAACCCATCACCTCTTTACTCTTTTACTGCTTGTTCTTCTTTCATTGTTTTTTCCAATTATATTTCGAAATCATAAAATCAGACTACAACTTAATCACTCGCAAAAAATAAAAGAAAAAAAAATTAAAGACAACATACAAAAATGAGAGAACAGAAGTTACAGATTTACCCGTATATCGAGATTCAAGATATGCACTAAAATTAATTTGAAGAAACAAAATTAGTCCTCAATTCACTTTCAAGTTAGCCTTGCAAACTTTCGCATCAACTTTTCCATACAGTGAATACACATGAATTTTACGTACTTTTTTAATAGATATGCGAAAGAACAACTGTGAACATTTTTTTTTTTTAAACTCAAGGCTGAATTTTGTTCAGACATTTTATTGTGAAAAAAAAAATCTATTTTTTGAAATGAATTTATGAATTTATGAATTTATTCTTAGGAATCACTTTAAATTTATAGCATGAAACTTCAATTGGGCTGCTTTTAAATGTATCTTCCGTGTTCATGGAACTTTAAGTCCATAAATTTACAAGAGGGTTGAAGACCGGCCCTTTTTAGTAACTTCCGTTAAATATAAAATTACACTTTAATTAAAATCTAATAGGGATCTAATGAGATAATTAGTATGGATAAAATATCACCATCCAAACACTAGACCTTCAAAATATTTGGATTAGAAAGCTACTTTTAACCTTTTATTCACACTAATATGTATTATGTACAATTAAAAATATTAATACCTACCCTAAAAACAAAAAAAAGAGTTGGACTATTAGCACCTCTCTAAAATCTTATTGAAACCCCTTTTTTAATTATATTCCATTTAATATCAAAAATACCTTTTTTTTAAAAAGAAATGAACACTCTTTTCATTTATGAACTTTTCAATTTCTAATAATTTTTTCACTTTTTTAGTCTTAACATTCGTATTCCTCTTTTTAAACTTTTTTTTATTATTTAATTTCTAAAAAAATTAAAAGAAAAAATAAGAAAGACATTATAATTAGAAAATAATAAATATTTCCTGAATCTAATACAATTTTATCCCACCTATAAATTTTGGGTTCAACAATTAGTTTAAGAATCCTTAAAAAATTATTTACAATGGAATAAAATTTATTTAATTTATTTTTCTACTGTGTTGTATCTTAATTACGTTGTTAAAATTTATTACAAGAATTTTGTTTTAACTTAGAGGATTACTTCTTAAATTCATATTATTTTAATGATAATAAAAAAAATTATATTGTGCAAGTAAACTAAAACTGAAAAGAGAAAGAAAATATAAATGACTTAATTCTATTTATATTTATCCTTAAATGTAATTGAAATATAAAAGAGATTTTATGAGATTAATGAAGGAGTGCCAATAATTCACTCAAAAGAAAAAAAAACATACTAAATTACATCAAATCTATTATGGCACATGCAAATTTCCATTCTCAATTTATATCCTAATAAATTTATTTCTACACAATTTTTGAAATTGGAAAAAATTGCAAAATTATTTACTTTGGAGTAAAAAATAAATAAAAATGCTTAGCTAACAAACTCTGCTATATCATTGGTGATAGAAACTGGACTGAAGTTAGCGGTTGAGATTCATCATCAATTGTATTCCACTTTTTTTTTTCTTCCCCAAAGAGGGGGAAAAAACAGCAATAATAAAGAACCATCACCATCGAGAGGCTGGTAGTTTCTTCGTGATACGTCATTATTATTATTAATTATAGGAAAGGATGTGATCTTACAGCTGAAACCTGCACAATATTAATAATATTCATATACATACAAAAATTTCAACACGGTGGAAACCAAATAAGTGGCGGTCCATTTGATTTCCACACACCAAATTAACGGTCGGCATCAATCAATCAATTAATTAATTAATTAATCAGTGAACTCAGACTAAGATCTAGCCGCTCTCCTCTTCCCCGTCAGTTTCTCTTGCCTCTCCGTCGACTCCATGATAGTGGGACCACTTGTTTAAAGCCTTCGCAGATGCTTGTCTGTGATTAAATTGAAAATACATGAAATTGTTGTAATCACACTGATCTTAGATTAAAGAAAATTTTGAACTGAACTCGTGCAAAACATTATAAACAGAAAAAAGAAAAAAAAATGGCGATTCATTTTTAAGGATAGAAAATAGGAAAACAAGAAAACAGATTTTTGGAGGGATATAATAATTGTTAGTTACTCACCAACAAACGTGACTTTGTTTCAGAGATCCTAAAGCTCGCTGATCTCTTACTAACCGTCTTCACTTTTGTGCCATCCTTATTACATCCATCACCACCAGAGTAGCTCCGGTCGCCGCCGGCGTCGCCTTTAACGTCGGGAAATAAGAAGTCAAAGCCATTCCCAATCCCGAAAACAACTTCCTTATTGTTGTTATTCTTTCTGAAACTTCCCCACCTACTTGAGCCGAACAAAACCCTCTCCTTCCACCCCCAAGTACTCTGCGGCGCGGGACTCCGGAACGACCCTCCTTTTCTGAACGACCACACCCCACCACCAACGTAAGGCCCGTCGAACACCGTCGTCGGAGAAGGCATGCCGGAGGAGGCGACTTTGGCCTCGTTTAAAAGCCTCGGTGGAAGCTCCAAACACCTTACTACATCTTTACGTTTAGACTCCCCATCATCCCCGGCACCGGCTCCGGCACAACAGGGCCTAGGCTTCCCCGGAGCTTCTTCCCATCGAAACGGAACTGAGGCTAGGGCTTTGATCGGCGGCGTTAACATCCCCGGTGGCTCCATCGATATTGCTGCCTTATTATTGCTTGGAAATGAAAACAACGATAGCGTTGGTACCGTACTAGTACTACTTGATCTTGAAGTTAGCTCATGGGACCCTTCTTCTGATTCTAAACCCATTTTCAGAAACTCTTTCTTTTTTTTTTTTGGGATGCTTTTGGAATCATAGAGATTATGAAAGCCGAGCTTGAATTTATAAGAGAGAAGTGAGGAAGGTGGTGAATGTGAAATGTGAGGGACGGGGGGTCATTTTTCACACAAATTAAAACGCTCCTGCCGCTTCTGCTTCACGAGAAAATGCAAAATTTTAATTTCCTAATTATTACGAGTAAAAAAAATTAAAATAAAAAATAATTGGGACCCAGATCATGCATCAACGTAACGTTATTATTGCTTCTGGAGAGTCTTAAAAGAGAGTTTTTTTTCTTTTTTCTTTTTTTTTGTGAAATTGAAAGAGAATTTGAGTCAAGTGGTTTAAATTTTTATAAAGGATAAAAAAAAAGATTAATTAAATAATTAAGTTGAGGCGGTTAAGTTAATGTGACGATACGTGCCAATGGCCTGCCAAAAATATCTTTTAACTGCCAACCAGGCAGCTATGGTATATGTTAATTGGGTTATAAATTAAGCTTTCCAAAGCCGTCATTTTTTTTAATCTCCTTTAATTTCTATTGAGGTTAATGGGTTTTGGTTCTAAAGAAATAGGCTTAATATTTTTTTAAACAATGCTTATGTACATATCATTTTGTGTACACTATTAAATACATAATTTGCATGTAGTATTATATTATTTATTTTAATTGGAGAGTAAGGAATGAGTCATCACCTTGACTTGACAATATTAAAAATCAAAGTCCTCTTCTCTAGTACGAAAAGAATTTGCACGCTCCAACACAATAGTGGGTCCTGAAGTGGACTATTTGTGAGTCTCACAGTTGAACCTATAAAATTTTTATATTTAAAAGATTAGTTCCACTTCTAGATCGGAAAGACCTCAAATTTAATCAGTTAAAAACTAGTTAATTACTAAAACAAAAATGCATAATTACTTCAAAAAAATTAACTCATTTACGAGCTCTGCGAAGCTAAAATCAATGTCTTGAAATCATCCAAAAGTAAAGCATCAAATGTGGAAATCTCCACAATAATAATAATTAACTAACCAAATCACCACAAATACATCATCAAACTAAGGGTCAATTTAGAAATACTATAACTTTTAAAATAATTATTATTAGTTATACTGTAGAAATGATTAACTGTGAAGAGAATAAGTTGAGTTTTTGATAAATTTTATTTTTAAAAATACTATGACTTTTAAAAACAGTCATGGATATTTGATAAAATTTTACTGTTAAACTGTTGTGAAAAGGTAAAAAACTAAAATGTACATAATACATAATATATTTTACTTACACATATAAAAACATATATATACAATATTTTTAATTGTGTATTATAATAATTTTAACTAAAAATAAAATTTATACCATATTGATTTTATTTCTTTTATTTTTTTTATCTTAAAACAATTGATAATTAAAAAATCAACTACAATTTTCATTAAAATAACATCAATCAAAGTATAACGAGATGTTCCAATAAATAAACGTAAAAAACTGTAATGAGCTATAAAAATCTAAAAAGAAAACAAAAAATAAAAGAAGAAATAGGGTAAAAAGGAGTGCGTGAATTATAATAAAAAATTATTAAATTATTGATTTTGTTTCCAATTTAATAAGAATAATTTTGGGTTTATATAATAATTGTAAAGATATTTATGAAATTATATTAAAAGATAAAATTAATTATCAAAATCAAAATCTAAAAGTTGTTCTTTTCCTCATTTTCAAAATCAATTGTAGAAGAGATTGATTTTGACAAAAATGATTTTGATTTTTCTTAATCAAACACCAAAATTAACTTTTAAATTTTTAAAATTACTTTTAAGTCTCTTAAAAGTAATTCCAAATGGGCCCTAAGTCATTCTAATCATTTCCATCTAACTTACTAAATCATCCAATAAAGAAATCCAATAAAGAAATGAAACGATAAAATTATATCATATATTTTTATTCTCACAAAAAAAATTTAAAGCAAAGAGAATAACATACCTTCACTAATTTTCTTTTTTTTTTTTAAATATAACCAAGTAAATGGGGGCGAGGATGGAAATTATAGCTAACCCTAGTCTCTTTAATGAATTAAAAGCGAATATGAAAAAATCTCCATACCCATTCCCAAGGTTATTTTTCAACACTTCTCATCTTCCATACCCAACCCTAATATGTTAGCTCCTAAAAAAAATGATGCTAAATTATTTTTTTAAAAAAAAACTGATTTGAATACTAAATTTATTGAAACTATACGAATTGTTTAGTACTAAATGATAATTAAAGGAGAAATACGAAAAAAAATCATTTAAAGGTCAAATTTATTTAAGGGTTGAGTTTAGATTTATTTTTGAAACTTAATTTACTCCCATTTTTTGTTAAGAAGTTAAAATAGTTTTTGAAACCGGTAAAATAGTTTTTGAAACCCTTAATTTATAGCTAATCCTCATCCCCTCACGGTTATATATGGTGATTTTAATAAAGTCAATTGATGAAAGGGTAATCTAAAATTTATCCTTTATTTGAAAATCATTTGTTTTACATGATCATTAAAAAATTCTAGACGTCCAGCATTTGGCCTTCACCGGAGGTCTTTATAGAAGAAAAAATTATTTAAAACATTTTAGACCTATTAAATTTAATCTAAAAAACTTGTAGTCTCATATTAGAAAAATTTCAGAATATCAAGCACTCTCGCCCTCTCGCCCCCAAAAGTGGAGACTGAACACCCCAAAAGTGGAGACTGAACACCGCTGCGTTGTTGAGGACACATTTAAAGATGAGATAGGTACTCTTTAATTTTAAGATAGTACAACTAATTGATACATATATGACATGATAATTAAATTTAATATAACCATTATTTATATAAATAATAATTATAAATATATTATAATATTATTTACTTATAATATGACTGATATGGTACTTATCTATTTTTTTTTTTTTAAATAACATAATATAAGTGGTTGTCATATCATTTTAACAGGTTGAGGTAATATGCGCTAGTCTTACGTAATTTTTTCGTAAAACAGGACTGATTATTTTAGTGAGTTGATAGTACGTGCGGGACTTAATTTTCTAAAAATACATTTGTCACTTTCGCTAATTTTTCGTTCTTCTTCGTTTTTCAAAGCTCAAGGGACCTACATATAATTTACCAACATAGAACATACCTTAACTTGCCAAATGGCATCGGGAAAATGGAATGATTTCACCCCTGGAAAATTTCATCCCTACGCCATAAGCCAATATTTATGAGAAATTATTAGTGGCCCACTTGACTTTTTAACGACAGTTTGAGAATATATAATTTCTTAGAAATTTATGATCCATACAAAAATACAATTAAAATGATAAGTTTATTTTTCAATCACTTATTGATAATGGTGTTGTCACACGGTTAAGATAATAAATTTTTTATCTTAAAAATAGAAGGTTTGTGGTTCAATCCCTTTCACATACATAGAGAAAGGATTGGGTTAAACTAGCTTACTACTACTAATAATAATAATAATAACCTCATTTAATGCATTAGCTTATTCAACAATGCCTAAAATGGCCATTTACCTGCGAAACTCCTATTTCTTTTTGAAAATTGTCATGTGACCACCTAACTTTTAGCAAAGTTCAAGCATTGCAGTTTCTTCATGTAATAATACATTGGAAAATTATCCCTCATGTATTCTTAAGATGCACCTTTATCAAATGTACTACAATACTTTTAAAATGTATCAGTCGTTTATCCTAAGTTAACAAACGATATCTACAAACCACTAATTTGTTAAAGTACTAATGTTATAAGGGTAATCTAGTCATTTAAGATAAAAGAACATTTTATAAAAAACAACATGCCATCCCATTTACTTGATAAAAAACCAACAAATCAACCAATTTACTTGATCGAAAATAATATGTCGTCCCATTTATTGGACAACGATGTCATCTATGTGAAACAACATTGTTTCACGAAAACTTTAAGAAAAAAAATGTGCTGCTCGTGACCGAATCTACTCCTCCAAGCTTTAAATCGAATTTTTGAGGATTTACACCTCCAAGCTCCAAATCAACCTCTTTATAGTATAATATGTATAATTGTTAATAATATGTGCTATTAACAATTTTTTATGGCATAACATGGATAATTATTTTATGGTATAATTGTTAATAATACGTGATGTTAATAATTTATAGTTTCTTATATATATATATATATATATATATATATATATATATATATATATATATGTACTAGTAATAATAAAATTAGCAAATGTTGTGTATTGAAAAATTAGCATAATTTTTGGGACAATTTTGTTTTTTTACCTTAATTTGAGTTTGAAGGCCAAAATTGTCATTTTGCTACAATTCTATTAACTTACAAACAACCATTCATAACTTTGTGGACAGTAAACACGTTTCATCAACTTAAGGTAGATGACTGATACACATTAAAAGTGATAAAATACGTTTGATAAAGATATATCTTAAGAATATACAAGTGATAATTTCCCAAATACATTTATTGGAGCATATTGACCTTGTTCAAAGATTCTCATGAAGTTAACAGAAAATTGTTTTTGCTAATAAATATCTTTAAGTAGTTGGAAATTTTGTATATTTTTAAACTTTCCCTAAAAATTAATTACTTAATGTCCCCATATTTATAAATTTTGAAAAATCTAACATAAAACTTTGAGAAATTTGAATAATTGTGGTGGAAAGTGGGAAGGAAGCAATGTAAACATTAAGGTGGTGTTTGTTTTTTTGTCTAAAATCTAAATAAACTTGAATTAGTTTGAAATCTAAATAGACCTGAATACCTAAATCAAAATGATATGTTTATCTTTTTTTTTTTTGTCTAAATCATTAAAAAAATATTAAATTATTTTTTAACTTAAAAAAATCTGAAAATTGGTATTCTTACATTTGTGCCCATACAAATTATAGATATTATACAAATAATAAACAAATTAAAGAACATAAATAAGATAATATATTACCATAAAATAAATCATGTTTAATTGAATACAAGCCTGTAATATTCTAAATTAGTATATGTTAAATCAATTTTATTGTAGTTTATGATGTTTTATATGGAAAATATTCATAGAAAATTATGAAAATAAATGATGCTAATTATTAAATTTCATTCAGGTAAGAATAAAAATTAATTAATTTGATAGGGATATTTTGAAGAATATCTTTTAATGATATCATTCAGATTTTTTAAAGTAAAAAGTTAAAAAAATTTAGTTTAATAATTTAATGACTTAATGATTGAAAATTTTTATTAAATTGAAAAAATAAATAAACTTAATGACTTAACTGATTAAAATTGAGTCAATTAAGTCATTAGGTAAAAAAAAAAGAAAAAGAAAACAACCCCTAAATATTGAAGTTACTTATTAAGACTTGCAAGCCCACACGGGCACACCAGATGAACTTAACCAACAAACAGCTACCTGCTGCTTCTGCATGAACAGTCACAGTGTCTTATATTGTAATTTATCAGGTGTTTTCAATCAATTTCCATGGCATTAATTTCTTATTCCAACCCAACATGTGCTGCTTTGTGAAATACGTAGATGAACCACCTCCCTTTTCTTCATATAATTTGATCCACAGGAAAAAAAAAAAAAAACAAATAAACAAACAAAGCATGGCAACAAGCTTCCATCAAGGGTCCCATTTTGGGGAAAGTCATAGATGGATCAAAACCAATTCAGTACATTTGGAGATTCAGATATCAACCTAAAGATGCTGCACATTAAATTATCTGATATGCTTGTTGAGACGTCAATTACAGCCACAAATAATTGAGTTGAAGTTGCTATTGAACTTTGTGACGCCGAGAAAGCTGAATGCAAAAGCTTTGTTAATTAATCTTTGGGTATTCAGCAGCATTCCGGCAAAGCATCAATTGACTATGACTTTTACATTTGGTAGAATCCACCGCTTCCTTATGGCTTGAGAGACAAGTTATCGCTTGACCTAAAATTTATAAGTTAGCAAGGGCATAATACACTGGCATTAAGCTCTCTGACAAGTGACATCTTATTCTCTCACCCATTGTAGCAAATATTACATCCATTTAGTGTAAATTGACTCGATGCATTTCATACTAAATTTCATCTATATTCCTAGTGATAATCAAATAAGCTTCACAATTCCAATTTATTCCCCTTAAGCTGGAGCAAACTAGGAGATTCATAAGAATTTTTGTCCACTATCTGATCCTGAAATTACATTTTGCTTTGCAGTTTCAAGCATATTTCATTTGTCAAAGCAATTACCTCATTAACTTAATTTTCTAGGATAGCAATTCATCGAGGAAAGAGTTTTATTTCCAGATGCATTGATTGGAAAACTATTCGTACTCTCCCCCATTCTATCTTTCATTATTTTAAACTGTTTACTGCTTTGGTCACAATCTTATTCATTCCATTGTAACTAATAAAGAACATGTTGTGGACAGTGGAATTTACTTGCAAAGAGCTTATTAGCTCGTTCTTTCTTGCTACCTTTGACCTAGAAGCAGAACCACTGGACAGAGTGCTGGCCGAATTTCGATCTGGCCAAGATATAATTCAAGCCCATGAGAGTGAGAAGGAAGATGTGATATTGTACTCATGGGGGCTTGCAGGTCTTCTAAGCGATGAATTTCGGAAGCATTAGAATCACCAGATTAATTTCCTATACAAAATTTACCATAGATGTCAGCAGGAGTGGCAACTTTCACCATTACCTCCTCAAGTGAATCATTCCCTCACAAGCCAGGGTCCCACCAAGATCTCCTATAATTCGAGCAATCCGAACTTCAAGACCTCTTTGAACTTCCTGAAAGAGAGTTCTTAGACTATCAGCAAACCGCTTCTTGTCAAAGCAGGCAAACTTGTCAAACTCTTCTATGAACTCAACAAAACCAGGAGCAATCTTGGACTGTACTTCCATCAATTTCTGTCCTGTTGATACGATGTATCTCTGCAGCTGAAACGTTTCCTCGAGGAAATGCTCTAGTGTTTTAGTATCTCCCCTCCTCTTTGCAGTACTGGAACCGTCAGGACTTATTTCTGGACCAGTCTCATGCTGAAAACCGTGAAAGACAAATTTCAATAGACAAAGTTAGGAGCAGCTGTAAGTTTTGTTTTAAGATCTTGGCCCTGGTTAATTTGAATATTTTTGGAAACACTTTCAACATTTTTCAAGATAAGTTTCTGCAGCAAAAACTTGTAACAAATTTCAAATAAGTATGAAGAAGGCTTACCAATCGCTTGCAAATATCATCAATCTTCCCTTGGAGGGATTGGTACCTGCCAACTTGTTTATTCAGCAAAGATATCAACAATAGCAACCGCATCATCCCATCATCATTGCTTTCTGTATCTTCTCCACTTTTTCCTGTAAACCTCTCAAGCATAAGAAGTTGTTGCTTCAGCCTTTTTAGCTTGTAAGAAACTCCAAGAGCATGAAGATCCATCCTCCATGTAGAATTGTTTGTGTTGCACAGGGACTGGCTTGAAGATGCTACCTTTTCAACTGCGTCAACCTCCACCAGGCTCACCATTTCCTCTTGAATAGGACTATCGACTGCAGCATCATTCTCTTCATCCATCTCTTTTTCAGTGGATTGGACTAACTTGACATTTTTGGACTCTTTACTAGTTGGGCTTTTTTCTTCTATATCTATGCCTTGAGCCATTTCCACTGAACTTGTTTCTGTTTCTTTCTCCTTTTCCTTTGGTCTTCTCTTTACACTCTTGTCTTTAGACCAACTGGCATTGTGGGTTAGCGCTGGATCATGTAGAGATGATGTTAAGATAGTATTTTGGCAACTAAAAGATTTCAGTTGGGAAACGAATTGCTCTTTCAGAGAATGTAATTCTTCTTCTCGTTCAAATAATAAGGCTTCCAATTTCATATTGTCATGTCTGAGCTGTGACATTTCACGATTCAGTCCTTCAACATGGGTCTGCAGACGCTTTGATTCTATTTCCATGCTCAGCAACCTCCAACGGTAACCTTCTAATTTCTCATCTTTCAGTCTCATTTGTTCTGCAAAAGCCTCTAGTTCTGAGTGATGCCTCTTCTCAATAACAGCTGCATACTTTTCTGCTTCCACTCGAACCCAGCCTTCCAACCTTTTGCCATCAGCTGTCAATGCAAGAATCAGAAGCAAATAAAGCATGAGAAAAACAATCTAGTATGATTGTACGATCATAACCTTTAGCATTAAGTGTTGGTTTCATAGGAAAAAGTTATAATTAAAGCGCAAGAAAAACAATCTAGTATGATTGAATGATCATGACCTTAAGCATTAAGAGTTGGTTTCATAGGAAAAAAGGTTATTATAAAGTAGAATATTTGATACAGAAAATCAGGTATTTGCACACCTTGTTGCTCATTTCCTTCTGCCGAGTAGTAATCAGAAACGGGGGAAAAAACATCAGGATCTTTTTTTAACTCAATATGCTCACACTCAACAGTTGGCAATGAACTGGTCTTTCCTCTTGCACCAGAGGAAGCAGCTAATCTTGAATTGGATTGGCTCACAAACATACTTCTCAGTGAATGCCTCTCATGTCTAGACTGAGATGCTGCCTTCCATCTTTCTGTTTCCAGTTCAGCTTGTCTCCTCTTAGCCTTTGAAAATTTCACCTCTTTTAGAAGCATTTGCTTCTCTGCTGTATCTGACTTGGATTTCCTCAACATTGCTGACAAAATCTTGTCTTTCTGCTCCAAATCCTTGCGCATCTTTACAATTTCCAGCGATAGTTTCTGAGCAAACAAGACAGACTCCTCCTTTTGCTCCAAGACCAAATCAAGCTCCTCTTTTGTAGCTTCCAACTGCCTATGTGCTCGACCCAAATCAGCCTCAAGTTGCCGTTGGTTTGATACAAGCTCAATAAAAGCAGTTTTGTGCTTGCGAATCTCATTAGAATGCTCTTGAGCTTCTTGCTTTGCTTTTTCTCTCAATTCCTCCACAAGCTTTTCAGCAATTGTCATCTTTTCTTCTAACTCCTTCCTTTTCTGTTCGTCTTCCTCCAATACTCTATCCTTAGATCGAACCAAAAGCTCCATATCCTTCAATTTTTCATTCAATTCAGAAATCGATTCATCCTTATTTTTCTCAAGAACCCTTAGTTCATTAATTAGAGCTCCAATCTGTTGCCTTAGCTGTTTCCTTTCAGAGAACCAGCTCTGCTCTTGAGCTGCAAAGATACCAACAACTTTCTCATTTGCTTTGGCGTCTTCATGTCTTAGTTTCTTCAACTCTTTGATCTCCCTTTCAGCGGCATCAAGCTTTTGGCTAAGCTTACATTTCTCCCCATTTGCTCCCTCTGTCTGTACTCTCCATACCAGTAAGCCCAAAAGCTGAGCACTTCCTTGAAGCATCTTATCATGCAATTCAGACCATTTGTCATCTTTCCTGTCAGCTACTGACAACATCCTTAGAGCAAAGAAAGCACAGGAAACACCAAAATACATAGGATACAAGTTATCACTCTTCTCTTCAGATGTAATCAAATCCGAGCCACAAACCCTCTGCTCCATTTATCAAAATTTTCTTTCTTCTCCTACAACAAATTTCAAAATTCATTTGAAAGAAGTGAAATTCTAAGCAGTCTGGTCTTTGCTTGAGCAAATCATGCATATCAAAAGGAAACTCTCTTAATTATAAGAGGCATTAATTATCTAAAACTGAATCAGAGACAAAAATACCTGGTAGTCTATTACAAATAATTGAAGTGCAGGTATAAAGCATGTCAATAATTGAGCAACAAATAGTACCAGTACAGTAAAATGGATATAAACCCAATGGCATTTTCAAGATCATGTAAATATACAACAAAACTTACAGAAACAAATGGTTAAAGGCTTCTTCTTCAATTCAATACCAAAGCCACAAACATACGAGAAAACAGTTGAAGCCGAGAGAGAAAGCAGTGCTAATTTTTATTTAAAGATATTAGGCCCCAGCTACAGCCAACAGCAGAAGAATTGTACTATGCGGAGACAGTTAACAAAATTGGCCAGAGAACGCCAAAAGGATGGCTGTTTACATGCTTATAAGTCCTGCGGAAATTAGTTAAAAAGGGATGATGTATTGTGACAGAACATATGAAAAATGTTCCCTGGTTTTCAGTGAAAGCAGCTGACCCATTTAACCCCACTTGCTTAACTTTTCTTTTTCTCTAACAACTTTTTCTTCTTCAGCTCTGGCCATAACTGTTGTGGGAAGCAAAAACACTAGATTCCTGGTGATTGGCACTTTGTTAAAATTACAAGACAAGAAAAAGAGTTGAAACACACACACACACACACTATCAAATTGCGATCCTCATAATATTTTATTATTTCCAGAGTGTCGTACCTGTATGAAAGTATATAGGGTACTTGATTATTCCAAAAAAGATATATTGATTCTTTTAGCACTAAGATATGGATGCTTTTCTCTTTCTTGTTTTGCTTGCGAAATCAGAACAGTCTGAAAGAAATATAATGCTGGATTGATTAAACCTCTTACCAACTTCTAAAATATCAGTATACATATTTGATGGTATCCGAATAGAATTTGGATCGAGTGCTCGTGTACTCGTATTAGTTATGCTTCTCACGCGTGTATTTATAACGATGTACGGGTAAAATTTAATTATTTGTATGTTTTTATTCAATAACTATCTACCACAATTTTTTGAAATATCAGTACAATGTTTAGATGGACACTGAATCTAAATCCATCAAAATGTAATATGTTTTGAGTGCGAACGTCCTTACATTTATAAAATGCATGCTTAAACTGGGATCTATTTCAAAATATGGATGATGAGAAGGCTAAACTGAATTATGGACGCAAGAAAAACTACATAAACATATAAAAAAATCAAAGAAAAAAGCAAATAAAGATTAAAGAATGATAAGCCATGTACCTGAAAATGGTCCGGTTAAGCTAAAAATGGAAAGGAGCATATTGTAAAAGTGAAAAGGGAAAATAACGAAAAGCATCGCTTTCAGATGATAGTCATGATAATGGAAGCACTTGAGAAGCCAGGTCTTCATGGGACCAGAAGAAAATTTGGCTCCGACTCAAGTTGGTTGCTTCCTTGGCTTGAGACCTGTAAAGCTGGAACTTGTTCAGCAAAGACTTGGCCAAATCCATTGCCTTTAATCCGTTTTTAACATAAGAGTATTTTAAGTATAATAACACGGCCAATGGCAAATTGGCAGTGTCAATGAGTCCCCACTGTTTATTTGATTATTTATATGACTTTAAGATCTGCCCTCGGAATCTGGACTTTGTGGTGCTGGACGTATTTGATTATATATATGTACTAATGTCGCTCTCATGAAACGATTACTGAAATTGAGAGAACCAAAAAAAAAATTAAGAGATTAATAAATTAATTAAATTGGAGATTTGGAGTCATAATCAAATGTTTGCATGTGTGGTCATAGAAATATTTTGGATCCCCACCATGGATTCACAATAAATGTTGAAGGTTGTGTTGATCCCACTGTCCCACATGGCGTGACTCGTAACATCTCATCTGCTTTATAATCGAAGGATTTACACCCCCCAAATTAATATTTATGGGTCCAAATTCTTCCAAACTGGAGTTATTGAACAATATAGATGGTGTTTTCTTTTTGGAAATTGCTTGTGCCCAACTTCGTCTTTTTCTTTTTATTTAAATTTTTAAGTAGGGTGGGTAAAGTCTAAACAGATCTTTTTAAGGTTTCTAACGCTCAATAATTTGTAAATGACTCATTTGCTTAATTGAATATTAATGTCAAAGGAACTAAATAGAAAAATAACCTAAATACCCTTAAAAAGAACTATAAATTAAACTAAAGTAAATTCAAAGTACGTCCTTCTGTACATCGGCAAAGAACTTTAGCTAAGTACACTCATATAGTTCTTAGAGTCCGTTTAGGATTATTTTTGAGAGAGTTAAAAGTGATTTTTAAAATTTAAAAGTTAATTTTGGTATTTGGTAAAAAAAAAATCAAAATCACTATTACTAAAATCAGCTCCTCATATAGCTGATTTTAAAAAGTAGGAAAGAAGTAACTTTTAGATTCTGATTTTGAAAATCAATTTTATCCTTTAATATAATTTCATAAAAATCCTTACAATTATTACCTAAACCCCAAATTATCTATATTTAAATTGGAAACAAAATCAATACTTTAATAGTTTTTTATTCTAATAATTTTTTGTTCTAAGAATTAATATTGCTGCAAGTTTAATGCGAATATAATATTGCATGACAATCTATTATTTCTTTTCATTTTGAATTTTTATAGCTCATTAAATTTTTTTATGTTTACTTTTGGAATACCTAGTTATACTTTGCTTGATGTTATTGAATAAAAATTGTAGTTGATTTTTTAATTATCAATTGTTTTAAGATAAAAAAAATAAAAGAAATAAAATCAATATAGTATAAATTTTATTTTTAGTTAAAATTATTATAATACACAATTAAAGATATTGTATTTACACATTTTTGTATATGTAAGTAAATTTCATCATATATTATGTGCATTTTAGTCATTTATTTTCTTACAACAGTTTAACAGTAAGATTTAACAAATACTCATAACTGTTTTTAAAAATAAAATTCACCAAATACTTAATTGATTATCTGCACAACTGATTATTTTTGCAATATAGTTAACAACAATTATTTTAAAAGCTACAGCATTACCAAACTGACCCTTAGTCTTTTGCTATCTAACCATATAATATAGTTATAATTTAATTACTGTACACTCCACTGCAAATTAAACATATTCCATTCGATTTGAATTTTTAACCTCTTACTTACACAATAAAAAACCAACTAAGTTATCTTTTGAAGATAGTCAAACAAAATCTAAAAATGAGAAAGTAAAAAGATAATATTAATTTAACGTACAATTATTATTAAAGATGGTTAATAGAATGTGTCAGTCATTAAGGAAAGGACCATTAGAGCCCATGGGCTAGCATGGCATGACCTATCATGTATTTTATGTCATGCTATGCCAAGTTCACACCTGTTTTGGGCCATGCAATATAAAAAAGCACAATCAATTTTTTCTTTCTTCTTTCAATCGTTTTAAGAGGGCATGTCAAGCCTTTGCATGCTTTTTTTAAGTTTATATAATTTTTTAAAATTCAAGTGGTTTTAGTCAAATTCAATAGAATTAAAAGTTTAAAACTCAAATTTATATTTAATGATAATAAATTAATAATAATAAAAGAATATAATATTAACTATTATGTTAGATCCTATGATATTAGAATTTTTTTTAATACTTAACAATAACAATAATAATTTTTTTTAAAGGATTAACTTAATTTTAACTTAAATTTATATAGAGTCGTAAATCATAGTCTATAATAATATCAATACATACATTTATAAAATTATGATATTTATAATTTTATTTATTAAAATCATAATATCATTTATTTATTTAATAAATGATAAATATAAAATAATTAGAGTAATTTTTTGTTAAAATTATGCTAATAAAATACATTAAAAGATTCATTTTCAAGTTATTTGTATGATGATAAAATTTTAAATTTACTTTCATTAAAAATTTTTACATTAATATATTTTGGTCTATATATTACTGATGGCTCACAGACCATGTGATAGTTCATTCGTGAAACATGTTTATTGCGGGTCTTTTCACATGCTATGCTTTAACATATCTGTAATTGTATTGTGCTTTTAAGGCCTACGTGTTATACTATATCGTGCCATGTCGTATGCTGCCCAGCCTGTTGGCCATCTCCAGTTGTTATCAATGGAGGATGTGGGCTCTTTGTATAATCTCTAAACTCAAACTAGAAAGTTGTTGACTAGAATTTAGGCATTAATATCACTTAGAGCAAAGAACAAGGTCGATGGTGTTGCCCTACAATCGATGATCGCTCTTAGACACCCAAGACAATGAAGTCACTGTAAAAAGACTACAAAGATAAAATAAGATAAATATCTAATGCGATTTGTAATGAAACCATGTTTAGAGAGATAAATTGTCTCTAGGAGCTTATTGAGAGAAGAAAAATTATAACACGCTTTCCAAAGATGCAAAAGCATCATGTCAATATGTCATCATCATATTTGGTCTACTTATTCAGAGAGAATTAGGGTTTAACAATTGTTAACCTAATCAGTCATATAAACTCAGTATTCATAATAAAGATTCTAAGAGAAAACTCAAATTTAAAAAAATAGCTTAAGTGACATGCTCTTTAAAAGCTAATTTCTTGTAAAGGTAGTTATGAATGCTTAGCAAATTTGATTTGAGCTCAAATGTTTTTTAATCTTTATACTTACCAAAGTTCTTAAATTTTTCTTTATTGCACAATAGTTTAGTGAAAATGTACTTTAAAAAATGTTTAAGGACAACATATGCTCAAATTCACTTATCAATAGTAGTGTTCTTAAGTTCATACAAATTTATTTGCAAAACTTTTTAAAGCGACAAAGAATTATTTCTACGGTTTTCAAAAGAATTATTTCTACGGTTTTCAAAATATATCCGGACTGATCTGAATAAGTTTTAACTTTTTGGATTAAAACTGTAGTTACATAAAATTATGAGGTCAAACATAACGTCAAAAATATCTGATGCATAGATTATTTTAGTCTTGAACAGCCCAACAGCAAACCACTTTTGAGACATAGTATTTGCTTAACTACGTATATATAGAACCGACTAATGCACCAATAAAATATTCACAAAATTTTACTCTGTAAATATTGACTTATTTATTTGTATGATAAATAAAAAAAAATTAAAAACTCTTTAAATAAAAATAAATTTATATTATTTTAATAAAATTCTTCTTTCACTAAATTTTTTATTTTTTTCAATAATGTAGCTATTGTACATTATTTTTTTTCCAATAACAATGATCTAATAAAAGAGGTGAAATCTCATTTAAAGAACCTTTGATTATACCTTAACTAAATGTAAATTCAAAATTATTTTTAATGAGTCATCCAACCGATCAACTAACGTAAGACATAAAGTGATCGGCTTATTGATTATGATTGTTATAGCAAAGTCTTAAATTTAAGAGTGGCAACATCATCTAAAGATTTAAGGCTCTATAATACCCCACCCTATATACGATAATTAATCCCTAAATTCTTAATGCGATAGGATTTGGGTATATACTCTATACCTCACCCCATCCCAATCCCACGTATACAAATATACATACGTTTTTTTGTTATTATTTATTCAAATATTGTACGTTTTTATACAATTTAAAACATTGTCAACCAATATGTTAGAGCTGTTTTTCTATTTTTAATAATTTATATACTTTACAAATGTTAGTGATAGTTTCATTTGAGTCATTGTACTTTTTGTTTCATCAAAAGTATATATAAAATCAGTATAAAATGGGTAACGAGAGAACTAAAATGGAGTGAATCCACATGGGAAATGGAGGTCTACACACTCCATGCCCACCCCACTACTATCCCCTATTTAAATGAGTTTGCACTTCGTATGCACAACTCTGTATCTAGCCTATAATTTTAATATTTATTAATTTTATATTTGATATTTTTACATTCTTATGAATTGAAATCACAGATTAATTGTATTCCAAAATTTCTTATGCCATTTGAACCATATAAATTTCTTTTTATTTAATTTTAAATAATATGTTGTTCTTCTCTTTATATGTTCAAAACTTCTGTGACACTCATTATAGCTTATTTTAACATTTTTACTCAGAATTTCTTCAATGTCTACATGTGCCAAAACTAACATAAAATTAAATACAAAAAATGCGAAAGATAAAAATAATTTTTGTCTCATAATTTATTATTTTTATCTACAGTTAATTTTGTTTTTTTTTTGTCTTTTAGTGATAGCGTACTATTATTTATACTGCATTTTACACACATATTGCAGCTGATTTAAATTTATTGTTGTTCAATTGATTTATGTTTCTTTATCGGTTTAATCTCTCTCTTCTTTTTTTTTTTTTTTTAAATTTTCAAAATACAGTAACCCAAAAACGAACTTGTAGTTTCAAGAAAGCTCCGAACCTTTCTGCGTTTCTGGAGTCAAGTTACCTTGTTGTTTTTTATTCCAACGGTCAGAGTACATGGTCCCAGTTTAGGCGCTTACGTGGCAAAGATTTGCAATCCCGGCCTGTCCTCAATAATCTATATAAATGTCTCTTCCCCCGGTTCGTTATTTCCCAAAACTTTTGTTCTTATTACAAGTCTGCCCCTGAACGTTTCAAACATTTCCAAATTCACGACTGAAATCTAGGGTTTTGATACAGTGACCGATGGGTGAGGTATCAAGGGAGGAGCTGCCATTACCTTCGCTCTTTGAACAAGGCCGAAAGATCCACCAGATGGCTACGGAATCCGGTTGCGATCCGGTACTGTTGTGCTCGCAACATTTGACTTGGCTGCTTTAGAATTTTGATTTTGAATTTAAAAGTATGATTGTGTTGGATTGATTTTAGGGTGCTGTGAGGAAAGGATGTGAGGTTTTGGAGAAGGGCGAGGATATGGTCGGCAAGCTAGGGTTGTTCTCATCGAATGAGACCAAAGATGATATCAGCACCACCAATCTCAAGTATATTCTGGTAATTTATTGTTTAATGCATGTAAATAGTGGTCCGTTTGTATGCTTAGATAGTTGGAAATGGAAATAGGGTTTACGTATTCGTCTTAAGCTTGTTTGTTAATTTTAAGGAAAAGGACGAGTTTTGGATGAAAAATTACAAATTTGGTATGTGTGGCAAATCATGCGGCACACATTGACAGGTGCTACTTACCAAAATCCAACAGCCGGGATCTGTCTCATGCATAACAGTTTCTAATGGGTGTTGTATCAGTTGGGATATCAGCTTTGTAAACTTAGTGTTATTGCCAAGTAAAAGTGGGTCAGTGAATGATCACTAATAATATGATCACGTTATGGTTTTGTTATGTTGAAAATTATGGTCTTGGTTTAAATGGTTGTGGTTGGTGTGATTGTGGAAAAGATTCAAGTTGTTTGTGGCAGTTTCTAATGATTCGTTTTTGTACAGGTGACTTATTATCTTGGCGAGCTAATTGAAAAAATCACACAGGATGATAGGTTACAGATTCTGAAAGCTTCCCAGGCTAAATTGAAGGTAAATGACGTTCACTGATCTGAGGTGTGATTGGAGTTTTTACTTTAATCAACTTAGCAATTCGGGCATGATCGCTCTTTTTGGTTGATTGTGTACAGATTTATTGAAATGTTGCATTTTGTAGGAGTTTATTTCATTTTGTGAGGCAATGGAACTTGTACCAGAAGAGGAGTTGGAAGCCGTTGCACAAGCCAAGCCAACTGCTTTTGCAGATCAAAGGGCTCGAAAGGTAGCTTTCATTTGATATTTTAGAAGCATTAATTTGGACTTTTTTGACTTTTTATCCTTCCAGATTCTGTTGTTAGCCCTTATTTCATTGTGCAAATTCATGTGATGTACGACATAGTTGTATGTTTGCTTACTAGATTTGTGCATGCTTCTAGATTGCTCGGTTCAAACGTCAAAGAGCGGCAGAATCAAAACTTCAGGAAATAAAGGAGCGGAAGGAGAGGCGTGGGCGTTCAACTAGAGCTGCTACTCTATCTGCTCCTGTTGAGGCTGGAGAGGAAGATGTGTTGGATGACGATGGAGAAGAAGAAAGGGAGGTTAGTTGTCATTTCATTTAGTTGGAAGGCAATTTTGCAAATGCTTGCCAAGTATATTCCTATCAGTATACCCAGCATATGCTAAATGTTAAATATGATATTGTAGGTTTCCTGAAGTAAATGAAGTTCATATATGCCTATTACATGTCAAAATCAAAATTCTTATTTAGGTAGTTTCATTTTTTTAACATTGTTAAAGTTTGTGATTTCATGGGATCTGTGAATCTCATTCCTGCCTTTTCAAAACATTTCAGGCTTGGCTTTCCACCATCTCATTGGCTGTTTGCAAGGTTTGTCTTATGTTTTGATATGATTTTCCATTTACAAGCTCCTGAAAATTGCCAGTGAAGATCATACTTTCATTTTCTGTACTACAGGCTCTTGATCTGCTAGAGATGCTGAAGAAAGAGGAAGATATGCTTTCTGCTGTGAAAGAAAGACAATTAAAGGTATTATTAATATGGTAAATAAATGAGATCTTGGATGGTTGTTTATTATTTATTGTTTCTCCTGATGTGTGCATTTCTCAGACCTGTTGGTTTTCACTGCCCTTTCTTAACTGACTACTCTGAAGCACATCCATTAGAAGAAATAATAATATTGATTTTTTTTTTATTTTTTGTGATCTGAAAAAAGTACTGGAAGATGTGAAATTTACAATGTCTATATCCATTGTTGTATGTTAATCTCAAGGTATTTATTGATAATTTTATAGATTAATCCCCAGTTTTTCTGTGACATCCACTTGTTAAATTGAGATTTCCTTAAACTTCAATTATGAATAAGGGATTGCTCATTGTCCTTTATGTTCCCATCTTTTATCTTCTCAATTCAGACTGTGGTAATCTTAAATTGACAGTTAGGAAACTCTTATTGGCGGTTTAATACGGTGAACGTATAATGGCTCATCCCTTTTGCCAATTCCTTGCTATTTAGAGATTTGTGATTGGCTTTTTTGGCATCTTACCATAAAATGCATAGAAATGTTTTTGGAGGACAGTAATTTTTTAATATGCCATGTCTTTGGTCCGGTGTGCTAATTTTAATATCAATTTGCAAGCTATTGGTTACTTCCAAGTGGTAAGCTACTTTGTTCTTATAGAAGTGTGCTTTGAATTATCTTTCCATTTTGCTTGTGGAATTTGATAAAGGTGGATTAAAATTGTAGTCAAGCATTTGAAGTTCACAGTTGAAACGGTTACTTTTGTTGTGCCCCATAATTGATTGTGCCCTGTGCATGTGAATTACTATGAATATAAATTGAGTGATCTGTTTCCTTGTCCTTTCAGGGAGGTGAGGAGGAGTTTTCTCAGGCTGTCCTTGATGAGCGCTCCAAAAAAGCTGAATCTTGGCATCGTGATGCTGCTATTCGAGCTCAATACACAAAACCAGCACAGCCCATCACATGTGCTACTTTTGCGCAGGATGTTCTAGAAGGAAGAGCCAAAGTCTCACAAGCACACGAACACAAACACCAGCCAATGATATTTGGACCAGCAAGTCTTGTGGGTGGAGGCCTGACAAGTGAGAGGGAAAGGATGGCAGCGCAGGTCTTCCAACCTATGCATAGGTATTTCTGCTTGTGAGACAGCATAAAATGTTTTTTAAGGGATTTATTATTTGACCTTTTTTTTTTAGGTTATGAACAAGAGGAAGGTGGTTTTACTTATTACAGCTCGTATGCCTTCAATATATTTCACTTATTAGACCTCTTATGTTTTGGTTTTACTTATTGGAGCTCTTATGCCTTAAATATATTTTATTAGAGTTCTTATGTCTTAAAATATTTATTGTGTTAAGCTTATATTGGAATTTGGTCATTTCAAGTAAGCTAACTAGAAATGTTCTATGGTAGGTTGCCGACCATGAGTATAGAGGAAGCTGGGCTGAAGGAGATGGAAATGATGAATAAATGGCAGGAGAGGAATGTTAAACTCATGGAAGAGGCCAATTCTGCTTGGTACAAGGACAATAGGAAATTGGGAACAAGTGAAGAAGACGATGAAGGTGATGATGATGATGCTGTACGGAAGGCAAGAGCATTTGATGACTGGAAAGATGATAATCCTCGGGGGGCTGGCAATAAGAAGCTAACCCCTTGTGGCTAAAAGTTGCAAATTGCTTTCAATATGTTATATATATTCTCCTAAGCATACTAGTTTGAGGAATAACTTTTGTAGTTTTGTATTTATCGATATTTAAGTATATTGGTTGTTGGTTTAATATGAAACTTTCATCGCACATAATGTATTTAAACGAATACGAGGATTAGAGTGTTTTGTTTCTGTGTAGATTTTGGCAACATGTGTTGTGTTCCGACTCAGCTGTTGCATGATGCAATGCAATCATCTGGATTTGGATCTGGGAACATGATACAAACTTTGGAAAGGTTTGAAGGGTCGTTTACAGTTTCCCACACATTCACTAGTAGTAGAATTCTCCAGTTTCTTGGATCTTCAACCAAGCTTCCAAGTTGGTTTCAGGGGTTTCACCAATCGAGAAGGGGCAACTTGGCTCCTTGGCAGTGAGGGCGGGTATCTCCCCTGGAGCGGATTTCTGGGTTGTCCTATGTGGCTTGACTCCTCGTGGTGTATCGGTAGATAGTAAATTTCAAAAATATCAGTAGATAGTAAATTTCAAAAATTTGATTCCTCACAGCATTACAGGGTGTTTCCATTACTCATGAAAAATATTACTGTATAATGGCATTTTTACTGGTCCAGAAAGCCTTGTCATTATGATTTGCCAACATTAATAGATTTCTGTATAATGGCAGCATAAGGAAAATATATGGCCATTTGAATACTGTTAGTTTATAACCATAAATCTGCAGAGTGCTGAAACAAAATTAGTTTCCAGCTGTCAATTTCACATAAGTCAAATGTTTAGATACAATTCTGCAAGGCATCGTATCCAACTTTCAGAGATCAGCTGTTGCAATCAAGTATGAGGCTGCAGCAATCTTTTACAGAAAAGCACAAGGCTTCAAGAGATGTCATAAAACTTGTGACTATTACATTCTTTCCCATGGGAAGAGGGCAAGATCCTGCTCAACCAAATCAATAATTTCAATATGCATAAGACATCGATATGCTCATTCACGATATGCCAAAAGAATAAATTGCTCATCATGCAACAAGGACCAATATTCAAAAACCAATCGTTCTAGCAAAGAATGCATTGGCGTATCATTTATTTCCATGCTCTGTAAAATGTTAACATTAGAATTTCACCTGCATCAGCACATTGTTAATTCTGTTCGAAAGCGCATAAGTAACCTTCACAAGCACAAGCCACAATACTGGAATAATAAAGACTGACACCCCATGCAAACATTCTATACGAACTCTACCTCCACCACTGATTGGGCAGCGTAATATCACTGCCACGTGTCTACCATTTTCGAAAATAACGGAAACCAAATATCGTGAGACATATTGTTGGTAATATAATACTGTCAATTGTATGACTAGAGTTCGTATATGAGTTTGTAATACCCAGCATTATTGAATAATAAATCCCTTGCATCGTAAGTGTAGAAGGATATATAATCATAAAACTTAAGAGTTCTGTGTCGCACCTAATGATTGAATATTCCAGACTTCTAAGTATCTACATAGGGCTATATAAATAACAAATAAAATTTTAGATGAGAGATTTTAATCTGACTTTGATGGCAGAGCCCAATATGGTATCTGAAATCACACATAAACACAAAGGATTTTCTGTCCCATAAGCCTAACAATCAAACAGTTTTTTGTCCCATACCTTAACAATCAGTCACCACTGATAAAAATACAGTAACGACAATTTAACTACACAAAACCTTCATTGCACTCAAATAAAACTTTCTTGCTCTGCTGTTCCAAGAGTCTCCGCTAGTTGAACCCCATCCAGTAGACTCCCTGTTTCGCTCATCCCCCTTGTCAGTTGTTTGATTGGGATACTAGCACCTAGGTTCCTAAACTTGGAATGGATGGTGGAGTGCAGGTGGCAAGCAGTTATATGGATACAGTGCTTGGACTGATTACAAAAGAGTAAAAGCTGACAAAGGAAACATGGAAGGGAAGGGGAGGAATTTATGACAGTTTTTTATCCTCCCCTGCCAAAGGTGGTTGACCATCATTGTATCAATGCCACGCCATACGAATTATGAAGAACAACAGTAAATCAACACTGCAACAGGAAATATCTACATAACTATGATATGCCGACCTATAATATCTAACTTAGCCCTGTTTCATCGTTTCTCATACATAAACATCAAATAAAATTAAATTGACAAAGTATCTTTAAAATATTTGAACAATTCAGAATCATGCAACAAAGACCATGCCTGCATAGGTTTTACCTGTAGCCGATAGACACACACAGTTTAGCTCATTACAAGTGACTATGCAAGCCAAGAACTGTAAAAGAAGTGCTACTTGACTTGCCTGAAATAACACAGCAAATCATTGATCAAAGAAATTAAGAATATTACCAGTAGAAGCCGAATACTCGCAGCAAGAACTCATGAACAACATTTACTCTTATCAATATCATAACAAATATATTCCTCTCATCACCATGTATCCTTGTTTTGTTACAGATGTAGAATCCTCAATTGAGTAGAAAGTAATTCACCCATATACAACAACAACCCATAAAAGAAACAAAAGAAACTCAACCCTTGATGCACCGGAAACCCCTGCAAACCCACAACCAAATCCCAAATAGCACTGCGCATACAGACAAGTCCAGCCCCAAAACGATCCAAACATGTTTTTTCCAAATCTGCTTTGCCCTCTGTCGATGATCACCCGAATACAATGCATTCTTTTGCACTGTCACATCATCACAGACATCGACCTTCTTCTCCTCATTAACATCACTAAAATCCCGACTCATAGCCTCGCTCTCGCCATTCGATCTCTTCTTTTTCTTCAACCCTTTACACGGCTCCCCAAGCAACGGAGCCAGCACCGTCCTCCTGCCTTTAGATGAATCAACACTCGAACTTCGACCATCTTTTGACCCACTCCTTGAAGAACTCGAGAAGCCCAGATCCAAACCCATTATTTCACAGAAAACCTCATCGAATTGAGCTTGAAAGCAGTGATTGCTGACATTATCGAAATTCAAGATCGACCTAGTTTCAAAAATCTCCTCAAAAGCAGACTTCACCCGATTTAGGAACCAAAAGGACTCTCCTTTGTGAAGATCTTCATCGTGGATGACAAAATAGGTAAGAGGGTCATTGATTAAAAAGGTATAAGTTCTTTTGCAAACTGTATGAGAGAACATTGAATGATGTTGTGGGGTCTTATCAATGCATTCTTGGGCTAAATTTTCTGATATCGCTGGCTCTTTTGATGAAAATTCCCCAAGAATTATTGACCCTTTTGCAATGCATGCGTAAAAAACCAAACCTGGATTCGAAATCATCGATTTATGCTTTACAATAAAGAAAATAAAACAATTAACGTGATAATATCATACATTGACAACTCAACAAAGACTCATATATAATATCAAAATTGTAAAAAACTTAAAAGTTGTCAATGGATTTTGATTCAAGAAAAAACACAAATATAACCTTTGCAAAAGAAAAAAGAACAAATTAAAAAAAGAAACTTGTTTTGATTTTTTTTTTTCCAAATTTTCTGTCAATCATGGTATCTTTTTCATTTCCTCATTTACAGCTGCGAATCCAAGGCTCGATCTGTTGCAAGAACGGGAAAGAATAACCGCTCTCCAGGAGCTTCCCCTCCCAGGCCATTTGTTATTAGTGTTTGGGATAATAACTTTCAGCTCCTTACCGTTCTTAAGTTTTTGCAAATAATAGCATACTATCTTCATTTGTATCCAAGAGAAGCACAAGCGGTGAGGGGCTCCGTTGAAATGACCTGAAGATCCGCTTGGTGCGCATTGCTTTCCGTTATGTAATTTGGTCATTTCATTAGGGTCAGGGATCTACTCTGGCTGCCGATAATGATTGCTTCTTTAGCTCACTTGCAAAGTGTTTTAACGTGGACAGAATCCATTGGTTCGATCTTTGAGTTCTCTGTTAGTGATATTACGTGAAGGCCTTATAATTTTTTATGATTTTGTCTGTTTTTATTACGAAGTGCTAACTGCTAACGTGTAGACTGATGATTATGTATGATTTTGATTTTTCGGTCTTGGGATAATTTTCACATGGTAGTCCTATGTTTGCTTAAATTTCATAAAAGCTCAACAGATATTAATGAAAATATTATGAAAGACCTCAAATTACACTGCAATTCTTGTTTTGTTGCGAAATTATAAATAAATAAGATATTTCTAAATTTTGACTCATTAGTGACGCATATGTTAATTTTTTAAACTAAAATCAAAGAGTGAGGCTATTTGTTTTTTTAATTATTAAATCACACACCCATTGTCAAAGTTTTTGTGTAAAAAAAAAAAAATTCTATGCTCCTATCTAAATGTCAAATATATCCATATCAAAATCACTTTTTTATTTTTACTAAATAAGTTTAATTAAATTATTTACATGCCCCTAGTCTCATTTCCATATCTCTAGCAATTAGCAATTGAACTCTATCACTAATCCAAAGTTATCGAACATAAGATGTGTAAAGAATTCCAAAATGAGTGTGGAGCATAAAATGACTTTTCCTCTAAATCCTTATTAAAAAATTTATAGACTTGTTCATCAAGTTCCTATGTGTAAAAATTATGTTTTATTTTTACCTTATGTTTTTTATATCTTCTAAAAAAAATTACTAATAATATTTGTAAATTAATATGTTTCTATTGCATATTCAAATTGTTGATTGAATATTATTATAAAAGAGAAAAATTATTAACTAGAAATTAAGAAAACAAAATTAAATTCGTCCTCACATTTATCATACAATATGGTTTGTAATTAATGTTAAATTAATTAATTAATCAGAAAGAACATTAATATGGATATATTAATACAAATGTAAGAATAATTCATTTTAATGGTAAAATTAATTAGGTCAATAGACTTAAGTGTAAAAATATTAAAATATTATAAACTTATGTGTCAAAATTTTAAACTTTTTTGCTTTTCTAATTCGGGGCAAATATCATGGACTACAATATTAGTAACCCAACAAAAACATCTTCGAACTATTTTTGTGCTAAATCTTAATGGTGGATTAGGAAAAAGGCCAAAAAAAAAAAGAAAAGAAAAACGAAGGTTTGTTGCCCATGTAGGAACATAACTGGACCATGGAAGCATAAATAAGAAATATTATGCAAAGAGAAATGATACTCGGAATAAAAATTTAACAAAACATTGACATAAACAGTAGTGAATTAATGTCAATTTACTCATTTAATTGAAAAAAAAAAAATAAACCAAGACCGATATATCAATTGCGGCACTTCATTAGCGCTCTCTTTCTTTCTCGCTCGCATTCCTAAAATGCGAAAGATTTAAGCACTTAAATTTTCATAGCATTTATTTATATTCGTTTTAATGCACAGTTTTATTAACATTTCATTAATGAGCTGTTGAATTATATATATATATATAATTTGTAAAAATCGACTTTTTTACATCAACCACCTATGGAAGCACTCAATTGAAAATGTATATATGCTAAAAAAAATAAATTGTTTTTTAAAAGATTTTCTAAATCTCCTTCGTAATAACGCGAATATGTAGAAACGCGACAAGTTGTATGACTTCTTTAACTTGATTGTTACCACACTCATAATCAAACTTTACGACTTGCATTAAGGGAAAAAAAAAAAAAATTCTCTCAATCTGCAAATTGATCCCTTTCTTTCTCACGCAATACCACAACTCAAGAGCACACTTCTCTCGTTACTTAGAGATTAAGCTTAGTGTTGTCCGCATGGCAATTCCTAGCATTAAGGAAACGTTAGTATGTCCAAAATTTCATTAATGATACTGTTACAGAGCACATAGAAAATTCAAACATAATTAAGGTCCTCTTCTCATCTGCGCTCTCTTAAAATGAAAACAACTTCATCACTCTTTCCCAGTAATCATGCAACAAGAGATGCTCATAAGATCACACTCTAAGATGACATCAAAGACTTCAATTCTAAATACAAAACATGTCCCCAAAAAACAACATCAATGTTTTGTCCTCTCAATAAGTACATTTGACACAAAATGGAAGCAAGTGCCACACGCAAGGGCACCGTGTTTATTACAGCAGGAGCTTTTAAAACTAAACAGCTTGCCACTTGTCAGAAGAATATCACTGATTGTTTTCCGTGATATAAAATAAAATACATGATTTTCATACTGTATATGACAAAAAACAAAGAACTCAGTCAACATGGTCACTTGTGGAATTTTGTAAACTATGCTGGCTCAAAAAAATAAGACCAAAATGATTATAAAACCTCGTACCCACCTGGCAATTTGACAATAATAAATTGGAAGCGATGTTCAAGCTGATATTACCAGGACGGGCACCACTATGCATGAAGACTTAAGCCTTTCAGATTACTTTTGTATTTCACTTCTTTCTTATTGTTTACCTCAGTGAAGGTAGGGAGGATCAATGGATGCCCATTCAAAAACCTGTTCATACTGTATTGCAGCATTTTCCCATGTGTAATCCTTTTCCATGCCTCTCCTCATCAACCCTTCCCAAGATGACTTGTGTTCTCTGTAAGTCTGTATTGCAAATCTTAATGCCTACAAAATGACTCACCAATGGTTAGATATAGACCAAGCCATAAAGATACATTATATATAAAAAGGAATAAATCATTGATCATGTTAGTTGATTTCCATCATTTCGTTGTGTTTACGTCACCAATTTAATGATACCCAAATGATTATTATAACCATCATTTTCGTTTCCTCACGCATTGTCACATGTTTTCACCAGATTCATACTTTAGTATCAATAAACTTACCGCCAACATGCTTTCTTCTGATAGGGGCAAAAAGGACCACCTGTCAGCATCATTTACAGCAATGTAAGCTAAAAATATATGAGGAACACATTTACGGTGTCTAAATACACAAGAAAACCTCTCTGGCCATCATATAAAATCTTCTGGACGTTCAAAAAGCTCTTGCTTCACATTCATGATAGATGGTTGTTCATTTAATTTTAATAACTAAACTAGATAAGCATATCTTAATATAAATTTTTCGCCCCCTTCTGTAAAACTTCTGTATGCATTAGTAACAATTACATCATGAGATTTTCAACATAAGAGTAACTCCTTCAGATTTCTCCTAATCTTGTACAGAAAAATGTTAACAAAGGATCTACAAATAATAAAACATCTCCCAAGGAAGCAATTTGTTTCTGTGTAACAGGGCTTAGCTCAGAACTAGACTTATAAATCTGTTTAGTGCTTCAGTCCCCATTAATATCACACTCCATTGGAAATCATGAATGTATTTAGCTTTGAAATTTTCTAAGAAAAATATATAGCCATACGGTTCCTGTTTCATATAGAATTTGTCCAACATACATCAAACAAGCCAAGAGCTTAAGGACAAATACTTACCCTGTACCTTCACCACTGCCTTCTTGAGCAAATGGATTGAAGTTTTCCACCGTATCCTAGAATAGGTAGTTGTATTAAATGCATAAGCCATTTGTATATGTAAAAAGCTTCCCCTATCAGACGTCTGCATTCTGTTAAAATTCAGACCTTAAGTTCTTTACATAGAATTGCTAAAAAGTGAAAAAAAAATTCCATTCTAAAGCACTAATTATGCAATTTTATACATGAAGAGTTGTGCAAATTTTTTACTTTTACAAACTCTTTGTATGCAGAATTGCTGATTTGGACTTTGAAAATTTGCAGACGTCACAAGAGAGGACTACACACATATGTAAAACACTTGTTAATGTCGTCAAAACATGAACTCACTCGAAGTCCTCCGGTGGCATGAACTACTGGTATAGTTCCGTATCTCATTGCATACAATTGATTCAGTCCACATGGCTCAAATCTTGAAGGCATCAACAGTATGTCACAACTGCCCATTCCAAAACTTCAGTGTCACCAGTATCCTAAACAAACATATTAACTATGACGGAAAAATTGAGTTACCCAGCAGTGATCCTATGAGAAATTGGCACATTAAATCCAACCCAACCACGATACTTGTCTTTGTAAGTTGCCTCTGTGGCTCTCATCCAGCTCTCAAACTGAGGATCCCCAGAGCCAAGCATGACCTGAAACATCTTGGAAGCTTGAGTTGGCTTAAAGAAATATATATTCCACAGAAATCCTGATGAAGGGATAAAATAGAGAACAGTATATATACGCATGCCCAGTCGTCACAGTTCTCTCTACAAAGGTTTTAGGATTAATTATTTTAAACTTGCTCAAATTTACATGGGGTACTTTATTTTATTTTTGATTTTTAATGTTAAAGAATATGATTTAGTTTACAGAGTTACAATTTAGAGAAAATTAGATACATAGATACTTCATGGAAATTAGATTAAGGTGAAAGGCAAAAATAGAAATAATAAACAACTTAAAAATCCACTATCTTAGTCCTTAAAATAAACTCACAACTCATAATTTTAGTAAGAAATCATTTTCTGCTAAATAAACAAGTTAAGAGGATAATTTTTATTTTAAAAAAAAAAAATCACGTACAAATTGAACATCATCTGCCAATATCTCCGGGGCTGCCGAGCGAATCAGGTCAATGCCTTTCTGGTAATCCAGTCTTCCAATGAATCCAATCTACAAAATCAAATTAAAACAACAATTAAAGGTACATGTATATTTTTTCTACAAAATTCAAGTGGAACGACAAATTTTTGTCCTACCAGAGGACAATCAGGCCGAATGGGAAGGCCAAGTTCCTTCTGCAAAGCAATCTTGCACTGAATCTGTAACATATAAACACCTGGGTTAAAGAAGGATGCTGCAAAACAGTAGCTATAGAAACATGAGATTAAACCAGTGGGCATTGAAACATGAGATAAAACCACCTTTCCAGAGAGATCGTCAATTGAGTAATGGGAAGCAATGTGCTCATCTGAAGATGGATTCCACTCAGTTATATCAATGCCATTTGTGATTCCTGACAATAATAACATACATTAGTTGAAGAAACTGCAAGCGCCAATAAAAATTTATTCACATGCACTCCATGAAATTTACTGTTCATGAAGACATGAAGAGACATCCTGCATTTGACCAAAAGCATCATTGTGTCCTAGTTAAGATCTATTGCTGTTGGCAATGCAGAAATCCACAAAGGTGAGGTCCCATGAAAATAAGGAATCCTGGAGGACCTTTAAGTTTGTAGATACCTAGCAACCTGAGACCAACTCTGCACTATACAACAACCTTATGTTAAATTGTAGTTATAGAACACATACCATTCAGAACACTCTTTCGACTGCTTAATATCTCATGTAAGCCATATCCACCTTCAACAGTTGTTATTTCCCATGAATAACCCTGCAATTAGCAAAAATAACAATGACCATAATGTGATACGGTAAATGAAATATAAAGCGCTTATGACTGCATATGGGGGACCCATCAAATAAACTTTCTAATTCAAATCTTGAAAAATAAAAGCGCTAAAATAACACAAGTAGATTATCATAGACAACTAAGTGATAGGAACCCAATAAATCGTCAAATTAGAAACCCAAACGTGGAACGAAGATATGCAAGACTAATGACCTTGCTCACTGTAAGTAATCGATCAGCTGTGACAATTGCACCCTTCAGAACATTGACAGCTTCACCAGTATCAAGAGCATGTGTCCTAGCCCAAGTAGGAAACACCCATTCCAGTGCCCCATACCATTCTGGAGGTAGTCCCAAATTCTTGTAAGTTGCGGCAGGTTCAACACCCTTTCATATGTAGAACAAGAAATATTTGAGATTACCATTTGAGACGTGAACTTTCATACATCATAAGAATTTATACAAAGAGGTTTATGAACCACAAGCACAGGTGGCAATTTAAGTAACATGGAAGGAACAGCATGGAGAGAGTTGATCACGACGGCACCTGATGTGAAAGGTTATGTATTACAAGTATACTTCGAGCATCCTTATAGATTCCATGTGGACGATACTTTGAAGCTAAAAGCCTGAACCAAAACAGGAAAAATCAGAACCAACTTTGCCAGAGATTTTAACATCCTATATAAATCAAAATTTGCAATAAGAAATTGGGGTGGGGGTGGGGGTGGGGGAAGAAAAAAACTACTATCCATTTAATGAGATATTTGAAGAAACGATTAATTGATACATGGTCCAGACCGGAAGAATCCTTCAAGTACAAAATTTTTAAATGATTTTACAATGACAAGCTCACAACAACTTAGTTACCAAAACAGTTTCCTACTTCCATTGATGAGGGATAAAGAGAGGGATTGTGTTTTGGTAAAAGTTTTCTAATGTTTAAACAAGAGAAAGAGAGATAAAAGTGCCATAGGCTACATGGATTCAATAATGGGGCACAAATTGATAAAGAAACAGTAAGGCTATTTTCCTAATATTTATTGAAAAATTAATCAAAAATCAACTAATCGATCAGTAAATGCAAATAAAGCAATTGATTTAGAAGAAAACCACTTACACCGGCACAAGACCAGCATGCCAATCATTCACAAGGAAAAGGCATTTTTCACCATATGTAAAACCCCCCAATGGAAGCACCAATGGAGCTTCACATGCTGCATAACAAAGTAAAGTGTACCGAAACTGTAAAACCAGATGAGAAGACGGCTTGTCATTGTTTGAGAAAAAAATCATTGTTTGCTTCATAAGTCCCAACACTACTACTAGATTAAAAACATACCTGGTTATCACTGAAAGCACCATTTATATCCCCATAAGGGTTTCCAGGTCTGTGATACGAAGGGTGGTCCACAAATACCTACAAAAGGGGAATGTGCTCATCATCATAGGAGTCATGATCTGACTTGAATGGTATTAGGAACAAGTGAATTAGTCTCTACATATTTGTAAATAAGAGCCCGCAGAAATCCTTACCCAGTCAACACCTTCTCTATATTCATGGAAGAAAGCAATCTCTTGTTCTCCACCAAAACAATATATCTTGATACGACATCCTAAATCTTTAGCAAGAGTGAAATTCTTGTCTGCAGCAGTGCCATTCAAGTATCTAGGAGAGACAACCATCACACGATGTCCTCGGGCAGCTAATGCTAGAGGCAAAGAACCACAAACATCTCCTAGTCCACCTGTTTTCGAATAAGGTGCTGCCTCAGCAGTGACAGAGACAATATTGTAGCTCACTCGAGTTTGAGCTTTGTCTTCTCCTTCAATATCCTCAATTTTCTTTACCCCATAACCATCTACCTCTTTATGAGAGTCGATGACTTCATGGTCTCCTGTGGTTCAAGTTTATATTTGCAATCAGAATTCCCAGTTCTTTAGTATCCACAACAAATGTCAATAACATGCAGATCGGTATATTCAAGAGGAAATTAAAACCCAGAAGGACTGGAAGCAGCCAAACGTCACCAGAAAGTTACACAAAGTTCAACTTTATTTGTTGGGTGCAACCTTCTAATACAAAATCTTGTATTTCACAAACAAGTCTCTGAATATCTATGACTATCAAATTCTGTAAAGAAAAAATTCCAACAACTGAAAATAATTCAATAACATCTTAAAAGAATTTATGATTTTTCCATGAAGTTGTAGTTAATTTTCTCCCAATTATCGACTGATCAGTCCCTTTGTTGACTTCTTGAATCTTCCTGTGGGGCTTTTAGGCAAACAGGATTCATAAGTTAAAGCATGTAATCACCGGATTTGGCAATTGCCAAATGAATTTCAATTTTAAATATGAAATAAAGATGAGGCTCAGTAAGCTTGTCAAAAGTAACTTGCTCCATGGGTAGTAAGTGCCAGGCCTCAATTACTGGATATGTTGTCCACTATCAAAATTTAAGATTCTGGTACAGGAACTTCAGATTTGAAAAAGAATCCAAAAAAGCAAAATTTTGTCTCCTAGTAAGTAAAGTCAATTAGTCAAATAAGGAGAACACAATCAGAAAAGAAAAGTAAGACGAAATAAATGAAAAGCAACCGTTTGAATAATAACAAAATGATTAGCAAATCAAAGCAGATTCCAAAACTGAAGAACAAGAAATTTGAAAAGCACTAAAAAGCAAGCCTTTTAAAAAAAAAAAAAAAGAGTTCGCAGATTGCAAAATTGAAAACAAAGCAAAGTGAACATACCAGAAGGAGGAATCAAGTGAAAACCAATAACCGAACCAGAACCGTCCTCTTCTTGAGCCAATAAATACCCGGGTTTATTCTCATCTTTTTCATCGTCAACCGAAGGAGAAGATCTATCTTGAGAACTGATATTACCAGAAACAGCGTCAGTGCCACCACTGCCACTGCCGGCGCTGCCATTGGCAAACGACCTTCTAATCATCAAGAAGCCATTTTTGGTAGTCTTTTTGGATAGAGGAAACCCCAGCTGGGTTGTTGGTCTGGAACGAGTGGTGCCAACTTTGGTTGCAGTATTGAGAAATGATTTCCATGACAGTAAACGAGTGACTTGCAGAGACTCCATGAGAATGAGAGTCTCCAGAGAGAGAGAGAGAGAGAGAATGAGGAGCCGGAAAACTCAATAAGGAAAATGGAAGCGATCCATGAGACTCGCTAAATTTGAAAGTCGAATAAAAATCTTGTAAAGTGAGACAGTTGTAAATTGTAATGAAAGAGAAGAGGGAACACTTGTCGATTGTTTGATCAGCTACAGATATTATATGCCATTATAACTTCTGAATCCATATTTTTACACTATTTTATAACAATCGTAAATATTATATTTTTATCAAATTGGTCACTAGCCAAATATCCACTATTTATTAATAATAAGATGATTTAGGTATGATGATTTTTCTCAATGTCACGGTAAATGGTGGTAAGTAACATAAAATGTTCTTTCAATTTGAATCAATTTAATGAAAAGGCATCAGCATCCATAAATTATATCAACTATTTTTATAATCAAATACAATATTATTTGTTTTCCAAAATTTTCTGTAAGAAGGAAATTTCTCTCTCTAATTGATTTTTTTTTTATTTCTAATTTTTTGTTTTCAATTTTTTTTCTTTATTTGTCTATTTTTTCTTGCATCTCAAGTTTTTTCTTGTGACCTTCTAATAGGATCATTTTGGTGCTTGGATTAAGAATGAATACTTATAATAGAATTGGTCATATCCACTTTGACGATGGTGTAAGGAAGTTTTCATATTCTAGGTGGGGAGCTCTTTGGAACATTACTTTTCAATAATAGCTTCTTGTGATTTTATTTTATTTTTGGTCTTATTATCATTGTTTTATTTTCATTTTTATTATGTTGTTGGCTCAATTGAGTTATTAAATTTTATTTCTAAGTTTCTATATTTAGATTTTAAAATGCGGTTGCATTGTTTTGTTGTCCTATCATGCACTATGGTGATTTTCATTTTTTGATTTAAATATAGTCTTGCCTATAGTAGATCAACTGGGTGACTAGACACGACCAATAAAAACCATCCCATGTATAATTAGATTTTAGTGTGTGTGGTTTTTTCTCTATTTGGTTACAAAGAATTCATAATGAACAAAGTTAGTGTTTATATAGTTAGATATTATCCTAATTAAATCTTGAGTTTTATGTATTGTTCAAAGAGTTATATTTGAGTCTAATATAGTCATTACATGTACTATTAGATATTAAATCCTATATATCATTAGGCATTAGATTCTAGTGTGTAGTTCAAAGTTAATATTTATATAGTAGATATTATCCTAACTAAATCTTAAATTCAGGGATTGTTCAAAGTGTTATATTTGAGTCTAATATAGTCTGTTACAAAGCTTATGGGCCAAATTGATGTTTTTAATGCAATACCGGATCTGTCGTTACTAATCTTCAAAAATAAAAATGCCTTAGGTACCTATTTGATATAAATGGTAAACATATTCTCCTTATTCAAGAAATCGCGCAAATTTAAGGATTAGATGTGATAACATGGCGACTCGTGAGATCCCTGGAAAGCGCGAAAGCCCAATATGATCCTCTGCGAAGCATTTTAGAGTTAGCAACTTTTAGTGAGCCAATCAAGTTAGTCGAAGAAAAGAAAATCGTAGCCGTGGCAGTTTTTGAGTGGTTCTCTCGTCATGACTGGATTTGAGTGATTTTATGGTGTACGAACTCTGAAGGTTTATTAGCTCAACTAGATCTTGCCAGAAAGACGCGTGATGACGTGGCGAAATCAGAGCGGAGTGCTTTAAAAAAGACGAAACACTTGTTGTGTCCATGAAGGTTGCTTACTTGCCTTCAGGCTCCTCGCGTGAAGCCGTATTAAAGTACAAATTGCTCCGTCTTGCTTGGCTTACTCGTTTTTGTAGTGTACTCTCTGAACCGAAAGCCGTTGATTTAAAGTTGTGAAATATCGAATCGCGACAAAAATTTGCATACGCATGCAATTTGCACGCGAAGTGTGTTGCTACGTAAAATCAATCTTCATCAATTAGACTTCGAAGCCTTATACATGCATATGTATCCACCTTTATTGATATCTGGAGGTATATTATTTATATTTTATTCCACTTTGCACCAAAGGAATATTATAAACAAATTCTGTGTCGAGTTAACTCTAGTTACTTTTTATGATTGAGTAGTGCCATTGGCAGACGGTTGCTTTCCTTAAACACAACCTTTTTTGTTGCCGCACTCTAAAAATAATGGAATGCAGTGTAATTTTGAAATCCCAAAATATAATTTCGAAACTAACCCCACTCTTCTTCTTCAACAAATGAGCTCTCTCTCTACACTTCATTTTTTTTTTTTTGGTTCTAACCAGCAGATACTTCAAATTGAAATTGAAATGACACCCACTCGAGTGTCATCAAGTACACTATAATAACAAAAATAAATACCCATTAAACTGATTAAAGGAAAAAATAAAATAAAATCTTAATAAACAATTAAAACCCCACAACAACATCTACGCGTCACCAGCAGATTCACCTTCTTGCTTGTTATGCTTCCTTAGTTTCTTGATATCGTTCTCCTAAGTCTTAATGATTATTTTTCTTTTGTAAAGTTTTAAATCTTAACAAAAGAAAAAGAAAATCTACCATTTCTTCTTTCTCTTTTTGTTGATGTCTTGTACTAGTTAACAAGTTTGAATTTCTTTTCTTTTTTTTTTGAATTACATGAGACTATTGTTTATATTACAATTCATATTATATGAAAATATAATATCTTATATAGAACTATACAGATTTTTATCTTCTTTAATATTCGAGGAATGTCTATTTTACTTATATTCGAAAGTGAGAAAACTGCATTCATTTATAATTGAGGAAGGAATTAATCCTCACAAACCTTTCTAATATTCTAAAGATATCTATAAATCTCTTTAATATTCAAAGAATATTTACTTCACTCACATTTTAAAAAAGAAAAAACTACCTTTACTCATAAATAAGAAATGAAATCCCCATAATGCACTACCCTCGCAATTATGACGGAGCGGCTCTAGCCGCTCGGCCACTAGTCGATTAAAAAGTTTGAAATTTCAGTTGTGAAAACGTGAACATGTTTGTTGTATATTAAATCAATAAGATTAGATTTGAGAAATATATGCTTACAAATAGGCAAGAAAGTAAATTTGAAGGAAGAGAATTCGAAACCTAAAAAAAAATAATAATAAACAGACGAGGGTAATTTTAGAATTAGCGTGCTTTTTGAGAAGTGATTTATATGTAAAATATTTAAGAGGTGCACTTAGAAAAAGGGAATTTTGTCTTTAAAAATTAGATAGGTGCTAATAGCTCCACTGGATTACGTTTATATACCTTAATTGAAAGGTGTTAACGATAGGTCTTGCTATCAACACCCCTTCATTATTCTTACAAACCCTTTCATTTTTATACTCGAGGACAGGACAAATCTAATAAACTCCACTTGCATTTTACCTGTCTTCAAATCTTTTAATCTCTCTCTCTCTCTCTCTCTTCAAGTTCGCTTAGACGACATCTTTGCATTCATAAAAATTGCAAGGAGTTGAAAGACAAGTCATATGTGTTTATACAGGTAAAAAAGGGTAATTTTGGTATTAAAATTAGTTTAATTTAACATAAGGCCACGATCAAGCCCATTTGGGACCGTACCGAAAATGGGTGTCCAGTATCTTGGCCAAGGGAGAAAAAGCTCATCAGTCTCAAAAATCGAAAGAGTGGGCTTCTTGGCACTGCTGTCTCTAAATTCATTTTACAAGTCTCTTTAATTGTAATTACCTAAATAACTGAAGATAAATTAACTTATTTTTTTGTTTTGAATAAAAATTTAATTAATTTTGAATAAAAATTCAATGAAACACTTAAATATATTAGTCTTTTAAAACACCCACCCTGTTTTCATAATTTATATTTATATTTTAAATTTTAATTGAAAATATTTTTTGAAAAACTTTTAAGAACTAAAAATTATACAATATAGAAATTATGTAACAATAAGAAAATAATATAAGATTTTAGAATCCAAAAGGATGTTATAAGAATTTTTTAGGGCTGTTAAAAGCTCCTCTCAAATCCAAATCCAAATCCAAATAAAATCTCGTTTAGGGCCGCTATTGGAGAAAATTTTCTAAATAAGGCCGTATTTTTTCTAAATTTGTTTCTGAATATTTTTTATTAGATAAATTTGCTTTTTGCCCAATTCCACAACTTTTTGATTATGGAAAATGATAAATGAGCTGAAGGAAGACAAAAGACAGAATGAATTATAACACCATATAGCGTTAATGCGTTAATTAATTATTTTTTTTTCCTTTTACACTATATAGTATCATAATTAATTATGTCTTCCTTTTCTCCATTTTTTTTAATATCACTACTCTTTGATTATTAGCTATGCGGCATTGATGAACTGATGACGTGGCAATTACGTTTCAATATATAAAATTAACATGCCTTCATTAACATGTGATAACTTTCATTAAATTGTACACAAATAACATGATCAATCAATCAATGAATCAAAAACATGTGTAGAGCAGGTTGAAGAACCAATGATTTAGAAGACATGAGGAGGATGAAAAGATCCTACTGGTAATAAGGGGCGGGTTTGGGCCTGTTTCAAATGCAACGTCAAAGCGAAAATCTTGAGTTGAAGAGCTTCGAGCAACCCCTTGGAACCTTGCTTCTCTTTCTGACGTAGTTTATGTTTCAATATCCAGTTCTCTTGCATCAACTTCTCTTCGGCTTTTGCCTTCTCCTTGGCTGTGATTTCGTTGCAAAAACCTTGCACCGCTCACACGGGACGTGCTTTTGCGTCCTCCATGCTTTGGATCAACTCCTTCACTGACAAGTCTGCCCATGTTTCCGTGAATGCATCTTTTTGTTTTTTTTCCCCAATAAATACTACAAGCACAAGACGAGTTTTCTTTTGATGACGATGATGATCCTGTGGCCATGGAGTCTTCTGATCCTGTGGCCATGGAGTCTTCTAAGCATGTTATTGGAGCCCCTCGATAGCCAGTTCTATATCTTTCAGGGCGATGTCTACAAGCTGATCATCATCATGTTGCTGCTGCATCGTTGTATTGTTTCCAGGTTCAAGGTTTTTTGAGAGGGAATTTGGTGACGACATAAGGATTTCAAGTAATGCGTGTGTGTATATAATAATAATAATAATAATAATAATAATAATAATAAGTCTTGGATGCGGATGTCTTATTTTTTTAAATGCAACCACATTATTAAACTGTGCAGTTTTATAGTGTATTTGTATTGATGATGATGATAATAATTTTTTAGTGAAGACATTTTCATTTCAAGAGTGCTAAATTAACAAAGGGATGGCAGGCAGTGTCATTTCCGTGGGTCCTATTTTTGTTTCTTTTTTTTATTTAAAAAATTAAAATAATGAAAATGAAACATTAAAAATAAGAAAGTACTGGCAAAAGGTAAAAAGTGCCCTTATCCCCCAAACTCGACGAAGCCAAACCTGACGAACTTAGATTTGCATTTGCATTAACAGAAGAAAAATGAAATAAAACCAGCGAGCATCATCTCGGAGATCTATATTCAAAGATCGGAATTTGGTGCCAAAGACCATGCTAACAACGTTGATGAAATTGTAGCCAGATAATTGGTAACTTTCACTTTCCCATTACATTCAAATAAAATTAGTTTTTGGTTGTGTTATATACATTTAAATTGTTAGAAATCTTTTTCAATTTAAATTGTTAGAAAGCAATGGATTAAATTTGTAAAAATTCTTGAATACGTGTGTTTTATATATTTAATTTGTTATGAATTGTTATGATTTTTTTTTTAACCTTGAATTGATAGAAAGTAATGGATTAAATTTGTGAAAATTTTTGGATGCATTTTATATATTTAAATTGTTAGGATTTTTTTAATTTAAATTGTTAGAAAGTAATGGATTAAATTTATAACAATTTTTGGATGTGTTTTATATATTTAAATAGCTGGGATTTTTTTTAATTTAGATTGCTGGAAATAATGGAATAAATTTATAAAAACTTGTGGATGTGTTTTATATATTTAAATTGTTAGGATTTTTTGTTACTGGACAAAAATGTTTGAAAAATTTATAATTACTTATTCTTAACACTAATGTTAATTATTTTGTAGAAATGGAGAATTTAGAAAATGAGCTTAAATTTTAAGAGTTACATGAAACAAGGGCCGACAATGCTATTAAAATTGTGCAAAAAAAAAAAAAAAGTGAGCCAACTCTTGGAATGTTATTTGATAGTCATGAAGAAATGTTTGCATTTTACAAAGTTTATGGTAAACAAGAGGGGTTTCCAGTGAAGGTTCAGAGTATTAAGAAAGGGATTGATGATATTGTCAAATATGTGACATTTGTATATGGTCATAGCGATAAGTCAAAAAGTAAATCTGCTAATGCGTTAAAGTCGAAACCTAATGTGAAAAATGGTTGTGATACAAAAATTAGAGGTTGTCTAAATGAAGATGGAAAATAGGTTTTTCGAATTTTAAATCTTCAACACAATCATGAATTGAGTCCAAATAAATCTAGGTATTTCCCTTGCAATCACAGAATTAGTGCAAGTGCTAAAAAGAAAATTGAAATGAATGATTATACAGGAATTAGATTTGGCTAAAATTTCAATTCTATTGTTGTTGAAATTGGTGGGCATGAAAATGTCTCATTCTTAGAAAAAGATTGCAGAAATTTTATTGAAAAAATAAGGTGATTACAGCTTGAGGCAAGAGATGCTATGGCACTTTTAAAGTACTTCTAGAAAAAACAAGCAGAATGTTCTTTTTTTTTTTTTTAGCATTGATTAGGATGAATGGGATCAATTAAAGAATATATTTTGGGCAGATCCAAGCGATTGGGCAGCTTACAAATATTTTTAGAGACGTTATCACATTTGACACTACATATCTAACCTCTACTCAACCACACAAACACATTTATCAACTTTATTTAGTTTTAAAATTATATTTGATTTAGAATTTCTATTAAGAATTTATTTATTTGTAGGTTTAGTATTTCTCTTATGGCCTCGTAAAAATAGTGATGTGCTACTTTTACATAAAAGAGATAGTTATTTGGGGAAGAAATAGAATAACTAAAGATAGAATGAAATGTGTTGATATAGAGTTCGTAAACTTGCTAAGAGGAGATTGGAATATAATGAGTGCGCCAAACAATTAAACTAGTATGCAGATTTTCCCATATTGAAGGTAGAATAGTTAAAGAAAACACCCAAAATATTAGGCATATGAGGTGTCATTATCATCAGAAAAAGTTATTAATTCCTTTACTTATATTGAGGAATCAATAAAGAAATATTTTGTTGACAAAGTGGATGCAGCACCCTGCCACATTTGTAAAAATGGCCAAAGTAGCCCATCAAAACAGTTGGGACCATTTGTCCTTACTTGACACGCCAGCCATTATAGGACAACTTTTGCCGAGGGATGCTAGACCACCTAGAGTCCAACATGTGTAAGTGTGGACAAAATGTACAAATGACATCCTACTTGCTCTCTAAACATGCACCCAATGCACCAACGATCACAAAAGGCAAATGATAGGAATATCCTTTGTGTAGAGAGAGAAAATACCAATAAAAATATGCCATGTGACATGGCGAACGGGCACTCGAGAGTACTCCATAAAAAGAGGTTCGTGTTTTATTTTTCTCATTATTCATTAGCAAACACACACAACACACAAGGCAAAGATTTTCTTTAACCTCTAGCCACCTCTATCATTAAGAGTTTGCAAGCACTTATCTCAAAAAATGAACTCAACGCTAATTTGAGAGTCAAACTGTGGCTGTTACCTCTATCCTCCTTTCTTCCTCTTGCAGGTTAAGAATAGCCCTCCAAGCCAACTCTCCCCAAATCAAAACCCTCCTAACAGCCTCACCTCTTTCATTCTTTCTCAAGCTCCACAGGAAGCCAAAAACAAATAACACACCTTGATTACGTGAGTCACTAATTTATTTTATTATAAATTTATTTTGTTTAGCTAAGTTTTTGTTCTTCCTTGTTCACCCCAAAATTTAGTTAAATAAGATACTTTCATAATGGAATTATATCTAAACTTTAAATATTAATATCAATCGTGTAAATATATTTATTCAAAAAAAAAAGATTCAATCAGAAGAGAATCTTGATTCAATATTGATCCAATACTAATCCAATACGACCGCATCCATGCCCACCTGTAGTTTGAATATTAATTCTACATCCTCCGGCGACTAAAGTAGTTAATTACTGTTAGAACCGAACCGCATGAAAATTAGGAAACACGTACGTACAATATTAAACTAGCCAACTGCCCACCATTCCCCATTGAAACTTGAAGCTGAATGGCATTACATTAGTTACTCAGTACAGATCCCAAATCAACCATCTAACGCAAACTGAGTGCTATACTAATAGTTAATACAACTGCATCGTGAGTAGAAATTCCATATATAAATAATAAGCAAGATAACTGTTGAGAGATGAACCTCAAATCTGGAGCTGAATCAATATGTGACACGTCGGTTGTCTAATTGATTAATGGATGACATGTCGACTATATAGCATCAAGCTGTTATATGATGGATTTTGGTTTGTCAGCTGGATAGATAAGTTGTGCACATGATGCAACACGTGCACAACTAATTCAAAACGACAGCAGAAGCCAGTGTTTTCAACAAGCTTTTTCCACGTGTCTTGAAGATGCTTAAAACAGCCGTTAAAGCTGTTAAACAAGCGGGAAGTTTTTAGGTTCATAAGCTAGCAAACCCAGAAACAAGAAGCAGGTTTTCAGGGGGTTGTTTCTAGTGTATTCTCAGGGTGTGTATAAAGGATGATGATCTGTCATATGTAAAGGGGGTGAGTAACAGCTTCTCGGGAAAACACTTGTATCTTGTAAAGAAAAAAATCAGTAAAAGCTTCTTCTCCTTTTCACAGTGGATGTAGGCTTGAAATGGCCGAACCACTATAATTTTTCTTCTGATTCTCTGTGATTGATTCTCTTCTTCTTTAACTTGTCTTTAATTGATTCTGGTTAATTACATCTGTATCATTTGAAAGTTTTTGACTGAATATAAGCTGTTCTTAGTTCCAAACCTAACGAGGCAGATCTTGGGGGATCAAGATCAGTTCTTTATTGGTTTTGGTCCAACAATAACTTTTATAATATTGCGATGGATAGAATAGTTGTTATATAAAAAATTATATGATGCTAAATTTTAACATACAACGATAAAATTATTAAAAAATAAGTAATTACTACTCAGTATTAAATTTAAATTCATAGATAAAATGATTAAAAATATATGTAATATAATTGGACAAAAAAATATTATACCAATCGAAAATATGTTAAATAATACAATTAATAATACTGTATAACAATACATAAGAAAATTTAATTTCATCAAACGTTACATAAATAGTACTTACAAACAAACAAAATTATTTTATTTATAAATCAAACAAAATCATGTCTCCAACCATGACCACCAAGACGCAGCCTCCAATCTTCACCGGCACTGGAATCCGGGCTAACCCCGGCTGCAACCCGTTTAACCCGGCTGCCATTATTAAAAGCTGGGCTAGGGCTCCTCGGAGCCTGGTATGTCGTCGTTGCACCGCCAGAACTAGAGGAATCACAGGCGCCTGCAGCTGACCCAAGTACTGGGTCTTTCTTTGTTGAAGAGTTCCACTGCGGTGTAGCATTTGGACTCCTCTGCTGCTGCTTGATATTCATCATGCCTTGGCTTCTCACCTTGGCCTTGGCAGACTGTGTCGGCGCCATGTAGCTTGGGACATTGTGTGAGAACGATGGCTTGTGTTGGCGAGGTATGTATGAGCTTGAGTCTGATAATTCTCTATTGAACCTTCCCATTTTGGTGTTGCTTGAGCTTGGTGGTGTGACCACGTCCATTTCCACGGTCTTTTCTGATAGCATGTCGTCGGTTGTCGTGGTTGTGGTGGTGGTAGCGGTGGGGAGTGCAATGTAAGACGCTTCATTTGGGCCTAAATTGCGGGCGTGGTGCGGCTGTGCTGACATCCAACGCTCAAGCCAATTCCATCCCCACTGCCCTCTTTCACCCTCTTGCGCATAGAGTTCCACAATGTCTCTACCATTTGGGTTAGACTGTGACAGATGTTGATGTTGTTGCTGCTGCTGCTGTTGCTGCTGTTGCTGCTAGTGTTGGCAGAGTGTTAGCATCATTTGATTTTCGTGTGTGACATACTAGGCCGAACATATATATGTTTAAAATATCAGAACCTAAGGTCAACATTGTATCCAAATATGATATTGATTTGTGTTTATGTTTTAAAAATCTTCTGCCATCTATACATTTTTAACATTAATTTAAATTAAAATCAGAGTTGTACAAAGCTATACAACTATTATTCTAGTTGAATTAGAATTTTACTAAATTCATATCTCTAGACCTGAGCATGATTCAATAACTGTATGTGATTGAGATTTAATTATATATAATAATTTATCACAAGGTCAATCAACATTAAGGCTCAATCGGTTTGATATAACTTTTTAAATATAACTTATTTAAGTAAAGCTTCTACAAGTAGAAGTTTTATCAGAAAAATTTAATTGTTTGGTTATCAATAAAAGCTTATATTAAAAATTATAAAATTACTTTAGTAATGAAAAAAGATTGTCAAATAAGTAAAGAATATTTTAAATATTTTAACAATTTAAAAATATTTTTCAACTTTTATTTTCAAAAGCTTAAAATTTGAAATTTTGTTAATAGAGGTGAAATAACTTTTTTAATCTTAAAAACCTATACTAAAAAAACTAAACAATAAAAAAAATATAAAACTCACTTATGGGATTAAATAAATTTTAAATAAATTTTTATAATCATTAAATAAGTGATATCAAATAAGCACCGATCATAAATCTATACCATTTAACTTAAGAATCACTATTTCTTAGCCAATTTAAATTCTAAAATCTTGATTCGGTGCTAAAAGCATTGGAAAAAGATAAGCGCAGAGGATAGGTAAGCACTGCGTCCAAATTCAAATCAGATGGCTAACTAATTAACCGACCTGATAGGCATAAGCATAAGCGAGGGCTCTTTCTTTCTTCATCAAAGATTCGTGCTTTCTTGATGCATTCTCTTTAAGCTTCTTCTCTGAGCTTTGAGGGCTGCCGCGGCCCTTGTCCCAGCTGCCAGCTGCGGCATACTGCTTCAGGGGACTCCTCTGTTTTTGCAATTCTTCATCAACTTCTTCTTCATCTTTGACCTTCATCTTCTGAAGTCTCTCGTGAGCCAATTGGAGCCTGCGTGCTCTCACTCTTGCCTGCACCCGCACTAGTGCCTGCATGCAGCGCATTGTCATTTGCGCTTGCTTTCTTACATTATGACCTCTTACTAATGCTTGTAGCCTCACCAACCCCTTCAAAGCCCGCAATGCTCGCCGAGCCTGTAACATTAATACGTTAACAAGTTGTTCTATCAAAATTTGTGACTGGTTTGTCACGACTACTCAAAATAACTAAGGGCTAGGGGCTTGAGCGAGGACTTTTTAATAAGTTTTTTTAGCTGGCTTACCCCAATTCGAATTCTGAAATGCTATGAGATTAAAAGAATAATTTAAATTTTACCCAGCCTCTTTTTTTTAAAAAAATTATGTAATATATGTGAGTAATTAATTTAATTAACATTACTAGGTAGCCTCGATAATATGACTGTATGAGAGTTGCAGCCCTCTCTTCCTTGGAGTGACGCCCATAACCGGCCAATCGAACAACTTTAGCTGCAGCTTGTGCTGCTGCGACTGCTGCTTCTGCGGCGGCAGCAGTGGCTACAGCGACAGCTATAGCATGATTTCTATCTTCAGCCGGAGTTGATCCGGTGCTCTCGTCGTTTGTTACATCCGGTGAGCTCTCTGCCGGAAAATGTTCTAATGACACAACCTCTGGAACCTCTTGTTGCCATTTCTCTACATTTTCTTTCTGAAAATCATGTAAATACTTACGGTCTCAGTGTAAATACTACTTTAAGTAATATAAAAAATTTTAGAGGAACATTCATCACATAGTAGGTAAAATAGTAAATTGACAATTGTGGAAATTCAATATCCATACACTCTAAAAATAAAATATAAATTTCACTAATTTCCTATTCATGTTCTTTTGATAATTCCTCTTAATTGATATTTTTGCTAGTGCGTTAACGCAACTTTCTATAGTTCATATTGAAGTATTTAGCTATCAAATTGACATGCATATGTTTAAATATAGTGTCACAAATGTAGATCTTTAATGAGTTTTAAACTAAAGTCTATGTATGAATTGATGTTTGAGCAAAATAATACAATTAATGAAGATGGATATATGAAAATCTCCTTTTTTTTAAAAAAAAAAGTTAAGAGAGGTGGGTAAACCCAAATTAATTTTAACTTCTCTTATCACCATTTTAACTTCTCTTATCACCCTAAAAAATCGAACTCGAGTTTTGAAAACAACTGCACTGCAACCAATCCGACCAGGCCCTTGGGCTATATGAAAATCTCCTTTGTTTTACTTTCAATTTAGAAAAATATACAATAATGAAATAAAATGTAATTTTGGCATGATGGTGATCTAACATATCAAAGCACATGAGATATCGAAGTAAATGATGTGATGGGCTTAGGTGGCTTGACAACAATATGTCTAAAAGTTTGCAAAATTTGGTCATGTTGATAGGGGACCATCATATATACGATTTATCCATTCATGGTCCTAGCATTGTTGCAACGATGGAATAAAAGGTTAGTACATTGGTGGATGAGAGAGATCAATAATGTGGTCTTGCAAATTAACCTCAATAATGGTCACAGCCTCATTGATCTATACTGAAAAATTCTATCAAGTAATTATTTATTATTTTGTTAATTGTTTATTTACGTACTTATCATGCATGTGTATAATACAAGTTATAGAACAAAAAGGAAAAAAGACATCTTAATCTTTTTTTATAATATATTTTCACCACACTAGTCGTGAGTGGATTTATAAACCCATTTTATTTCTGGTGTTAAAATAACAACTAAAAAAAATATTATCACAGGGATACATGCCGCATTTTCACATAAAAATTAATTATTCGAAATCTCTATAAATTAAAGCTAATTGATCTGTATGTTAAAAGGCTATATTTACCTTCAGCATATCGTGTTTTCTGTCATTATTTGAAGACTAAATAAAATATTGAAGTGTCACTCTGCGGAGTAAATGTAACAATCAAGTTTTGGCTTATTTATATAGATTTGGAAATTAGGTGTAGGGTGAAATGAAAGTTCATTAATAGTAAGAACTGGCCAGACAGAAGATCAAGTCAAGAAAGGAAATATTAGTATTTTAAATTGCTTAATAATCAAGCATTAATAATCAAAACTGCTATCAATTTAATAATCAAGCATTAATAATCAAAACTGCTATACTAAGTCATTGCTTAAAAGTAAACTTAAAAATTAAAAAAAAAAAAAAGGAAAAAGAAAACTATAAAGATTACCTTTTTCTGAGGCAAGTCCTTATTGGAAGAAGATTGAAAAACTCTCTTCACCGACGAGAACCAACCGATGCCGCCGCTGCCTTTCTTCCCCATATTCCGGTGAGACGATCGATCTATGAGCTGCGTAAACATATGCGCATCAAAAGAGAGCATACTGTAGTTAACTAGCTAGTAACATAGCAATGACCAGTATTGAGACAAAAATTCTGAAAGGCAAAGGGAAAATTGATAAAAGAACCTCAGTATATTGATTGGATCAGAAAGAGTTGATGAAGAGATGCGATCTTGTTAGTTTTGTGCAGCAACAATGATCATAAAATGATGACAATAACATTTGTGATAATGGGATTTTGTTTTGTGGCATTTTTTTTCAAGAGCTACATAATATACATTTGAAATGAGAAATTTCCTACAAAATGGAGACAAAGAAGGAGAAAGACAAGATCATAAAGAGAGAAGAGTGCTCTTGTGAGACTAGTAACTGCAAACCCCGCGCTTTCGCCGTTAGGTATTTATCAATTTCACAGGCAAAATTGGACGGTTGGCGTGGGATCAATCAGCTTCTGCCACGCCATCTTTGTAAAAAAAAAAAGGAAAAGGAAAAAAAAAATTGTATTAAGGGTAAATGGTCTCTCAAGCACTGCAGACTGAGTCAATTACTTAATTCTTATATTTAAAAAATTTATTTAAAAGATTATATTTTAAAAATTTATTTAAAAGATTGTATGTCTTCGTTATAATCTACTTAATTATTGTATATATATTTTTTATTTTTTCATAATATAAGGGCGACTAATTTGATAATTGGCTAATATGTAAATGAAATTAACAATTACAGTTAATCATGAAGCACTAAAATTATATAAATTTACATTATTTTGAATCTTAAGTCACAAAATTTTCTTATATTGAATTATTAATGGAGTTTTCATTTTACGGATCTGCAATCAATTTTTGGAGATTAGTGTTCAATATTTAGATAATTTTTTATTTTCATACTGCTTTGTGCTTTCCACTTAGTGGCCAAAGAAATTAATAAGACGAGAATCTGTAAAAGACTAGTAATAAAGCTAAGATCACATGAATGATGAAGGAAGCCCAAGTCTATTATTGATCCCGTGACCTTTCTTTCTTTCTTTAATGATTATTATTTTTTTCTTTTTTTTTTTTTTTAGTGATCGGTATGTATCTTGCATTATGCACAGCAGTATACGCTTTTGGCAATAATTTATTTTTTCGAAAGTTTTAACCGCTTTGGAGTATTATTTATATTGCTGCAGCGTCAAAAACTACAACTAATATACTAAAACATTATCAAATTCACCACACACACACACACATATAAACTTTGATAAACATAACAAATTTTACTAAAAAAATGTAACGATTTGTGTATTTTCATTGAAAGATCTATTGAAAGTCACCTAATGATATGGTAAAATGAGTAATGGTATGTTTGGTTTGAAAAAATGAAAGAAAAAGAGAGGAGGAAAAAAAATAAATTTTATGTCAAATTAAATAATGATGTTGAGATTGATACTCTCTTTTTTTCTTATTTCTCTTGCCCCTCTCTCTTTTCATTCCTCTGCTCTTCTCTTATTTCTTCTAACCAAGTATGACCTAAGGCTTAATTTGTCTTTAGCTGTTGCGATAATTAGACAATAGGCACTTTTAACTTTACTTATAAAGTTAATTTGATTTTACTTAAAGAAATTCAATAATTTTTGGGAAGTTAATAGATAAAAATTATCCAATCTGAAATCCTGAATTTAATAAAAATCTATTAGATCAGGTGTAATAACTTTTTTAAATTTTAATAAAGTCCTAGATCTTATGCCAAATATTATTGACTTGAAAAACATTTCTTCAAAATTTGGCAGCCACGATAAATACCCATATAAGAATTCAGGAACAGTGAATAAATAACTCAAATCCAGTCTGTCTAATATCATTGGAATTTAGAAAGCGCGGATTTTTTTTTTTATTATTGTTTTTGGCATCGTCGTACGTCTCTTTCGAGAAAGCTATAGCACATTGCATCGTTGGGCTGTGCTAGATTTCATTTTCTATCAGAATTTCCCCTTTTAGTAGCAATTAGAATTTGAGCTGTTCTCGTTATTTTAATTTAAATTGGATTTGAGCTTTTTTGCCCCATTTAAAGAAGGATTATGTAGAACGTGCTAGAAATAATGAACTCTTTTTGGATTCGTCTCTATCGTCAGTGTGACATTTCTCTTTTGTGAGAGAGTTGATCATTTCTAGTACATTCTAGAAATACACTGAAACAACATTTAGCATCAGTTCAATGCTAAATATAATCAAACTCTTGATAATTATTTACCTAAATTGATATTTTGTAGGGTGTGTCCTCAATGAACCCGTATAAGGGTCAAATGGATCCACCCTATAATTATTACCTTTTCTTGCTTTGCTCATGTTTGGTTGGGGATATAACAGAGTTTAGGAAAGTTAGATGGCCTTTTGCTTGCAGCTTTTAAAGGAAAATAGTTAAGGGCTGCAGTACAATTTAAGGAAACCTTTAACCAAATTTCGTGAATAATGTTAATTTCTTTAATTTAAACGGGGACCTAGCTTTTTATTTCACTGCGACACTATTAATTCAGCTATAGCAAACGGTTCTTGATGGACCACTATCTAACTTCGTGTATTCATGGCGATCTCTCTCTCAAGTATTCATGATAATACCATTCATATGTACGTATTCAAAGTTTTTTAAATGCGGATGTAAAAATATAAATTTCATAATGATATAACACTATATGATATCAATGTGTTTTTATTCAAATAACTAAAACTTGATATAGTATTAATCTGAATCTGCATTTTAATGTTTGCACATGATATGTATACTAATGGATAAATTTTTTTTTTTAATGTATTCAAATTTGTATTTTATTGTATTTTACTCACATTTTTAATTTAATAAAATAAAGATGTTCTCATTAGAAAATAACTATATATATATAGATAAGGAATTTTTCCTTCCAAGTTACATGATTTGCATCTTCTCTTAAGAAGAGTTTGGTAAAGAAATTGGTTTTGTAAGCTTGGAAATCACTAAGTTTTCTACATCATAAGTTATGTAATAACTCAGCATTTTTGTCTCTAAAGTGAGAAGGATCACTTATGAAATGAAGAGATATTGTGAGGATAAGAGTGGCTATATGGTAGATCCCTTTTTTAGTTCCCATGTAACTTACTTTAATTTTCCCTCTAAAAATTATATGTCAAGAAAGTGAAAAACATAATATTAGATATCAATATAGTGGTTACCTAGCTACCAACTTCACGTTTGCACGAATCCCCAAGATGACATATTTGTTAGCTTTTATCTTTCTTTTTTTTTTTAAGAAAGGATACATTTGTTAACTCGAAGACATACTAAATTTACAATTTATTCGGATTTATCTGTCCCAACCTTTTTAACAAAAGTAAATAAAAGAACTATTGCATTCAGGATGGAACTACATGTATTTCTAGGGCCGCCTTGGCCACGCCAATTAAAAAAAAGGGAAAAAAATTGAATTGAAAATTTACTCTCTTTTTTTAATGTGAATTTTATCTTATCCCCCTATTTTTTAGTCATGCTTATAATTCTTCTATTATGACCTCTATAAGACCAAAATACTAGTTCCACCATGAATGTATTACTCACAATGTTAGATTCCGGGAGGGCAAGAGTCACAATGGCAAACTTTTAAGACCAAAGTCAAATGTATGCTCTAATACAAATGTCTGAATGAAATTTTATACGGATATGCACATTCATACATCATAGAAGTATTATACAACATTGTACAATGTTACAAAGGACTTTTGCAATGTTGTAAAGGGTTTTACAACTTTGTGAACGTACACACATATATAAAAAATTTTCTAATGTGGATGTCTGCATAAATTTTTATGCAGATTTGGAGTTGCACAACAGTGTGATAGTTTTTCACACCATTGTAAATTATTTCACAATGTTGTAAAAGCCTTCGCATTATTGTAAAGCCCTAAATCCACCCAAAAATTCATTTGACCATCCGCAGAAGAGAACATCTATTTATACATGAATTCTTAGGTACAGGGTCTAATACGGACATGTTATTGAACCATATAGTTTAATAGAATAGGTTCAATTCATTGTAAAGTAATATAGTTTAATAGTCTGTTTTTACTAATTCTATTAAAATATATGGTTTAATAATATGTCTATATGAAAAAAAAAATGAAGATGCCCTGCATAAGAGAAGAAATATATACATACATACATACATACATACATACATACATATATACATATATGCATACATACATGTGTGCATGTATATATGTGTAAGGGGTGGCAAAGTGTGGATTACAAGCAATAAACAATTTATCAAACATCTAATCTATATGCATCAGCAAAGAAATCATGATTGCGAGTCAACAACGTACCTAAAGTGAATGATCTCGATGACTTAATGCAATTATAAGACGTGAACGTTTCTTCACAACACATTAAGGTTTGGTACAACAAATTAATTATTTGTTTCCTTTTTTCACAACTTGTTTTTTCCATTATGCTACCATATTGTTCGTGATTGATCAACTAAAACAATGTATTATTACCCATGAGGCCATGACACTTAATGAAAATAAATAAATATAATTTAAGTTCACTAAGAAAAATTAAAATTGGAATGAGGACCTAACGGGACTGTGATTTTGTCCAAGCTGAAAAGCTTAGCTTGGAAAGAATCTGAAGAAATTTTTTCGTTTTAAATTAAAATCCACTTCTTGAATAACTAATCTGCTTGATTAGGAGTAAATGCTTCTTTAATTATTACAATTTGAGTCAATTACTCATTTAGCGCAAATATTTTCATCAAAATACATTTTTGTAAGTTCCATTTGATCATTCAACACCACATTTCATGCAAAGAACTTTACAGTTTCATTTGATTAATCATTGTAACTTTAATGCGAGAATTTCAGTTAGTATGTCTGATAGGAGTTGATATTGAGGCCTTCGGCATTTGAAAACTTTGAAGTGTGCCATTTTGTTTTAGTGGATGAGAGACATGAGGTGTCAAAAATATGTGTGTTGGAGTTAAAAAATGTATTAAAAGTGCATATTTCGTGGATTTTCATGTTGAAAAACATAAAAAATAATCATTGAAAATTCGGCCCGTTGGAAATATGAGTCAATATTATTTTTTTAAATTCCAAAACCAGCCGAAATAACAACTTCAAACGTGAGAATATAGCTTCATGAATAGTAGCCGTTGGTATTTTTTACATTACTGTTTATGGGCATTGGGTATTGTTTATATTACTGTTCATCCGATACTATTTACGATATTGTTGACGCGATACTATTTATGGCGGCAATTATAAATTCGTCAAGGGGTGCATGAAGTACTATCCTTAATACCAATTTATATTCTTTTAGGAAAATCTCCATCCCAATACAATAATGACACAAATAATGCAGATAGATCTTTAGGATTCAATGACATCACAATTGTGAGGTTGCACTTCAAAAGATTGTGTAAAACAACAAAAGAAAAATTATGAAAAAAACATAAGATAGAAGAAGATGTAATAAAGGTTATTGTGCCTTGAAGGCTTTTTATATCTTCTTTATATAGAAAAGCTCTATGATTTTTTCCCTAATTCAATTTGAATTAGTTGCCCACTTTCGTCATTTAATTTGAATTAGTTATCCATGTGTCTCATAATTTAATTCAAATAATATAATCCAAATTACATATAGATTTAACTTTTTTTAACTCTAATTTATAATTAAATCAAATACATGACTAATTTCAAATCAAATATAAAACTGATTGCCATCACTTCTCTCTAGTGTAGGATATTAGTATTTTCAAATACCAATAAAATTCGTACAATTCTTACTAGAAAATTAATTAATACTAGAAACTATACATTTAATAATGATAAAATTATCATTTTTTCACTTACAATGTTGATTAATGCACTCATAATTTATAAATAATCTTGATGCTCCACTAAAATAGTTTTATGTTAATTTTAACTTATATTTCAAGAATAAGAAGGAATTGCATTAATATAAAAATAAAAAATAATAAAATTTAAAAAAACAAAGAAAGTGGAGCCACCTTATCATGATAAGCAAGCGGCAGTCGATTGTCACTTGCTTATCTTTTGGATTATTGAAAAATAATAATAAAATATTAAAAATAATAAAATAAAGAGAAGGAAGATGGAGCTTATGCGTATAAAAAGTAGGGGAAAGACGGCAAGAGCATGAAAGAAAAAAATAAAAAAAGAAGACATTGGAGAGGAGAGGAAAATTAGAGGATGGTGTTGGAGGTAGCATGCAAAAGAGGGTGAGAAACGGAAGTCTCAGTTTCCAAAATTTCTTCTCTTTTCTTTTAAGTTTAATTTTTTTGTAATTTATTTTTAAAAATTGAATTTTCATAAATAAATTTAGTTTAGTTTTAGTTTTGTTATTTTAATTTTAATATGTGTAATTTAATTTCAACAATTATTTTTATTTCAAGTGTGTTTAGTTAAATAATAATAGATATGGTAAGGTGAAATTCTTAGTAGAAAAATATAATATAATTAAATTATATTTTTAGTTATATAAATTAATTTTTTTTCTATTTAAATTTATGTATATTTTATATTTTGAAATTTTGATTTATTTTAGACAATCAAGGGATGACATAATAAATTCTTAATATCTTAGTACAAAGTATGGTAAAATGGTATTTAGACTTATTATAGACAAACTGAATTTTGGCACATTAAGTACTTAATCCATAATAAAATTAATGAAAAAAATGATAATTTATATAATTAATCTTTTGGAAAATAAAAAAATAAAAAGAAAAGAATTTATTAAATTATATTTACTACTAAGAGTGGACCCATGGCCTAACTAGTTTATTTCCGTAGTTTCATTTAAATAAAATAACACGAATTTAAACTATTCATTTTTTTAGTTTTTAGATAAATTAAAAAAGTTAATGAATTAAATATTTTTCTTATGGATTGACTTTAGATTCAATGAGTTATATTATAATAAGACACTTTTATATTTCAAAGTAATCAATATTTTTAAATTGTGCTAAGTTTTTGGTATTGTTGCTGAAGAAAATTATTTATTTTGTTAATTTTTTCTCTTTTATTGCTTTTTCTTTTTATTTCTCCCTTTGTCATTCTTGGTTTAAATCTTATAATTTTATTTTATTTTATTAAGTAAAATTTTAGTTAGACCCTTATTTTCCTTGGAATTTTAGTACTATGTATAAAAGCTTGTGAAAAATTTCATTTTAACCCATAAGCTCTTGTAAACCAGTCCTTAAACTAAATTGGAACTTGGATCTTTAGATTATAACTTATTCTTTGGACTTTTGGACTTGAGGACTAAACGAATCTTGACTTTTGGAATTTTTGGACAAAATAAACATTGATTTAGACTTTAAAAATTACAACAAAGGCCCTATAATTTGAATTAGTCATTTAATTAGCTAGTAATTTTTAAAATAAAAAAAAAAGAGGGTTTGCATTTTGAGATAAATATTCTTTTTCTTTTTTCTTTCTTTTAATTTTTGCAATTTAATTTTCACTTTTTTATTTTCTTTGCATTTTTTCATTTTTTGGCATTTACTTAATGTTGTTAATTTATATGGCCAGCTCAACTGCCTAAATTGTTATTTAATTTTTATTAATATATTATTAATTTGTTAATATATCTAGTTTAATTAATTGTTTATATGGCTAGTTCTATTTTGTTTATGTGTTTTTTTTTGTTTAATTACTTTATTGTTATGGCTTGTTTAACCGCCTATTTAATTATTTTAATTTCAAATAATTAATTTTTATTTTGTTTTATTTTGTATTTTTTTTATTCTTGTTACATTTATGTGACTTATTTATTTAATTTCAATTTTTTTAATTTCTATAATTTTTGTTTTTTTTACATTGTCATTTGTTTGTGTATCATCTAATTTCATGCACATCATCAACATTGCATGAGACGTTGGTTCTGAATTTCAAGTGGTAGGTTAATATGTAAATCTCAATCACCAATACCAATCATGAAAGAGACTTAAGAAGAAAACTTTTTGAACTAATTTAATCCTCAAATTGATCATGAAGACAATCATTCTCAATAAAATGTACATGATCAGAATCAACCAGGAACTATGAGGGACTATATCTATCTAACTAGAACTGGAGCACCCTTCTATATAGTATTTCCTCTAGAAGCATCTCGATTCAATTTTAAACCAGGTATTATTTAACTTTTACCAACATTTTATAGTTTGGAATTCGACAATCCACACTTGCATCTAAGAGATTTTGAGGAAGTTTGTAACACATACATAGACCAAAATTGTAGTATGAACATAATTCAACTAAAGTTTTTTTTTCTTTTTAATTGAAAGATAAAGCTAAAATATGACTACAAAACCTCAAATCTGGATAAATAAGAACTTGAAATAACATTCAAGAAAAATTTTTGAAAATTTTTTTTCCACCCTACATAACAAATTCTTTCAAAAGACACATAATTACTTTCACTCAAAAAGTAAGAAAGACTTTTTATTAGTGTTGGAACATGTATAAGGAATTACTTAATATTTGGCCACACCATGGTTTTAAAGCATAGAGCTTAGTGTTATATATGTATGAGGGATTAACATCCCACAATAGATAGATTTTTCCACCCCATAGAACAAAATTTTTCTAAAGATAAATCACTATTTCCACTCAAAAACTGGGGGAGACTCTTTATTTGTGTTGGGACAAGTAAAAGTAATTACTTAATATTTGCCCATACCATGGTTTTGAAGCACAGAGGTTAGTGTTATATATGTATGAAGGATTAACATCCCACAGAAGACAGATTGTTAAAATAATGTATAATAGTAAGTTTAGAGACAAAATCCTAAAGCTACATTAGATTATTCATCTTAACCAATTAGCTGAAAATGCACAACACTAGAATATTGTTGGTTTTTATGAGTCATCGAGTAAACCCAAGCCATCTCCATTTGGTGAAAGCATGTACAACCTTAATGAAGATCATGACCTTCAAACCAAATTTGCGTCTATAGTTTGAAAGGTCGAAACTTAAGAGTAAAAAAAGAGTGATCATATTAAATTTGTTCAAGAAATTTCATGTCATGTTTACAATTTCACTGACCATTTTACACAGGATTGTTTGACCTTATAAGTTCTAAAAGAAAGTTTGCATAAACAAACAAATGTCATAGACAATTTCAAAAGGTCGAATCTCAATTGATATTTATAGACCTACAACTCCAATTGAAGAAACCATCCCAATTTCAGTTGGAGAAACGACAATCATGTATAATCTTCACAACCATCTCCTCCATGTTAGAATTTTTAAATTCTCAGAGCTGCCAACTTTATGTCCTATTACCAAGAAAAACCTTCGAAGGCAAATTGCATTTATTTATTGAAATACAAGAGTCCATCAACAAACAAACCACCTTGATTAATTTGACAGATACCATATCCAAACTTATATAAGCCCTCGCCATTCATGAAAAAAGTAAGTTTCTTATCAATTAGAACCAAATGTCAAGAGTCAACAACACCCTCAAATGGATAGTATAAGAAACCATAACATGAATCAAGTCAAATTGGTTATAACCCTTCTGTTAATCTTATAATATTGATTTTGATGATAACAAAAATTATATATTCTTGGTTAAAATGTTGGGGCTATTAAAATAAATTTCTTAAAGCCATAGACATGTTTAAAGAAAGCTTAATGGTTGTTAACTTGAGTTGGAAAATCCTTTTCTAAACAAAAGTTGCCAAAAATATAGATTCTGAAAAATTAACGGTGAATCGTTTATTTGAAAACAGTAAACCGATAAGTTTCAAAGAGGAAATTGTCTTTATAATCCTGCACTATTTATCTGAGAAGATTTTGGCAATTAACGGTGAACCGTTTATTTGAAAACGGCTAACCGATAATGGACAGAAAGGAGAAAGTTTTTAACCTTGAGCCGTTTAGCAAAACTGAAAAGCCAAGTTTGTTTTGCAGGTCTCTGGACGCTAACGGCGATCCGATAACTATAAACGGTAAACTGTTTATTTAAAGTCTAAGCATAACGGCCATTTGGACAAGTCAAAACGGTAAACTGTTAGCAGAGAATGGCTATCCGATTATTCTCAGAAAGTCAACAACATCTAATTTTCAGCTCCAACTATAAAATAGCTCAATTAAATTCAAATCAATGGAGATCAAAGAGTTTTCATTGAGCTACTGAGAAAACATACATCATTGGGCTTTAAACTTGTTTTTATTTCATTGATTCACAAATTGAGATTTCAATTGTAATCATATACATTGTGTGAGAGATTAGTTGATTGTAATATTTGTTTTTGAGTGATTGTAAGTGTTGGGATACACTTGGGTTAAAAGATTGGGAATAATCACTTGTTGTAAAGGTTCATTGACACTTTTGAAGTCAATTGTAAGTGTTGTTGAAGCCTTGGATACTTGCTTAGTGGAATCCTTAAGCCCGGTGAGCTTGGAGGCGTGGACGTAGGCACGGTTGGCCGAACCACGTAAAAATCTCGTGTTTGATCTCTCTTCCCTTATCTTTTTAATTTTGAACATTGTTAAATTTATTGCTTTTAATTTTATTAAGACATTAGTTTTAATTGTTGTGTGATTTTATTTGCTTAATTTTTTAAGAACCCAATTCACCCCCCCTTTTGGGTAGCCTAATTGGTATCAGAGCAAGGTTCTCTTATTAGGACTTAACCGTCTAGAGTAAAAGATCCATGGCAACCCAAAATGATTCTATTTTTAGGGAAGGACAATCCACCATTAGGCCACCTTATGGTAATGATTATCCTTATTGGAAAACTAGGATAATAATTTATTTGCAAGCTTTAGATTACGAAATATGGGAGGTTGTGTGTGATGGTCCATTTATGCCTATAACTAAAAATGAGGAAGGAGAAGATATTCCAAAACCTTCACGTGAATGGAATGAGCTGAAAAAGAGAAAAGCTTCTCTAAATTCCAAAGCTATGAATGCCCTATTTTGTGCTTTAGATAAGAAAGAATTTTATAGAGCTTCAAGTTGTTCTAATACTTATGAAATTTGGAAGAAACTTGAAGTTGTTTATGAAGGTACAAAACAAGTCAAAGAATCTAAAATAAGTAGATATACTAGGTAATATGAATTGTTTCAAATGGAATAAAATGAAAGTGTTTACTCTATGTACACTAGATTTACGGACATTGTAAACACTCTAAAAGCACTTGGCAAGACCTTTTCAAATATCGAGAAGGTAAAGAAAATCATTAGGTCATTACCAAAAGAGTGGAGACCTAAGAAAACTGCCATTGAGGAAGCGAAGGATTTAAATATTTTATCTATTGATGATTTAATTGGCTTGCATATTTCTTATGAAGAAGATTTAGTAGCCAAGAAAGGAGATGAAGATAAGAAAAAGAAAAGCATTGCCTTGAAAGGATCAAAATCTGAAAGTGATGAGGAAAGCGAACTTGAAGATGAAGAAATGGCCATGATAGCTAGAAAATTTAGGAAGTTCTTTAAGAAAACCGATGAGCGAAGAAAGTTCAGAAATTTCAAGAATCAGAAGGAGAAGAAGGAAGCTATTATATGCTATGAATGCAAGAAGCTTGGCCATATAAAATCGAAATGCCCTCTTCTCAACAAATTCAAGAAGAAAGCCATGATGGCAACATGGGATGATAGTGATGAATAATCAAATGAAGATGAACAATCGCAAGAAATGTCAAACTTGGCACTCATGGCAATATGAGAAGATGCGCTTGATTAGACAAGTGATCTTCCATCTTATAATGAATTATATGATGCTTTTAATGAGTTGCATAGTGATATGATGAAAATTGGAAAGAAAAATGCATGTCTTAAGAAGAAAATATTAGAACTTTCAAATGAGAAGGATGTTTCGCAAAAATATAATGATTTGCTAAATAAAATGATTAAAGGACTAGAATTAGATAACGAAAGATTGCATGATAGGATTGCATCTTTAAAAGGTAAACAAAGTACTTCATATGAGCATGAAAAATTACATGTTGATAACTTGATAAAAAAAAATGAAGAACTTAAAAAGAAGAGCAATGGGCTCAATAAAATTGTGTCAAAATTCACAAATTGTCAAAAGAACTTAAAAAAATTACTTGGTGCTAAAAAATGTGTATTTGATAAAGGAAGAATTATATATAAGCCTAACTTGAAACAAAAATATTACAAAAGCTACTTTGTTAAGGCTACCTCCACTAATAATCATAAAATTTTTTGTCATTATTGCAATAGAAATGGTCACATGAATTATAGATATCCTATTAAGAAAAATGCATATTATGGAGTTAAATGTATTTGGGTTCCAAAAGGAACCATTACTAACACTCAAGGACCTAAAGAGTTTTGGGTACCTAAAACTTGAGATTTTCTCTACAGGAATCAAAGAAGAAGGAAAAGAAAAATAACTAATATTTGGACAGCGGATGTTCAAGACATATGACAGGAGATTACTCATGGTTCTCAAGTTTTACCAAGATCGAAAATGGTGGAGATGTATCATTTGGAGATAATTCAAAAGGAAAAATCATTAGTATTGGTAATGTCAGTAAAGTTTCCTCAACTCTCATTGAAAATGTATGCTTAGTTGAAAATCTAAAACACAACTTACTTAGTATTAGTCAATTGTGTGACAAAGGATATAGAGTTATTTTTGATAAAATAAATTGTGTTATTGAAAATGCATATAATGGTAAAATTTTCTTTGTTGGAAAAAGATGTGTTAACGTTTATACTATTGATATAGATTGTGCATCTACTCTTGATAAATGTTTTTCTACATTACATGATGATAGTTGGTTATAGCATGGAAGACTAGGACATGCAAGCATGAATTTAATTTCAAAGATTTTCAAAAACGATTTAGTTAAAAGTCTTCCAAAAATCAGTTTTGAAAAAGATAAAATTTGTGAAGCATGTCAATTTGGAAAACAAATCAAAACTTCTTTCAAAAACAAAAATCATATTTTTACTTCAAAATCGCTTCAAGTTCTTCACTTGGATTTGCTTGGACCTTCTAGATATGCTAGTTTAAATGGTAAATATTATGCATTTGTAATTGTGGATTATTATTCTAGATATACATGGGTATTATTCTTAGCTAATAAGTGTGACGCATTTGATGCATTTAAAGTTTTTTGTAAAAAGGTTTAAAATGAAAAGGGCTACTTCATTACTTGCATTAGAAGTGATCATGGTGGAGAATTTGAAAATCATTCATTTGAGAGTTTTTGTAATAATTTCGGCATCATACATCAATTTTCATCACCTAAGACTCTACAACAAAATGGAGTTGTTGAGAGAAAGAATAAGTCTATTCAAGAAATGGCTAGAACCATGTTAAATGAGAATGCATTACCAAAATATTTTTGGGCCGAAGCTGTAAATACCGCATGTTATGTGTTAAACCGTGTTTTGATTAGACCGCTTCTTAATAAAACTCCCTATGAGCTTTGGAAAGACAGAAAACCCAAGATTGGTTATTTCAAAGTTTTTGGTTGTAAATGTTTTATATTGAATACTAAAGGCAATCTTGGTAAATTTGATCCAAAATCGGATGTTGGTATTTTTCTTAGATATTCAACTACTAGCAAAGCTTATAGAGTATACAATAAAAGAACCTTGGTTGTTGAAGAATCCATGCACGTTACGTTTGATGAGTCTAATCCCTTCTCTACAGAGAAAGTTATTGTTAATGATGCAGATGAAGAAGTGCAACAAGAAAAACCTTCAAATGTCAAACAAGATACTTCATCTTATGAGAATCAAGAGAAGCAACATGAAGAACAAAATAATATGCAGCAAAATGAAGGTAATTCTCAAACACTCCCCAAGAAGTGGAGGTATGTATCTTCTCACCTTAAAGACTTAATTTTAGGAGAACTTTCACGAGGTGTAGCCACTAGATCATCACTTAGGAACACATGTGCATATACCGCATTTATATCTCAAATTAAACCAAAATTCTTTATGGATGCGGAAAACGATGAATCTTGGATTATGCCAATGCAAGAAGAGTTAAATCAATTTCAGAGAAATAATGTATGGAAATTAGTTCCTAAACTGGAACATCAATCCATCATAGGCATTAAATGGGTATTTAGGAATAAGATGGATGAATCCGGTGTGGTTGTAAAGAATAAAGCTAGATTAGTAGTTCAAGGTTACAACCAAGAAGAAGTAATTGATTTTGATGAAAATTTTACACCCGTAGCAAGATTAGAACGCATTAGGATGCTTTTAGCATTTACATGTCATAAGAATTTTGTCTTGTATCAAATGGATGTCAAAAGTGCTTTTTTAAATGGGTACATCATGGAAGAAGTGTATGTGAAACAACCACCTGGTTTTGAAAATGAAAAATTTTCAAATCATGTTTATAAGTTGTCAAAAGCTTTGTATGGATTAAAACAAGCACCTAGAGCTTGGTATGATAAGCTTAGTAAATTTCTTTTGAAAAATGGTTTTTCAATGGGTAGAGCGGATACTACACTTTTTATCAAACATAAGAATCAAGTAATACTTGTTGTTCAAATTTATGTTGATGGTATCATTTTTTGTTATACTAATGAGTTTTTGTGTAAGGATTTTTCATCTTGTATGAGCAAAGAATTTGAGATGAGTATGATGGGAGAATTGAAGTACTTCCTCGAATTACAAATAAGACAAAACGAAGAAGGAATCTTCATCAATCAAGCTTGACAAAGATGAAAAAGGTAAAGATGTTAATGTCAAAACATATCGAGGTATGATCATATCTTTACTTTATTTAACTGCTAGTAGACCGGATATTGTGTTTAGTGTATGTTTGTGTGCAAGATTTCAATCATATCCTAAAGAATCTCATTTACTTACTGTTAAGAGAATTTTCCGCTATTTGAAAGGAACAATAGATCTTGGCCTTTGGTGTCCTAGGGGAACTCATTTAGAGTTAACTTGTTATTCAGATGCTGATTTTGCTGGTTATAAGATTGATAGGAAGAGTGCTAGTGGAATTTGTTACCTTCTAGGTCACTCACTTATCTCTTGGTTTAGCAAGAAACAAAACTCGGTTGTACTTTCAACCACTGAGGCTGAATATATTGCAGCCAGTAGTTGTTGTGCACAAGCACTTTGGATGAAATAAACCCTTAAAGACTATGGTATCAATCTTGCTCATATACCTATCATGTGTGATAATACAAGTGCCATAAACCTTTCAAAGAATCCCATTCAACATTCTCAGACCAAGCATATAGAGATAAGGCATCATTTTTTAAGAGATCATGTTAAAAAATAAGATATCTCATTAAATTTTATTTCAATTGAAAAACAGCTCGCTGATATCTTTACAAAACCTCTTGGCGAAGAATAATTTTTCAAAATTAAGCATGAGCTTGGAATGATAAATGTTGCATAATAGAGATTTATACAATATCTTCTTTGTTTTTCTATAATATGATATTTGTTTGCTTTGGTTGTGTTTAAATTTTGTAATTATGCATTATATTGGCCTTACAAGACATTCTTGATCAATAAAATGATTTAAAACTGTATTGAGTGTTGGCCGTAGATTAAAACATATGTATGAAATCATAGTCGAGAAAACAGATTACCGTTTACTCTGAAAACGGCTTACCGTTTAATTCTAGAGACACTAGAAATTTGTTTTAACATTAGCGGCTAACCGTTTACTACTAACGATTAACCGATTACGTTTTCTAGCTCTCTGGACACTATTGGTGAAACCGATTAATTTAAACGGCTTACCGTTTAAGTACAGAAGCACTAGAAATTTGTTTTAACATTAGCGGCTAACCGTTTATTACTAACGGTTAACCTAGTACTCTTTCTAGCTCTCTGGACGCTATCGGTGAACCGATTGCTTTAAACGGCTCGCTGTTTTCATGCGATATAAACTGTTTCAGTTCTTCTTCCTCGTCTCAACTTACCCCCTTATCGTTTTCTCTCAAACTAGCGAATCCTAAGCTCTCTCTCTCTCTTAAATCTTTCGTTTTTCTTGCCAAATCAATGTCTTATAAACATTTCTCATAATCTCTAGAATAGTTTTAATCATTCAAAACATCAAATTACAGCTCAAATCAACAAATCCCAATTTGAAACCCTAACGGCAGTCGATAAGTTTTCTCCATTTTTAACTCAATTTTTGACGTTTTCCTACCAAATTGAGCCATCAAATACCTTTCTCTACTCTTCCTTGTTCTTCTCAGTGGTTCAAACTCATTTATTTTGATCATTTTGTGAAAATCCCAAACTCTCAAGCTTCAACAATGGCCGAATCATTAAGAACCGATCGTAAGAGGAAATCAGTCCCAAGCAGAAACCCTATACCACCTAGGGAGCCCTTTGAGTTCCAGAGGATTCACTTTCCAACAGCTCTACTGGCAAAACGATTCGAAACTCGATTCATAGGTCGTAAGGTAATCGACTCTTACTTTGTGCACTTAGATAATTTTACGAAGTTGATTGTTTATGGAAAAAGTGTTAAGCAGATGTTATTGTCGTGGGAGTCTGCATTGGATTTAAAGGAGAGGATATATCCTAACCTAGTCCGTGTTTTTTATTCAAACATGGAATTGACTGCAGAAAAAGTAGATAGAATTGTTACCAACGTCGGGGGTGTCCCTATTGAGTTTGATGTTGATGATTTGAACCATATTTTAGGACTCCCGCATTCTGGATATCATATTTACACTTCTAGGAAGGAGCTATCATTTACCGATTTTGTCCATCACCAAGGGGTTAGAAACATCTGTAGGCGTCAGAATCTCACTGATGAGATCTGTGCTCTCCCTTTTAGGTCAGAACTTTTACCGCTGCAGGTTAGAATTCTCCATACCATTTTGTAGCATATTATAACCCCTAGGAAGGGACACTCAGATGAGGTAACTAGGATAGATGTCGGGATTCTTAATAGTCTTTTTTGTGGTCGCCCTATTAACCTCGAATACATTATTTTGTGACATATGTTGAGTACTCCTGCGGTTAACCATAGGTTGCTTCTATATAGTAGCATTATTTCTAAGTTTTTTCCATTTTCAAGTACCTCTTCGCGACTCGGTTTATGTTGAGACAAAAAAGATTGGGGAAGAGACTATTTCGGCGATTGGTTTTTCTCAGAGGCGTCGGGATTGGATCAAAACGTCCAATGCGAAAAATCAATACACCCTCGTAGCTCTAGAGGCTAACCAGTTTGTAAACGACATTTTCATTACTAACCAACAACCGAATTTTAGGCTCGGCGCTAGATCTCCGCCTCCTCGTGGCGGATCTGTCTCACAACCTCCAGCAGAGTCTGATGCGGAGAAGCATGAGATGGAGACCAATCGGCCACCAACTTCATATGCTCCACCTGCTCATGATAGTCTTTTTCAGCAGCTTGTTAGCGATGTTCGAGCACTTTCCGAGCAGCAGCAGCAACTTCAGGATTAGTTTGTGTCCTTTCATCTTCAGCAGATACTGGATGGACAGCAGCGTATCTTTTCTGCACTCGGCATTCCACCCTCCTCTTCTTCTCCTCCTCCTCCTCTTTCTCCCCAGTAGTTTCTTAGTGTTTTGGACACTTTGATCTCGCACAAACATTTTCATGTTTTCTAAACTATTTACGTATGATGATCATGGATAATTATGTTATATTTATGTGTATTTTGATAATGATTTTATTGCTTGGTTGAAGTTTTTTTAATTTTTCTCTTCTTGGGTGTAAATTGTTGCTAATATTTTCTAGGAGATGCTTAAAATACAGGGGAGATGCTGCTAAAATTTTCACTTGTCAAAAGCGGTTATATTTTTTTTTCTTTTCTTTTTGATGCTGAAAGGGGAGAATAGGTTAAGTTATATTTCTAAGGGGGAGTTTAACAAAAAAAATTTTAATGGAGCTTATATTCAAGGGGAGTTAACAAACAAAATTTTCTTATCTTTACATATAAAATTTGTCATCATAAAAAAGGAGGAGATTGTTAATCTTATAATATTGATTTTGATGATAACAAAAATTATATATTCTTGGTTAAAATGTTGGGGCTATTAAAATGAATTTTTTAAAGCCATAGACATGTTTAAAGAAAGATTAATGGTTGTTAACTTGAGTTGGAAAATCTTTTTCTAAACAAAAGTTGCCAAAAATATAGATTTTGAAAAATTAACGGTGAACCGTTTATTTGAAAACAGTAAACTGATAAGTTCTAGAGAGGAAACTGTCTTTATAATCCTGCACCGTTTATCTGAGAAGATTCTGGAAATTAACGATGAACCGTTTATTTGAAAACGGCTAACCATAATAGACAGAAAGGAGAAAGTTTTTAACCTTGAGCCGTTTAGCAAAAACGGAAAGCCAAGTTTGTTTTGCAGGTCTCTGGACGCTAATTGTGATCCGATAACTATAAACGGTAAACCGCTTATTTAAAGTCTAAGCATAACGGCTATTTAGAAAAGTCAAAATGGTAAACCGTTAGCAGAAAACGACGATCCGATTATTCTCAGAAAGTCAACAACGGCTAGTTTTCAGTTCTAACTATAAAATAGCTTAATCAAATTCAAATCAATCGAGATCAAAGAGTTTTCATTGAGCTTACTACTAAGAAAACATACATCATTAGGCTTTAAACTTATTTTTATTTCATTGATTCACACATTGAGATTTCAATTGTAATCATATACATTGTGTGAGAGATTAGTTGATTGTAATCTTTGTTTTTGAGTGATTGTAAGTGTTGGGATACACTTGGATTAAGAGATTGGGAATAATCTCTTGTTGTAAAGGTTCATTGACACCTTTGAAGTCAATTGTAAGTGTTGTTGAAGTCTTGGAGGCTTGCTTTGTGGAATCCTCAAGCTCGGTGAGCTTGGAGGCGTGGACGTAGGCACGGTTGGCCGAACCACGTAAACATCTCGTGTTTGATCTCTCTTCCCTTATCTTTTTAATTTTGAGCATTGTTAAATTTATTGCTTTTAATTTTATTAAGACATTAGTTTTAATTGTTGTGTGGTTTTATTTTTTTAACTTTTTAAGAACCCAATTACCCCCCTCCTTGGGTAGCCTAGTTAGTATTTCACCTTCGTGGCTGTAAAGTTGTCAAAAAAACAAATTCTTAGTCCCCATAAAATTGGTAAGGATTCAATTTCAAAGAGTAAAGAAGAGTCTAATGAACCTTTGACTCATGAATAAAATAACTAACTCTCCTCTTGTACCCCCATTCCTTCGAGTATTGATCAATCCAAAGAAATTCAACTATAGTCTAGCAATTTATAAAGTCTTTAAACATGTGAAAGTCAACATTCTTTTGCTATACCTTATTAAACATGTGTCATCTTATGTTAAATTTTTTAAAGAACTCTACATTGTATAAATGAAACATAAGGTACAAAAGAAAGCTTTTCTAGCGGAATATGTAAGTTCCATTCTCTCAACTAATAATGCCTATAAATATAAAGATTCTCATTGTCCAACTATTTTTTGTGTTATTGGGTACCATAAAATTAAACATGCTTTATTTTATCTCAATGTTAGTGTCAATTTGCTTCCATACTTAGTATATCGATAACTCTTTTACTTGCCAATAAGTTGATTAAGATACCAAAAGTAGGGATGTTCATAATCCAAACCGATCTGCTCAATCTATTTGATTCGTAAAAAGCTTATCCGTAAAAATTTGATCTGTGGATTGGTGGATTGGATTAGATCAGACTAAAAATTTAAAAATTTGCATGTAGTAGATTGGATATAGATTTACTTCTATAAATATGCAAAAATCCACGAATATGAAAAAATAAAAATATTTATTTAATAAAAAAATGAAACTTGTAAATGTGGCATTACTACTTATTAATAACAAAATAAGTTCAAATGTAGTTACATTAACACCATATTATATCTTATCGATAATAATATAAAATAAAAAATAAAAAATAATTAAATAATCAAATATAGCTTCCTAAACAGTTAATTTTCATAATTTTAGTTAATTTGTATATATTGATCTAAACAATTAAGATTTTTTCTTTTTGGTGTATTATATTTTGAAATTTTAAATGTATTATTCTATCTAATTTAAATAATTAATTTATTTAAATGTTATTAAATTTTGAATTTGATCAGCAGTAAAATTATTTTTATGTTATATTTTTATTTAATTAATTTATGCATTTGATATAATTAAAAAATTTTAACCTGCAAACTAATTTGTAAAATAGTGGATTGGATATGGATTAGGTCAAATATGCATCCGACCTGCAGACACATAGATTGGATTTATATTGAATTTCACCAATTTGTGAATTGGATTTGGATATAAATTAATGTCCAATCAACAAAGTTTGATCTATGAACACTTATAGTTGAAAGGGATAATTGAAAATGTATTAGTTGAAATTGATAAACTTATATACCCTGTGGATTTTATTATTTTGCAACTAAATTAATTGTTGAGGAATGTAAACAAATTCCTGTCATATTAAGTTGACCATTTCTACTTTTCTAGCCACCGCTAATGATTTCATTAATTATAGGATGGAGAGATGAAGTCATCTTTCAGCACCAAGATGTTGGAACTAAATGTATTCAACATATGTAAATGATCTCATGATAAAGAAGATAAAGATAATGAGAATGAAAATATTGAACTCATTGAACCAATCATTGAAGAACATTCAAGATGAGAATTTTATGAACTCTATGAAAATTTATTTTGCAGGTTCTATTGAATTAAGTAAGGGATTAGAATGTGATATGCTAGTGTATGCTTTACACTTGATTCTACATCAGTACCTAAAAATGATAGTGGCCAATTGAACTTTAAAGACCTTATACAACTTACAGAGACAAAGAAAGAGGAAGCACCAAAGCTTGAATTAAAGCCCTTACTTGAAGAATTAAAGCATGCATATCTCGTAGGTCAGCAAACCTATCTAGTGCTACTTTCTTCCCGATTCACAAGTGACCAAGAGGGTAAACTATTGGCTGTTCTAAAAATGCATAAAACGGCAATTGGTTAGACCCTAAAAGACATTAAAAAAGACATTAATCCTTTAATTTGCACACACAAAATACATTTAGAGGAACATGGCAAAATAAATCGTGAACCACGAAGAAGAGTAAACCCTCATATAAAAAAAATAATAAAAAATGAGGTCCTTAAACTACTAGATGTAAGAATTATCTATCTTATCTCTAATACTAAAAGGTTAAGTCTAATATAAGTACTACAAAAGAAATTCAGAATAACTATTGTAAAAAATAAAAAAGGTGAACTAATCTCAACACAAATCCTATCTAGTTGGCACATGTGCATTGACTATAGAAAATTAAATGATGCCATTAGGAAAGACCATTTTTGCCTTCTATTTTTAGATCAAATTCTTAAAAGAGTACTATGATGCCCATATTACTGCTTTCTTGATGGCTACTTAAACTATTATCATATTCCTATAGCTTTAGAAGACCAAGAAAAGACTATATTCATATACCTATTTAAAACATTTGGATTTAGAAGAATGCCTTTTAGACTGTGTAATACTCTTGCAACATTTCAAATATGCATGCTAAGTATTTTTAGCGACATAGTTGAAAATTGTTTGGAAATTTTTATGGATGATTTAATTGTATTTGAAATTTCTTTTAATGAATGTCTTGATAATTTACAAAGAGCCTAGGAAAAGTGTAATGAAAAAAGACTTATTTTAAATTGAAAAAAATGTCATTTCATAACAATTTCTAGAATTATTTTGAGTCATGTAGTGTATTCTAATTGAATTAAAATTAATAAAGTCAAAGTTGAAGTTATCTCAAAATTACACTCACCAAAGACAATTAAGGATGTTTGTTTCTTTTTAGGATATACTAGATTTTTTAGGAGGTTTATAAAAGACTTTAGTAATATATCTAGATCACTTTGTAACCTCTCGATAGAAGAAAAACCATTTGAGTGGACCAAAGATTGTCAAAAAGCCATTAAAAAGATAATTAGCCTTTTAACATCAACTTCTATAATTTAACCCTCCACTGGTTTTTTCCTTTTAAATTAATGTGTGATGCTAGTGATTATGTAGTTAGAGTTGTTCTAGGACAAAGAAAAGAAGGTAAGCTCTTAGTCATTTATTACACAAGTAGACTTTGAATAGTACCCAAATAAATTACACCACCACTAAGAAAGAGCTACTTGCCATAATATTTGTATTGAATAAATCTCATTCATAGTTTTTTTGTTCATTCACTATTGTTTATTCTAATCAGGCTACTATTAAATATTTAATGTCTAAATAGGATGCCAAGCCAAGATTAATACAACAGATTTTGCTACTTTAAAAATTCAACATGACAATCAAGGACAAAGAGGGTGCCGAAAATATTCTTGTAGACCATCTTTCAAGACTTACAAATGAGTTTTCAATTGATACAACATTCATCAATGATTCTTTCTGTGATGAATTTCTATTTTCCAAACACAATATGCCTTAGTATACTAACATTGCTAATTATCTTACAACAAGTGAAATAGCATCTGATTGGAACTCCTATGATAAGAAGAAATTATTAATAGAGATGAAATTTTTTTATTGGAATAATCCATACTTGTTCAAGTATTGTTTAGATTAAATTTTTCAGATATGCATATTGGGCGACGAGATAATTTTCATTCAATTCTTTCATTCTAAAGCATATGGTGGCTACTTTTCTTCAACGAAGATAGCTATAAAAATATTCCAGTGTGGATTTTATTGGCCTATATTATTTAAAGATTTGCATGCATTTTGTAAAATATGTAAGAATTGTAAAATGTTTGGTCCATCTTAAAGCAAAACATAATACCTTTAAACTTCATCCTCATAATTGAAATATTTGATTATTAAAAAATTGATTTTATGAGTCCTTTTCCATAATCATTTGGATTTGTATATATTTTTGTTGATGTTGATTATGTTTTAAAATGAATTGAGGCGACTTGTTGTTAGTACAACGATCACAAAATTGTGATCCATTTTTTAAAAGAAAATATTTTAAGCATATTTGGAATCCCTCCAACCATTATTAGTGATAGATGTAACCATTTTTATAATAAGTCATTTGAGTTTTTATGAAGAAACATAGAAAATTGCTACCCCATATCATCATCAAATAAATGGTCAAGTTGAATTAGCAAATATGGAGATAAAATAAATTTTAGAAAAGACAGTTAACCCAAGCCACAAAGATTGGTCTCTTCAACTGATTGATGCATTTTCAACCCACCACATTACATTTAAGATGTCTTTAAAAATGTCACCCTATTGGCTGGTTTATGGTAATCTTTGACACTTACCGGTTGAAATTGAGCATAAATCGTTTTGAGCTATTAAAATTTCTAATTCAAATCTTGATGATGCTAATAACGTGCTTAAATTAAAATTGAATGAACTTAAGCAATTGAGGAACGATGCATATAAGAATTCAAGAATTATTAAGACAAGAAACAAAGTTTTTAATGATAAAAGAATTTTTTGTAAAATATTTGAGATTGGTTAAAAAGTATTGCTTTATAATTCTCGTCTTCATTTGTTTTTAAGAAAGTTAAAGTTAAAGTAAAGTGGCACATTTGTTATAAAAGAAAATGTATGTACATATAGAGCTGTAAAAATTAAAAATCTAAAAAAAAATGTTACTTTTAAAGTTAATAGTCAAATATTAAAATCGCATTTGGAATACCAATAACGTGAAGAAGAAGCCAAAATAAATTTAAGTGACTCACCAAATCTTGATTAAGTCTTATTTTTTTAATAGGTTATTTAATTTTTTTTTACTGTTATTTTATCATTTGAATTGTTTGATTGTTTTTTTCTATATCTTGAATTATATGCATTCTAATGTTTCTAGCTTAAGTGTATTTGTTTGACAATTGTGTTTCATTTCATCATTTTTAATATATATCATGACTACCTCAATAAGAAATATCCTCTTCAAATATCTTGGAGAACTTGTAAGTGTGAAATTTAATCTAAAAGGACTAATACAATTTTATAAATCAAATCTTATTTAGGATTTACAACCACCAATGTTGGAGTCCTATATTGAGAATCTAGAAAGAGAACTCAGAGAAATACAGGGTAGTATATATGAATTTTATTTGAAACTTGAGATTAACTTAATAAAAGGATGAAAGTGAGTTTATTATTTGATTATATCTATTTCTTTTTACATTGTGTGTTTTCATTTTTTTTTTCTGTCTTCACATTTGATTTGATTTTGTAAAATTGATTCATTTTCTTTGTGTGTTTTAATTCATTTTCCCGTATAAATAGTGGATAACACTGCTCCATGAATTTTAAATTAGTATCTTCAATTTTCTACAATAACTAAAACCCTAAGATCAAGCATGGAAGAAATACAATGTAAATTACATAAAGATTTTCCTTCTCTTCCTCAAAATGCCTTTAAAAAGATTTATAAAGCTAGTTATGAACGATTGCATTTTTTAATGATCAATGGCATTCCTTTTCACATTTGTTGGTTAATTAAAGCAAAGATTCAATTGGCAGGTGAGTTTTATGATCCATTTGTTTCGTACATGCCTTGTTGGGTAAAAGTGCATTTGCTAAAGGAGAGCTAATCAACTTGGCTCTAAATGTCCTTATTGTGTATGACTTGATTGTAATCAACCACATTATAAACCTTTAGGAATGGTTTCTGAAAATTGTAAAGATAAAATTAAATTAATTAAAAATGGCCTGAGTACAAAATTATTATATTATATCTTACGATGTCTTAAGACACATCCAAGTAGATATGTACAACATGAGATTCATAATTTATTAAAACTCTTTCAAAAAGAAAGTGCACTATTTAATGTAAGGAATTTGACTCTAAAAAACCCTTTTTGCCAATTTATAAGAAAACTAGATGGGAAGTCTATTTTCGACCTATAAAAGGCATTTAAGTAGTTACTAAATGTAAAACAAGAGAAAGATGTAAGCCACAATCACAGCTACTAGTAAATATATTTTTATTTTAATATTCTTTTATCTTTTGTATTATTATTTTTAAAGGTGTGATTTTATATCTAATTGCTGTGTGTTTTTTCTTTTTACTATTTATTTTTCTATTTGCTTTTGAATAATTAACTAAAGCTTCACGTGTCATTTGACAACCTCACCACCCTACAATCATATGTGTATGATTGTGCCTTTCATCAAGATCTTTAAATACTAGCTTCTTTTTCAAACATTCAAATTACTTTTGAAAATTGTTCCAAAGGGCAGTAACTCTAAGTAAAAAATTCAAGAATGTTTGTGCTCTTTCTGGTTTGCTATAGGAAATACAAGAAGTTCATTTAGGCAGCTATAGATTTTGGTTATGTTATAGTAGAGAGAAAACTACACCTTGCATATGGAGGAGGTGACTGAGGATTATCAAAGCTTGTCTTAAAAGTTGTTTTTATTAGAGAAAGTCAAGTGTTAAGCATTATCCCAAAAAGCTTATAATCTCTAGGATGCCCATCCGACTCTTTTCTTTTCTAGTTAAGAGATTTTGCAACTCTAGAAGCGTTAATTACATTTACATCTTGAGACCATTTGAATATTTAAAAAATTGATCGTTTTATTTAATGTTAATAAGTTTTATGATGGCTTGATAATATTTCTTATCCATGCAATTAAGAATCATTTCATTCCATTCTTAGTGAAAAACCTTTTATTTGTGCTATTACTGTTAATGGAGTACTTGGTTTTGATAAAAGAGTGTTTGGTGAAAATTGTAATTTGTCACTATCATTCAGTAGAATGACTGCCATTTTATATAGAAGTATTACAACATAGATCCTATTCTTATGCCTATAAACTAGCTATGACTTTTATAGAAATAGGAATTAAATAGCTATACAATATTTACTTTTCTTTCTTACATGATTGTTTTTAACACTCCCTCTCAAGTTAGAGTGTATGTTAATAGCACCCAACTTGTCAAGTAGTATTTCAAATTGAGATGAACTCAATGCTTTCTTGAATAAGTCTGCAATTTGGTTATTATTTCATATATGTGCTGTCTTGACCAAACCCTCTTGAATCTTTTTTGTGAACTAAGTGATAGTCAATTTCAATATGCTTCGTCCGTTCATGAAATACCGGGTTCGAGGCAATACGTAGAGTAGCTTGGTTGTCACAAAATGATAAAACTGATTGAGTGTGTTTGATTTTCAAGTCTGTTAAGATATTCCTCAGCCAAATAACTTTGCAACATTTAGTAGCCATAAAGCGATACTCTACCTCGGCAATTGATCAAAACATTATTGTTTGCTTTTTTATTTTTCAAGAAATAGGTGACTTTCCAAGAAATATACAATAACTTGTTGTTGACCTTCTTATGCCTTTGCACCGAGCCCAATTAGCATCATAAAATGGCTTAAATTGGAGTGTGCTTGCAAAGGATGAGAGGATACCTTGTCTCGACATTGCTTTAAATATTTAAGACCTCTATATGCTACCTTAAGGTGTCATAAGGCATATCAATCTTCCCACAAGACGTTTATATAATGAAGGATCATGTAAAAGTTCTCCATCAGATTGTGTAAGAACCAAGTCTTGTTCCATTGGGAACCTGGCTAGTTTAGCTCTAAAAAATCCAACATCTTCCAGTATCTTCAATGCATATTTTCTTTGATAAAGACAAATCCCTTTCAAAGACCTCACTACTTCTATACCTAAGAAGTATTTGAATTGGTTGAGATTTTTAAGCTTGAATTGTTTGGATAAAACTATTTTACACCTTCAATATGTTGTAGATTGTTGTTTGCCAATATCATTTAATTGGGTTATACAAGAATTGAAGTGAAACTACCATTATAGGATTGGACAGACAATGAGTAATCCATTTTTTATTGGTGAAAATCAGTAGCTTTGAGGGCTAAAGAGAGCTTTATAAATCATTGCCTGAAAGCTTGTTTCAAGCCATATAAGGATTTATTGAGCTTGCATACCCTAAGTCCCCCCTTTTCATCAGAATCTATAAGGTATTGACATATGCACATCTTTATTAAGATCATCATGCAAAAATACATTGTTGATATCGAGTTGGTGAAGATTCCGTCCTTGAATGGTGGAAACAATTAGTTAAATACGTAAAATAACCAATTTAGCAATCAGGGCAAAAAATCTCTTGATATCAAGTCCTTCAATTTGGCTATATCATTTGGCAACCAAACAAGCCTTGTATCACTCAATGGTTGCATCAGCTTTGAGCTTCACTTTATATACCCATTTATAGCCTATGGGTTTGTTGCCAGGTGGAAGGTGCACAAATGTCGATGTATGGTTTGCTTAAAGTGCTTAAATTTTTTTTTTTAAAAAAAACATAGCTTGATGCCATTTAGGATCTTTCATGGCCAACAAGAAACTAGTTAGTTCTTTGATAATGGTTAATGAGTTGACAAAAGCTTTATGCGAAGTGGATAATTGATGATAAGAAAGAACATGAGAGAGATTATACGGCTTACCTAATGTTGTGACCACGTTTGAGGTAGATGATTGTTCAGGTCATGACAAGAGGGTTGCTTCCACTTGAAAGTTTTGGAGAAAAAAAGGTTATTTTGTGGGTCTGGTGGAACGACAAGGGCACAGGACTTTGTGGAACAACCTTATTTTTAATTGTTACTCACTTGTAAATATGAGTAATTGGGTGTGGTATTAAACAAAAGCTCATAAGGTGTTTTTCCATGCAAAACTAGTATAAGTGTGCGATTTATGAGATAGGCAGTGGTTAAAATTACATGACCCTATAACCTTTTAGAAAGGTGGGTTCGAAAAAGTAAAGCGCATGCCATGTTTACTAAGTGTCTATGTTTCCGCTCGACGACTTTATTTTGTTGTGGGGTGTGAACACTACTAGTTGGTGAATAATTTCCTTAGATAAGTAATATGATTCAAGAAGAAATTCAGGAGCATTTTCTCTAAGCACAACCTTAACCTTGGAAGAAAATTGGGTTTAAACCATATTTATGAAATTAGTTAAGTGGATTTGAGTTTCTGATTTATGGCTTATTAAGTAAACCCATGTGCACCTAGTAAAGTCATCAACTATTTTGAGAAAGTATTGTGTCCCTGAAATTGATGCAACATGGTAACCACCCTAAATATCAACATGTAATATTTCAAAAGATGATTTACTAGAAATTTTACTCAAAGAAAAAGGCAATCTAGGGTGATGTAATTTCTATCAAAAAAATAAAAATAAAGCTGACACTTTATTCAAAAGATCACCAAAACGTTGGTGCCAAGGGCTATAAAAGGATAATAAGACTGAGTTGCATGACATCGTTTGAGGTTGATCAAGGTAATAGAGACCCTCTTGCTGAGTTCCTATCCCAACCATCTTCCTTGAGCATAAGTCTTGTATTAGACAAAAACGAGTAAGAAACAGGGTGATACAAAGGGAATTGTGGGTAAGTTTACTTATGGAAATAAGACTTAGTTGAAAGATTGGGACATATAAAACATTATCAAGAACCAAACTAGGGGAAAACACCACCTAACCAATGTGATTAACATTGGCAATATATTTATTTAGTAATTCTACTGTCTTATTTTTAATGAGTTTCCAAGTTGTAAGTAATTCAAGGCACTATGCAGGATCCATGTGGTTTTCTTACCTTGAGAAGAAAAGTTGAAGCCTTTACCGAAAAGTTCATCATGGGTTGAAGAATTACCCACATGATTTGCCATTAACGAATTGTTATTGCTAAGCATGTGTAAGATTTGTTGACACTGTTCATGAGTAAAAGGGAAGGAGGTGGTGATGTCCTTTTTCTCAATTTGTTAAAGAATAGTGGAATATTTAGATTGTTCATATGATTTTGGCTTTTTTAGCTTTCAACAAAAGTCGATATTGTGGCCTTTCCATCCACAATGAGTACATTTTAAATATGCCGGACAACTTTCAGTTTTGTGCCTTTCTTTGTCACATTTTCCGCATTAATAATTACCACCTTTCTTGCTTCAATCCTTGTTTGCAAAAGTTGTTGCTTCAAGTTGAATATTTTTCTTTCCAATAGATATATCTTGTTGTCATTCATGTCAAAGCTCGAGGGAATAAGCCTTACGAACCTTAGAAAAAGGATCCATTGTCTAAATTTGCCCGTGTACACCAGAAAAGGATTGACTTAATCTCATGAGAAACTTGATGGTCTTCTATATTTCTGGATAAGATAATTCTTCCTTCATAGTTCCACAAGTACAAGTTGAGATAAGATATAAAACATCCCTCTCGTGCCGGAGACCTTTCAATTTGGTGAAGTTGGAGTTAACGAACATGGTCCTTTGAACACAATCATGTATTTCATTTTCAATATAAAAGAGTTGGATGTTATTTACTCGAGAAAAACGCTCGCGCAACACATCCCATATTGCCTGTGCTATTTTATAATCGAACACACGGACAACAATCTCTTTGGAAATTGAACTCAATAGCCAAGTCTTGACCAAATTGTTGCAATGAATCCACTGCTATAACTCTTCACCTTCATCACTTGGTTGTTTTGTAGATCCGTCAATAAAGCCATTTTTATTCTTAACTGTTCGAGACATAGTGATAGAGTGACTCCATGTGCTATAGTTCTCTTCAATGAGTAGTTGTGACCCAAGGACTAGCCCAAAATGATCTGAATGATAAAGATACAATGGGTGATTGAGGTTATCAAATTTGGAAGCCATGCTCAATTGAGTTGGCTTTTCTGACTTGTTAGATTTTTCCATGGTGACAGCCAAAAACTTGAAATTTTCTTTAGGTTAACAGCAACCGTTCTTTGATACCATGATAAAAGAATATTTGGTGAAAATTGAAATTTGTCACTATTATTCAGTGGAATGGCTGCCACTTTATATAGAAATATTACAACATAGATCTTATTCTTATGCCTATAAATTAGCTATGGCTTTTATAGAAATAGCAATTAAATAGCTATACAGTATTTGCTTACCTTACATGATTGTCTTTAATACGTTTTTTACAGCTTACAAACTAGAGTCAAATCCCATGACTTTAGCATTGAATTGGTTGGCTAATAATGATGGCAATATGATAAAAGCATATTTTCTTTATATTTTTTACTATTAATTTCTGTCTTTTTCTAGTTATTTTATTTAATTTTTAATTTAGTTATTTTACTAAATTATATTTTATTATATTAATTTTTATCTTAATTTTTTATATTTTGTTATTTTAGGTGTATTTTAGAATTAAATCAGAGTGTTTAGGAAAAAAAATCTGCTTAAAAGAATAAAAAGGTAAATAATTGAAGATTTTTGGAGGCCAAGAAAACTGAAGCCAATAAAATTAATTCATGCATATTCAAAAGATCATGGCCATCACTTGGAGATTAATAAATACTTTGGGAACAAGCATGCATAAATAGAAATTTATTTAATGTGCACGGCTTTATAAGTTGCATGCAATATTCACGTGACCAAAAAAAAAAAGATTGCATGCATAAATCTTGCCTTGCTTGAGTCGGTCAAGTGACCACTATATAATGGCATGTATTTGCCTTTTGTGAAGGGAGCGAGGGGCAGCCCCAAAAAGAGAAAAAAGGAAGAAGTCGAAGATATAGAATTGGAGTAGCAGCTATCGAATATAGACAAAAGTAGAGTCAGCCTTTTGGATTAATCTTCATGACTGATTTTATCAACTCTTTTATTCCCAATTCAATTAGGTTAGGTTAAATTTTCTATTTGGTTGAGGGTAAATTCCAAATCCTAAACATGTCACATGATTAATTATTTAATTTGTATCATTCAATTTATTTAATTGAAATTGTTTATGCTCTTTTATAATTAATGTTTATGACTTTATTTTTATCTTATTTGAGAGGCTAATTAGATAGGATTTGAATAAATACTATTACTAGATTAAAATTCTTGATCCATAATTGTCTTGATATTTTAATCGTTAATAGCAAACTAGAATCAATGATTTCAATTGGAGAACATAACCAATGTTAAATAATCTAAGCTTGTGTATTTATTGCCTAGATCAACCTAATATCTTTCTCTACTTAATGCTTCTATTATCTTAAATTTAGAAAGATTATTTTAAATCACTTAATGGTTAAAGATTAGATGAAAAACTTGCTTTTTCTAACAATTCATTAAGGAAAGATAGAGCTTAATAGAGCTTATTGTTATCTACAGTTGATAATTTCAATGAAAATTGATGATAGAATTGAATTATTATGTGTATGTTTGGTGGTGACAAATGTTGTTGTTGTTATTGTTATACTCACACACACACATGTATGTATATATCTATAATACAATCTTGATAAGGTGGCTCTATTTTTCTTTTTCTTTTTAAAATTTTATTATTTTTTATTTTTATATTAATACAATTATAGATAGTCAACGGGCTGTGTTGGGCCACTGAGCCTTGAGCATGGCATGGCATGGCATGGCACAACCCGCATCCGTACAAGCATATAGCATGGCACAAGCACAGGCCCATTAAGAGCCCATCATGCCGGCCCACTAGGCATGCCAAAATTCATTTTTTTTCTTATTATGTTTTAAACTCCCCCTATTACTCATTCACTTTGAATTTTCAGTGGAAGATAATAACAATCAAAATGAGTATCCTCATCTTGATCCTGAAGGCAGTGAATTCCAAAGTCCTTGTCATCGCCTAAGGTTTTTTATCATTTTACATTAATTGAATTAGGGGACGAGGTGTGAAAGCTTCAGTGAAACTATTGGAAAAACATATTTCGCTACAGAGTCTATAATGGCACGAGATTCTTAAAGCATCATATTAATTGTTGTCAACCCATATTTGAAGGTATTAACGAGTTTAATCAATAGATGGGAGGTGGTGCTAACGTACATCATTAAAAATATTTTGTTATCATGTATTATTTATATTTTGGATTTAAGTTGTTAAGTGTTTTTAATTTCTAAGATGTTATTCTTCTATCGCTTATTGAATATTAGTATTTATTCTTATTATTACATCTTAATTATAATCAATTATTATATCTTAATTGTAATCAAACTTAGTAACTTTAAATATAATTAATTTGCAATCAATATTGAATTTGTTTAACAAATTGGAGTTCTTATATTTTTAAAACTAAAAATTAATGCCATTAAACAAATTATAATTAAATACAAATAAAACAAATTAGCACGGTTCACAATCATGTGTGCCTTGCCCATGAGCCTTGTCGGGCCTCAATTTTTTTTGTTGTGCCCATGCTGATCCACGGTACGGATGGACCTCCTTAAATGGGCCGTGCCAGGCACGGGACAGCCTGTTGGCTACCTCTAAATACAATCTATCTTTTTTGTCTCCCACTTTTAACTCTAATTCTTACTTATTCTTGAAATATATCTATAAAATTTTTTAGTGGCGGTCGACAGTCAATTGCTTATCTTTTGCATTATTTTATTAAATAATAATAAAATAAAGAGAAGGAAGAGGCAGCTCCGGCCTATAAAAAGTGGGGAAAGAGAATCAGAGCATGAAAGAAAAAAATAAGCAAGAAGAAGTCGGAGAGGAGAGGAGAGGAGAATTAGAGGGCGGTGTCGGAAGTAGCATGCAAAAGAGGGATGAGAGATGGACGGCTCAGTTTTCAAAAGTTCTTCTGTTTTCTTTTGTAGTTAAATCTTTTGTAATTTATTATGAATTATCGTTTTTGGCACACCAACTTTTATTAATTTATTATATAATAAACTATTTAATCTTAATTTATTATTTGTTTATTTTATTTGTTTATTAATTTAATAAGTTAGGTTTAATTTATGGGAAAATAAATTATTTATTAAAAAATATTTATTTTAGAAGTTTGAATTTTCATTCATAAATAAATTTATTTTTATTTTTATTTTATTTATTTTAATATTTATTATGTATAATTTAGTTTCAACAATTATTTTTATGTCAATTATGCTTAGCTAAATAATAATAGGTAAGGTAAGGTGAAACTCTTAGCAGAAAAATATGATTTAATGAAATTCTATTTTTTAAATTTATTATTAATAAAATTATATTAAAACTCTTGTTAAATTGATTCTACACTAAGCCAAAGTTAATTTTAAATCTTCTTTTTTATCGAAAATTTATATTATATATTATCTTCATTAAATAATAGATTAAAAACATAAATTTATATTGATTACTTCTAAGTGTAAAAGTGCCTTTTTATAATATAATTTTAGAAATTAAAATTAATATCTATTTTGATTAATTAAATAATCAAGTTTTCTTAATCTATTAATTATAAATTATAATTATATTTTTTCCCATTAACTTAGTCGTGTGAAATTTTATTTTTGAATTAAATAAATGTTTTAGTAGTATTTACAATTTTTATAATCATTACCCTACTAAATTTATTTATGAGTTAAAATTTAAACTTCTAAAATAAATTACATGAAAATTAAGTACACAATAGAGTAGAAGAAATTTTAAAAACTAAACCTTCCATTTCTCATCCCTCTTCTACATGCTAACTCCAACACCTTCCTCTAATTCTCCTCACCTCTCCTGACTTCTTTTATATTTTTTTATTTCATGCTCTGGCTCTTCCCCTCCCCCCCTTGTAGGCAGGAATTACCTATTCTTTTCTTTATCTTATTATTATTTAATTTTTCATTATCATTTTTTAATAATGCTAAAGATAAGCAAGTGACAGCCAACTGCCACTTGCTTATTTTGACAAGGTGGCTCTACTTTCCTTTTCTTTTTTAAATTTTATTATTTTTATATTAATGCAATCTTTTTTTTTCTCTTACTTTTAGTTTCAATCCCTTTTTATTCTTGAAATATATCTGTAATATAAAATTAAGATAAAATTAATATAAAATTATATTACAGGAGCATTAAGATAATTTGTAAGTTGTAATCGCATTAATCACCACTATAAGTGAAAAATGATAATTTTAACCTTTATTAAATATATATTTTTTAGTATTGATCGTATCCCCCCAATACCTTATTGTTAGTCTCTAGCAATTAAAACAATATTATTAAGTGAAATTCAAATGCAAATTGAAATCTTTTGTTTATTGTTTTAGGACAATTTTGCTTACTTCTTTAATCAAATTAATGACAACAATCAAATAAAAATTTAAGTATTATCTTTAGCCTAAAAAAATTATTAGTCTCACATCAACTGTTCACAAAAATCAATCAAGTAAACTTATGCAATGATAAATTATTAAAGGTACATTTAATCTGGTCAGTATAAAAAATGACATGTCAAACTCTAAAATCCTATGAATAAAAGTCACACTCTCAAAAGAAAACAAACCCCAATTAAAAAAAAAAAAGTCACTCAAGTAATGGTAAATCGAGAGAAAATAATAGGAAAATAATATTGTATACTTTCACTAATATGAAATAATAATGCCCATGAATAAGAAATAATACAATCTCAAGTCAAAGCAATTGCTAGTCAAACTAATAATATTATTTGTATTCATTTTTATGCAGCACCACATTTTTTAATCAATATTACCAACTTCTGCTTCAATTTATAGTTACTAAAATCAATAAAGACTTTTATCATGACATAAAGTAGGTTAGAGACATGACTAACAAACAAGAGATAATAGTAAAAATAAAATATATGTTTGAAAAATATAAAAATTTTAAAAATTACAAAGTGCTTTTCACATTTTTTTTAATTTTTTTTCTTTTTTCTAAATATTTTATCAAGTTATGTACATAAAGTTAGAAAGACGATTTTTTTTCTTTTTTGTTTTTAGCATCAACGCATGTAAGCACCTTCTTTAGCAGATATATATGCCATTTAAAAAAAAGCACCTAACTAGGGAAATACAACCCTGTATCTCCTTTATTGCGTTCTTATAATCAGCATTGTTGTATATTGTTCCGTTCTGCTTTACATCTTTTTGGTTAGCCAAGTCAGTGTGAATATTTTTTCATAAATGTTTCAACGGTAGCCATTCGGAAATAATAAATTTAATACATAAAAATAAAGTAAGTAAAAAACTACGCATACATTAGGATTTTTATGTGGTTAAGCGTCCAAATCCCTAAATCTAAGAAGTCACGCTTAAATAATTTACTAGATTTAAGCGATTACAAACTATTAAAACCTTATATAATGAGATTCACTCTCAGTGATTACCGCTACCTTGTTATAACATTACCAAGTGAATACTTCACTTACACCACACATCTTTTGCTTCATCTCCCAAGCCAAGACTTCTAAGGGTACGTTTGAGATTGAAGTGCTACTGAAAAAAAATTATAATTATAAAATAAAATTAGTAATATGTAGTAAATATAAATTTTAAATAATAATTTTGATAAAATTATTAAAGATATAATAAATTTTTCATAATACAAGTGAAAAATTATATAATTATAACTTTTAAGCTGCAGCAATTAGTGTTTGTCAAACACTTTAGTATTATAAATTTTAATCTACAGCTGTCCAATTTTAATCCCAAACACACTCTAAGTCAATGGTATGTCACCTCTTTGCAGAATTCCTATACTATCAATAAACAATCCCTTCTCCCAAAAAAATCAGAAACGGCATCTTCCAAATCAAAGAATGATTCTAAGGTTGTAGCATTTGATGTAGAATCATTTTACTACTCCAACAACCTTCGCTTCCGCAAAGATTGGATGAAAAAATTCACCAAGTAATCAAAACCACGAAAGAAACGTAAAATTTGAACACAGACACAGCTTCTTGTCATAAAAGTCTAATAGATAGAATAATAAAGAGAAGACAGGAAGCCACGCATAAGTTCTGACATCTCACTAGGAGGCATAACAAAGATGTGCCTACTCTCTCTATTCTATGCGTGTGGGTCTATCAAAATATGTAAATGATTCGCCTTTATATACTGCTAGATGAATATGTGTAATGAAGAGCCCAATCTTCTCAAATCTTCATCCTTTAAGCCTTCAGATATATAAGAAATTCTTCATGATAATATATGAATTTTATCTCTTCAATATCTCTTTATAATCTTGATAAATCAAATCAACTCCATATTGATCTTCAAGAATCACGCCTACATTAGTATGATGTCCCTAAGATATTGTTCGTTTGATTTTGACCGATAACCTCTGTGTAGAGATTGATTTATCTTCATTTACTTTGGTCCCCATATGAAGTAACGCCCATATCTTGTGTCACTATTATGATTCACCCAACTCCATCATATCTCTTGCATTGTGCGTTTCCCTCATGCTAAAATATCTCTCTATACACTCATATGGACTTTATAAACATGCAGCGCATGAAGCCCCAATTTACCTGTATCTGTTCTTCCAGGCCCATGTTGTTACGCTTCGCATAATCTAAATTATATGGGTATTATGTTATTGATGAAGACTCAATGACCTGTCTGACGAGGACGCCAACATACAAATATATAAATTGATATCCACCCAATGATATTCCTAATATAATCCCATCCAATTTCCGAATAAAGTTTGGCCACTGCCACGTCCGTCCCACTGACTGAGCCGAAAATTATATTGTATGTATAAGTTTAATTTCCGAGATTTTGGCTAGTAGGTTTTCATATCTTAAACAGAGTTTGATCTCCAACCTATAGCAGATATGCAATAAGAATGAAACAATAAGCGAAATAGGAAAAATTAATAAATGAAATAAAAGACTAATGGCCAACGAAATTAAAAAAAGAAAAAAAGAAAAAACAGAGGGAGTAAAGAATACAAATTCAGTTTCATTAATGTGGGCATTGAATTATTCTTTATGGTTGTCCCAATCCGGTAGATTTAAGTGGCCAGAATCCATGTATGACGAAGTCTGATGGAATTCGAATTAGGGTTGGCAAAATCCGGATACAGGCATCCGGATCCGCATTCAGATTGACATTTATATATCCGGATCCGCATTCGGATCCATAAATTTTTTGCGGATCCGGATGCGGATAATATCTGCACCGGATCCGGGCGGATATTCCGGATATCCGGATCCGGAAAACTTAAAATTAAATAATTTAAAATATCTTTTAAAATTTCAATAATTTAGTGAATAATATCAAATAAAATTTAATTATAACTTAACCATTAACAATTTAACATAAATAAAATATAACATCATCATAACTAAAAATATAACAATATAACAACATAAATCAAACAAAAAAAATAACTAAATTCAAATGCACAACCATTAAAATCCACAAATAAAAAATATAAATCAACAAATAAAAATATAACAACATTAATCAAACATAAATAAATAATTAAATTCAAGTGCACAACCATTAAAATCCACAAATAAAAAAATATAACTAAATTCAAATACACAACCATTCAAATTCAATTGAACAATTAACAACAACAGCAAATTATTAATCAGAAAAAAAAAATAAATCAACAAACAAATTAAATTAATCCAACAACATTTTCAAGTTTAAATAAATTTACATTAAATTAAACTCATTAAATATAATTAACAATTAACCACAATATCAAATTATTAACCAGAAAAAAAATCTATGTAATTAATATTATTAATAGAAAATTTATTGAAGTAAGGGAGCAAAACAAAATGACCAGATTCGGATCCTTGTGGGTGAGGTTGGATGGCATGGGTTCACGACAGGGAGGAGGAGCATCGGCTGCACCGCGACCGCGAGGCTTCTTTGACAAGATGAGGACAGCGAGCAATGGCGTGGATCCGGCAAGCCGCCAGAACACGGAGCTGTAAGAAGACGGTGAGGATGGCGAGGCTTGGACTGCGATGCTTCAGCTTCGACATGAGGATCCGACGAACTGCTTCGACGCGAGGATCTGGCGAACTGCAAGAAGACGGCGACCGGTGATCGACAAAGCAGCTGGTGAGTAAAGGTGAGGTCAGTGTGTGTGTGTGTGACAGTCAAAATCGAGAGGGATGGTGGGGAACTGGGGTTAAGGATTTTTTTTTATTTAAGTTATATATTTTTTAAGCTATTTTTTACTTAAAATATATCCGGATCTGGATATCCGGTTTTCCGGATGCAAGTGCATTCGGATCCGGATCCATGCGGATTTTGAATTTTTAAATCCGGATCCGCATTTTTTTAAATGCGAATCTAGATTTTTCCGGATCCGGATTTTCTGAATCTTTGCGGATGCGGACCGGATCCGAATTTTCTTGCCATCCATAATTCGAATGGCCAAGTTTCAACTAACCAGAAGTAGTGAAAATCTAAAGAGTGTATAGCCACATGAGAGGAAATAATGCATGACGCAAGCAGAATTGAGAGAAGAAGGTAAGTTCCTGCAATCTTTATATTTGTCATCATGAGAGAGTAACAAAAATCGGATGTTATATATATATATATATGTGTGTGTGTGTGTGTGTGTGTGTGTGTGTGTGTGTGTGTGTGTGTGTTATATAAAATCTGCACTTAGTTGACCCTATCATGTGTAGATTTTAAAATAAAAAATAATGGACCATTGAATTCAAATCCAATGGCTCAAAATTAAAGCGCATAATCCCTTATTAAGTTATAAAAACAAACACATCTAATTAACTTAATTAATTAAGTTAAGTCACTTTAAGTTATTAAGTTAAAACACAAACGCCACCTAAGTCTTAATTCTAAACATATATATGGTAATGATCTAGCGGACGATAGTGTCATATGGCACTGTCATGATAGTCTACTACTTTAATACTATTTATAAGGAATCACATAATTCTGTCATATAATTAGTACTTACCATATGGTGGACACTGATACTCACTAGATCATTTTCTCATCCATATATACATACATATATATAAGGGAATCCATTACTTTATAAAATATAAGATAAACTAAAAAAAAGCTAAATATTTCATTACACTAAGTAAACTACATTAGAGTTCGTATTTTTTTAATCTTTTACTTTTTTTTTTTACTTTATATTCCTTATATATACTTATGTTTATAATTAAATAAAGCGTAAGGATCTGGCGAAAAGTTTGTAAACTGAAGTCCGTTTGGACAATGCCATTATGTCAAAGCCATACCATTAAACTGAAGTTAGTTTGGCTATTTTTGTTTTGGAATAAAAACAAGAGTGGAAGTCCATACTGTGCGCCTAATATTTCATTGTTGCTTCATTTCATGCGAAGAGATTTTCAATGCTATTCTGCATCTTGTATTTTACCAATTTCCCATCATCCCTAAAAGTTGATGTTAAGCTGAGCTGAATTGAAGCATGCAAGAGGGAGGGCAGCGGGTTGGGCTCGAGGCTTTTGCAAAGGCTGAGCCCAACCCTAAAACTGAATAAAAGGCCGCAGTTGTAAAAACACTGAGTCATTTGAACATCAAGCCTGACCCAATTCGAGTCAGGTCATTCTACTAGTTTAGAGATGAATAAAATGCCAAAACATATTTGCTTCTTTATGGTACCGGTTGTTGTTTCATTGAATTTGCTTCATTAATCGGCTCGTTAGATTGAAATTAACATCGTTCTTTAATTTATTGTTATTTCAAATTCAAATTATGGAGGATGAAATTTTTGTTCCTAAGAAAGCAATTTTAATTCTCTCCAAGTGCAAGCGATTAAATTGAAGTGTAATCTAATGAAATTTTCAACAAATGCATATTCACTCAAAGACAACAGAAAAACAGCAAGAATGCCTATTCTAAATTTTTTTTTTAAAAAAAAAAAGCTGAGCTCTAAGGTATGAGTAAACAAGAAGCATCATTTTGATCTATTGAAATTGTTGGGTGCCAATTTGACGTTATAATAAGAAAATCAAAATGGCCAATTGAATTCAATTAAAAGCCACCAACATGATCTAAAACATAGATTATATTAAGATCGAGTACCAAAAAATACAAGTTATAATAAACATTGTAAGCGTCCAAAGGTTGCAGCCAGCACATGTCAGAGAACATAGAGAGGAATTTTGAACCAATATCCATAATTGAACAAAACTGCATTCTACTTCTTACCATAACTATTCATTAAGAAAATTTTTGTTCTCCAAAATTGTTCTTCACTAAAGCCAAATAGACCATAAGATAACATCAAATACCCACTGTGATCATGGAGGGAGAGTGCTGCACATGTTGCAGTCAATGGCTTTTGAACTTGGTGATTTCCAATCATGCACAGCTTTACATTAAATAACTTAATGGACTACATACAAAAAATAATAATAGAAGTTGATTTAGATGTACATAATTGAAGATATGAAGATATATATAAGGTTTCGGAAAGCAGATTTTTAGGAGCATACCAGCTTAAAGTCTATCTTAGTTTGTACCATTATATCACAAGATTGGTAGGGTATATCGTTGAACATACTCGGTCTATTTATGGTAGCTCTAATTCCAGCATCATATGTTGATACCATTTAAGAATGCATCAATGATGCTTTATTGTGAAGAATACACTCAATATGTGGAAGCAATGGTCCCTCTAAAACCAACTAAAAAAATCTAGCCACCAACATTTAGATTCTACTAAAAATAAGAACATAGAAAATATTTCAATATGCCATGAAATTACGACAACAAAAATATATTGTCAAATAATTTGGCAAAATAATTCCTAGGTAGAATGCATAATGAGAAAATTTTAGCTATTCTTTCACCATTTTAAAGTATTTCCACCTTATTACCTAGTGTGTGCATACTGCTTCATTCATATGGCAGTTTGATGATTCCTGACTTAGCCAAAGCAATAGTTTCACCATTTTTCATTTTGGGCATTGCCTAACTCAACCTGTTACACCAGAAGCAAGCAAACTTATCATTAGCATGCTCTTTTGTTTAATTAGGTAAGAAATGGACATTTGGATACAAGTTTTATCAAAGCACGAGAGTGAGGCCTTGTGCGTATGAAACAGCACCCAGAAAAATGTTGAAACAAAAAATAAAGTGAAAATTATATATCACCTCAATAACTGCAATATCAACATGCTTCTAACCAAATAAAGCAAATGCCATAGTGGTGAGAACCTGAAGTTTTTCCATTAATTAATTAAGGAAAGGAAAGTATTGTAAAAGATGATAGCATATGCATAAATTGCAATGCTTTATCAAATAATTACATGGTAAGACTGCAAACTTGAAACCTTTCTATTGGAAAGACATGTGCATGCTGCACATTATGCACAATCTCTACTTGAAATTACTATGAATGTGTAACACCCCAAATCCAACACGTGCGGTGCACGCGATGAAGGAGGTTACTAACAAATTAAGATATTTACATAGAAATTTCAAACTAAGATTTCTCAAATTTTTAATCCAATAAAATCCATAAATCTATGTGTCTGATACTAGATAATCTCTCCTGAATACATAAATATAACAAAGTCTTAAAATTTTTCAATTACAAGTTCATAAATAATAGACTTAAAAGGAATATGAGTTTATCCTTCTCTTATTCAATTAGAAGAAAAGAAATGAATTTCTAACTCCAATGATAAGCACACATCTCAACAAGATACTTAATCTACAAAAAGTAATGATGAGTAGTGAGCCATCAACTCGGTAAGTAAAACTATTCTTAACACACTAGTCTTATAGGTACTAAAAAATATTGCAAGCCTTTTTTTTTTTTTATCAAAACATATATTATAATTCATAATACGATTTATTACAATAAAATAACAATTTCATAATAATTCAAAATATGATAAGCATAATTCATTATGAAAGCAAATAGTATAGTATATATACAGAAAACAAAAGGTTAGCTCATGTCGTATAGTGTCACCTATACTCCTGGTGACCCGGCTAGAAACAAAACCAGAATCAGAATATCGTGTGCAGACTCAAAATAGAAATCTAGTATTGGTTTAGAACATATATGTATCGTATTATATAATCAAACTCAAAATCAGAATAACTATGAACAATGAGACAAAACATTCAAATTAATTTTTCATATGTAATGACTTGTATATGGCATTTTACACTATATGTGGTACTCCGCGGCGCTTTGGCTCTCAAGAGGTGGCCCCCATATAGTCTCAAGAGGTGGCCCTCGTACAATTGTAAATAATTTAAATCGTACACTGTCACTAAACATTCGTATCAAATTCATAAATGTGAGGTGGCCCTCGTACAATTGTAAATAATTTAAATCGTACACTGTCACCAAATATTCGTATCAAATTCATAAATGTTCATAAGCATAATTTAAGCTTGCAAGATATTTTATAATCAAAATCATAAAAAGGTAATCGTGTAACCAAATAAATTACATATTTAAAACCATTTATAATATTAAGTTAAAATCATAAAGAAAAGCATAAATTTTAGATTTGAAACATTTACATAAACTAATTTTTTCATGAAAACAATTGATTTTCAAAGAACTATAAAAACACATGTACTTATAATAGTATCAAAATAATCATACTTATGTAGTACATTAGGAATGAAGTTACTTACCCTGATAAAAGCAATGATCTAAACACTCTTCTAAGCCTCTAACAGTCTCAAACACCTCCAACACCTTAAACAAATACAAGTTGTAATCATTAAAAACTTATTCTAAGAACTTGATTTTCTAATTGATACTCGTACAAGTCTAATTCTTAGAATTTTAACTCTTAATCTAGAAATCAGAATGACATAATATTATGTAGAACTATTTTGGACATCCATGAGTATCTCCCTTAAATTTTCCAAAAGGATCCGACATCAAAAACATTTTCAAAATTATTTATTTCTTGATAACTTCGAAATTGTCTCACAGTACCTTAACTGGACAGTATGGATTCCGAGATTTTTATAAAATTATACATAAATAAAAAAGTTATCAAATTAAAATTGGAAGCTCTAGACACATATAATAACCCCTGTTTAAAATCTCAGAAATTTTCGAGTTCATTGGCCTTACAAATAATTTTTTGAATCTGGTCATTCTGCTGGAATCGCAGTTTTCTAGTGCAACTGAGCCAAATTCGAAAATTCATATAAAATCAAAAACAAAACTAGAACATTTTATGAAACAAATTTATTTAATAAGCCCTACATGTCTAGTTTTTAGAAAGATAAGGTTCTTTTCAAGAATCATTCATAAGGTATATGCTTAATTTCGAGATATTCATGTTGTCTAGAATTGTCTAACTTATTTATTGTATCTAGAATTAATAAACAAAACTCAACAATAAACCAAAGCCCTAAACATAACTTAAAATCATCCTAAAACATGTATAATGGTCTATAACAATCTAAAACCATGTCAATAAAAATCCTAATAAAGTGATAGAAAAATATGTGGAGAGTAGAGAGAGTAAAACTTACCTGCCGTTAGGATTCTTTGATAAGCAAAGGTTTAAATCCTAAGATATGAATAAAAGAGTATTGAGTAGCAGAGAAATTAGAAGAAAAAGTTATGGACTTCAGGTTATAGGGGAGGGAAAAGTAAGAATTTATAGGGAGTAAGGGTGGGCAATTTCGGATTCGGATGAATCCGATCGGATTTCAGATAATTTGGATTGGAAAAAAATTCATCGAAATTTAATCTAACTTTAAATCTTATCCGAATTCGAACCAAATTAATTCAGATCGGATAAAGATTTTGAATAATTTTGGATTTAGATCAGATCAAATGAATTTTTATTTCGGATTACATTTTGGATTCGAATTATATTTTGGATTCGGATTAATTCGGATTGAATTCGATTTTGGGACCTTTTTGATAATTCTCACCAAAAAATTATGAAATCTATAATTAATGTAAACTTACTAACCATAAAAAGAAAATGAAAATGAAAACAAGCTGACAATTTATTAACAGTTGAAGATGTGGCTGGGTTTTGATCGATTTGTGTCCGCAGCAGCTAGGTTTTTGTTCGCCTTGTTTTTGTTCGGATTCGGCCAAATTTTGATCAATCGGTGTAGGCAGCAGCTGTGTTTGAAGATGGATGAGGCTGTGGTGATAGTGGTGTGTGGTTGTTGGACTTATGGGTAGGCAGTGAGTTGATAGGTTGTGAGACGGATGAGGCTGCTCGTGCTCAGTTGAGTTGTTTGGCTTTGTTTACTTGCTTGTTGTTTCTGTGGCAGTGCTGATTTTGCTCGGATTCGGCTGGATTTTGATCAATTGGTGTAGGCGGAAACTACGTTTCAAGACGGATGAGGCTGTGGTGACAGTGGTGTGGTTGTTGGACTCGCAGGTTGACGGTGGGTTGATGGGTTTTAAGACGGATGAGGTGGCTCTTGCTCGGCTGGGTTGTTGTTGTTTTGCTTCATTTACTTGTTTGTTGTTTCTGTGGTAGTGTTTTTAGTGAAGTCAGTGAACTCATGAGTCATGAGTGGTGAATTTGGTTTAGTCAATTTTTTTTTTATTTAAGTATTGCAAAAAAAAGAAGTGCAGATCCGATTGGATGAATTGAATTTATCCGAATCCGATCCAATCCGAATCAAATCCGATTGGATTGCACAAATTTCATCCGTTCGGATTTAGCTTCAAATTTGAATCCAAACTGAATTAATTCAGATCGAATCGGATCTATCCGAATCCGATCCGATGCCCATCCCTAATAGGAAGTCCTAAGAAATTCTATTAAGTTTTGAAAAGTATAAGTCTTTTCCAAAATTGCCCCACAAATAATCCTTATTAGTAGGGATAATAGTGCCACTTATAAATTCTAATAAAATAAAATTCTATAATCTAAAATTCATGAAAATTTTTGACATTAGAGAATAGTTATGGGAAAGAGACCTCAAATTGTGGTTAAGGTTATAGTTACCATTCAAACCACAAAACTACAATAATTAGTATCTAATGCTTCAAAAAGAAAAAGAAAAAAATAACTAAAAATGCTACTACGTATTTTGAATGATTTTATTTCTCTATATTTTCTATTGAAAATCTTAACTATAACGCTTATATCGTCACCATCTACTTAATAAAGAACAATAAAGAAGTAAAAACAAAGAGTCTATCACTTCTCATACTAAAAAATTTTCTCACTTTCTCAGCAGCCAAACACCCCTTTTCCACTTCGAAATTCGCTCAATTTCAGCTCAAAATCCACCAAAATTTACTTTAAGTCAAAGATGAAGCATCTAATTCATTGTTTCTCTCGCGTGCTGACTCTTTATATTATAGTCTCGTCCGATCCAACTCCACATAAGAAGCACATTGCCGACTGCTTTCGTTCAGAGTCTTTTCAAGAACTCAATCCGCGCAGAGTTGTAGGCACATTGGTCCGCAAACTTAAAGCTGGTCCTTGAAGGCCACATGTAGGTCTATGTCGGAGACGAGATGGAGCCGTTCTTTTTCTTTCTTATTATTTTGGCATAATCCTGGGTTTTGAGAAACTTATGGCAGCTGTTAATTGTTAAAACAAAAAACAAAGAAAAGAATCCATCACTTACCTTCCATGAAAGAAGATAGTAGCAATAGCTTGAACTTGAAGAAGATCAACTGCTCAAACTCTAAAATCTAAGTTAAAAAAAGACGTTAGCTATAGCTCGAAGTTGAAGAAGGTAGTGGGCTACTGGCAGCAACCATTAAGCTGAGAAACAAAGGGAAATAGGGATAGACAGCAAACTGGGAAAATGGGGACGAAGACGAAGACGAAGACAGAGAACATCAATCTATTATCTGCAAGCAGCGCAACAAAAGACCAAAAATGGTGTTGGATTTAGAAATTAGGGTGTTCTATGTAAAGTCAAGGAATTATAACACTTGGGATTTTTTTAGTGGTTCAAGATATGGTGTCATTCCGTGCCCAAATTTTCCCATCTAAACTCACCGTATCATTAAATATTAGTATGATATCATTTCAATGTGATTTATAAACAAACTATCACAAATCTATCATGATTTTATGATCTATGAAAATTCTATTACATGTCTACACACTCTTGTGATAAATGACTAATCTTTTAATACCTGTTACAAAAATTCTATCATGATAATCTATTTATTTTAGTAGTGTTCATAAATAATAGATTTAGGGTTCATATAGTTTCTATACAAGAAAATGAGTAATATTATGGATTTCAACATTTGAGTTTTAATGATGTGTCATTCATAAAATAATAATTTTAGAAATTATGAAATTCATCATCTAATGGATGAGTGATACATGAAGTTGGAATTCAACCATTGGGATCTTTAATATTATTTCAAGAAAATAGGAAGAGATTAGAGAGTGAAATATATATGGTAAAGAAAATTCTCTATATTTTATAAGAATTATTTTGGAAAAATAAGTATGCCTTCTAGTCAAACCATTTATCATTCAAATATAAGTTAAGAAAGTTAACTTTTTTTGTTCAGACCTAAATATCTTACATTCAAATAAATTTTAAAAAAATAAAGTGAAATCTCTTAAATATCTAAAAAAAAGTAAAATTTAGACTTCACACTAAGAAAAAAAAAAGAAAAAAAAGAAACCTTATTTACACATCTCTTTCGTGATCCTCGAGATAATACTCATCTTTTGACAAAAAAAATCTTATTTCTCAAAAATTGCAAATCCGTTTAAGATACTTCCAAGATCTGGCCATGAATGTCAAAACCATCTCATAAATTATAATTCCATTAATCATAATTAGGTTCTCTTTCTAACTACAAGCAACACTTAAAAAGATGGCTTGGAGACTGAGATCTTTAGTCTCTTGTGTGGTAGCATCATGAAAGAGTAACTGTTTTTGGCTGGAGTACAAAACAAAACCATCGTTCATCCAAAATTCAATTGGCCCGCTGACTTAATGAAATGGTCCAATAACAATTTTAAATATTTGCTTCCAGTAACTCCCATCATCAGTATTCATCATCACCACTTATAGTTGAAGCTATTTTCCTAGCTATGTTATCCAAAAGTAGTAAAGAGAGTGCATCATTACATAAACCAATAACACAAGGTGATGAACCAGAATCCAATCGGGGCCACGAAGGCTATATCTTTTGAAACTTGTCATCGCTCATATCAAATGCAAGAATCACTTTGTCTTCATTTCCATTTACTATAACCTAGTAACAAAATTCGTTCAATTACAAGAACCTAGTGGAAGTTCCCACAAAATTATCAATTTCAAATTCTCTCCAACTATTTGTATAGTCCCACATGCTGACTTAGAAGTAGATATTCAATTTCATCACCCATGAATTATCGTATCAACACCAACTGGAAGTCACTTTTTATATGCTTAAACCAAATCGAACATTATTAAAGATATAGTTGTAGCAAAGTAGCTGGAGTGTGTGATGTGTGTTGGTGTATAGCTGAGCAGCTGGCGTGTGTAATGCATGTACATTCTTTTGTAACTACTTGCCACGAGGCAATTGCTAATAGGCTATGTTAGATCTAATTTGTTATTGGTTAGAGAAGTAGTTAGTAGAAGTCAGCTACTATAAATTGAGCTAAAAGCTCAACTCTGTATTCATTGAATATTCGAAATATAATCCAAAGGTTTCTATTCATTTTCTCTTTGATTTTCTTTACTTTTAAACACTCAATTATAAATTTTCTCATGGTAGTAGAGCCAAGAGACATGGCAAATCAAAATAATACAAGATCATTTTCAATTTCTTTTTCTTTTGTTCAACTTGTTAAACTCGATCGAACAAATTATCTTGTATAGAGAGCTTAAGTTCGAGCTTCAATCATTGCTAATGGTCTTGATGGTTTCATTAATGGTGAGTCTCCATGGCCAAATCATTTTCTTCCTGCACGTGAGCGTGATACCAGTAGATTGAGGCTTATAGTTCAAGCAGACGAGAAAATCCTAGCTATGTTGACAAGAAGAAGATTGATGAACCTTTTACAAAGCTGGATAGTATCTTTTATGGTAGATAATATGCTTATCATGGTGGTGGATTGTGATACTTCAATTGAGCTTTGGGAAAAATTCGCTGAGATGTTCATATCACAGTCAAAGGCTTGATACATGCCTCTAAACATGCAAATTCAAACCATAAAGAAAGGAGTTATGTCAATTAGTGACTATATTTAAAAGGATGAACAAGATTGCAAACAACTTAGCTATTGGTTGTAATCCTCTTTCTTCAACTGATTTTATAATCCATTTACTCATTGGTCTAGATGACAGCTATGAGTCACTTGTAACAACTATACTTGCTACATTGGAAAAAGATAATCTCACTGTTGAAGAAGTATATTCCTTAATGGTTAGTCATGAGACTAGAGTTAATATAAGTAAGGGAAAGACAAAATGAATTGATGCATGATATGTCAATTAATTTTGCTTAAACAAGGACAGAATTACAATACGTTTAACAATGTTAATCAAAAAGGCTTCAACAATGGAAATTTGACTGGACTAGATAATAGCAGAGGTGGATTCAATGCTGATAAGGAAGTGATTTGTCAAATTTATTTCATTCTTGGTCATAAAATGCATAAGTGCAAGAATATATTTAATTAAAATTTTATTACTAGGAAAGGAATAGGTAGTTTTAGGCCTAGAGGTGCATTTAATTACATAGGCTTATCTAGTATGAAATTCTAACTAAGTAACCCAAGAGGAGGTGAATTAGGTTTTTAAAACTTAAGTAAATAAAACCATACAACAATTTAAATTATTGCTTTAATAAAATTAAAAGCAATAAATTTAACAATACTTAAAATTAGAAGGATAAGGGAAGAGAGATCAAATATGTGAGTTTTTACGTGGTTCGGCAAAACTGACCTACGTCCACACCTCTAAGCACACCAAGCTTGAGAATTTTATTATTCAAGCCTTTAAGGCTTCAAGTTCTTACAATTAACTTTAAAGGTGTCAATAAATCTTTACAAATGGTATTTCAGTCACACACACTTTTCCCAAAATGTTTCTCACACTTATACTCACACAAGTTTGCTAATGAATTTGAAGATCACAACAAATACTCTCTATTAGAGTATATATACAAATGGTAGCTCAATGATAACTCAATGTATGAAGATTTGCAAAATGGAAGCTCAAGAGATGTTTTATGAATTGATTTTATCTTAAAAAACTTTTAGATTTGATTTTAATTTGAGTTTATATAGATTTGATAAGCCAAGTAGCTATTATTAACCTTCAGAGAATAGCTAGTTAGCTTCTTGATTTGGCGGTTAGCCGCTTAGACTTTTGTGACAAGTTATCGTTATAAATTTGGCTCTAAAATTTGAAAAATTTGCCCTAGGCGGTTAGTTGTTAATTTTCAACCAGCTAGTCACTTACTTTCTATCTTCTAGGCATATTTTTTATATTTATAATTTGACCTTAAAACTTTTAAAAATTAAAATATGGTTTAATACTTTTAAAAATTATATTATAGCCCAAAATATTTTATATTTTTACAAATAAGTCTAAATTTAGAATTTAAAATAATACTTGTTGAAATCAAAGTTTGCAAAACTTTTTTATGTTAATCCATATCTTGAAAAATGAACAATTTCATAAAATACTTAACTTATGATTATAAAACCTTTAGTTTCTAAAAAATAATGATTTATTAAACAAAATCTTAAGCTTTTCAAATGCTAAATCATACATACATTAAACCATACTGACTTTACAATATTTGTAGCATTGAAGTTCTCGGTTGTGCCGTTATCTATTGAATATCTTGAGCTTCATTTATCTTGATTCACTTGAATGAATTTTGCCCTTAAAAAACTAGTGAAATTATGAAATATAATAACATATGTTTGTTATCATCAAAATTACAATTTGTATAGCCCTTTAGGCTAACATGGGCAAGCTCAGAGCAATTATGGAAGAACTTATGGCTTTCTTTATGTAGTTACAATTGGTACTACTAGATACAATGGACCTACATTTCAAAGGAATGTTGCATATCAAAATGCAAATATTTTGTATCATCATGGATTTCCTAGTTTTCAAAGACCTCATGGCCAATGCAACGGTGCAATTGGTATCACAAATATACCTTTAAATAAAGTTGATTTACATTCTAGTATCTGTGCTCTTACTGCTCTAGTTGCTAACTATGGATTTGTTGCAGATCTTACATGGTACATTAACTCAAGAGCAACCACTCATGTGACAAACAAATCAAGTATCCTCTCATTTTATTGAGTTTATCATTAGACACACAAATTACATGTAGGAAATGGTATGGGATTACACATTTAACATGTTGGCTATACAATATTGAATACACTTGCAGTAGCACCTATCTATGTTAGTAACATTTTGCACGTTCTAGCCATCACAAAAAACCTTGTAAGTATTTAGAAACTACTAATTGATAATGATGTTCTCATTAAATTTTATAAAACCTTTTGTTTTGTTAAGGCCAATTACTTAGGGATCATCTTGCTCAAGGGGATTGCTAGAGGAAGATTATATCAAGTTAAAGATCTAGCTGCAATTTCTCACCTTGTAGCTTTTAATAAAACCAGATCAAACATTTTCTTTATCACATCAAACTCAAATTATATTTTCAGTTTCTGTTCTTATCTAATGTCAATGATCAGTCATTTAAATGTTTTAGACTCTATACATTCTAGTAAGAGATTGTCGGGTGTAAACATTGTTCAATTCAATAATAAAGCCTAAAAGGCCTTGTTTGCTTTTTACTCAAAATCAGTTGACTATAATCTTTTACATAATACGATAGGTCACCTTATAGTGCATGTTCTCAAACAAATTATAAAATAAATTAATTCATCTTTTGATATTAGTAAGGATGTTAAACCAAATTTTTGTAACGATTGCTAATTTGACAAATGTCATATACAACATTTTTCCTCTATAAACACTACCACCACTCAACTATTAACATTGTTGCATGTTGATTTATAAGGACCAGCTCATTTGCTGTCCTCAAAAGGCTATCACTATGATCTATCCATCTCAAATTATTTCACTGGGTTTACCTAGATATTTCCCCCTATCACTGAATCTCAAGCCTTACAAACTTTTGCTGAGTTTCATCATATGATTGAAATTTATCTCAATAGAAAGATCAAGTGCCTTCAAACAAATTGGAGGAGGGAGAAGAATTTAGATCTTTTGTCACTTATCTTACTGAACAAGGAATCCAATTTAAGCACCTTTGTCCATATGTTCACTATCAGAATGGAATAATTGAATGTAAACATAAACATATAGTTGAAACAGGTCTTACTCTCCTTGCTCAAGCATATTTTCCATTAAACTTTTAGTGGAATGCATTTCATATTGCCACATTTCTCATAAATAGACTACCGACATCTATTTTAACAACAAATAACTATTTACAAAGCTATTCAATAAGAAACTATATTATTATATTATGAGAGTGTTTGGATATGCTTGTTTCTCTTATTTGAGGCCATGTAATCATTATAAACTTAAGTTTAGAATTGGTAAATGTATATTTCTTAGTTACAATTCACTTTATAAAGGTTATTTGTGCCTCCATTCTTCAAAGAGGGTCTATATTAATAATCATGTTACATTTAATTAATCTTGTTTCTTTCTTTAATCATGAGTTGACTTCTCTTTAGTCACTCACTCTTGTTCTCCATCGTGTCATCAGTGTCAATCCCTTTCAAGTTGTTCCTCTTCTATGTCCTTTATTTCTCTTGTTCTTCAACTTGATACATATGAATCTTCATCTCCAATAACAATTGATCTCTCTTCTCCTTAGTTATCTTCACATTTCTCAATTCCACACCTTTATATTCATCTATACCTGTTGATTCTCCATATACAAACCCTTCTTCTTTATGTATCCACCATTTATTTCCACCATCACACCTAGTTACTGGTCATTCAATGATCACTAGATCAAAAGTAGGTATCTTCAAACTTAAAGCCTATATCACAGCTAGCTCTACTAAATCTACAAAACCTGCTACCTTTTTAGTAGCCTTGCAAGATTCAAAATGGTACCAAGCTATAAAATAAAGGTATCAATCATTGATTAATAATCCCACTTAGGTTCTTGTTAAACCTAGACATCTAATTAAAGTCATTAAGAACAAATCAGTGTTTAGGATTATATATAATGTTGATGGAAGTGTTTCTAAGTACAATGATAGACTTGTAACCAAAGGATTTTATTAGACTCAAGAGTTGGATTTCAATTAAATATTCAATCCTATCATTAAATCCTCAACAATTAGAGTTATTTTTAGTACGACAATAATGAATCATTAAGTACTCAGGCAAATTTTTATCAATAATGCCTTCCTTAATGGTTACTTAACTAAAAAGTTTCACATGCAGTAACCTGAGGAGTTTGTGGACAGTTCAAGGCCTATTTATGTTTGCAAGTTACACAAAGCTCGTAATGGCCTTAAATAGGCTGCAAGAGCATAGTTTGACAAACTTAAGCTAGTTCTTACAACTTAATTGGGTTTTACTAATTCTATATCTAATATTCACTTTTCTTTAAGAGAATACAAGGTCATTTGTTACTTGTTTTGGTATATATAGATGATATTATCATTATAAGCTCAAATTCTCAACTTTTCCAATAGGTTCTCACTAATTTACAGTCTACTTTTGTATTTAAAGATCTTGGTGCATTGAACTATTTCTTGGGAATTCAAGCCATTCATAACAACTCAAGTATTCATCTATTTTAATCTAAGTATATTGTTGACTTGCTTAGGAAGGTAAATATCCAAGACAACATACCTTGTTGAACCCCTATGACTTCTGAAGTCCCTCTCATTAAGGTTGATAGTGAACCTATTTCTAATGTTACTCTATATAGAAGCACTATTGGTGCTCTTCAATATGCTACTCAGACCAAACTTAAGATTGCTTTCTCTGTAAAAAAAAACTTAGTCAGTTTCTTGTAGCTCCAACTATCAATAATTACAAGCTTGTAAATGGATTCTCAAGTATATAAACGGTACAATTCTTTTTCGACTCTAATTTTGCAGTCACAATAGTATGTAGATTAATTGCTTTAGTGATGCAGATTGGGCTAGTAACAGAGATGATAAGAGGTCTATAGCTAGTTATTGTGTTTATGTTGGTCTTAACTTAGTGTCTTCGTGTTTTAAAAAACAAGCAGTTATTTTAAGATCAAGTACTAAGTCTGAGTATCGAGGCTTAGTAATGGTAGCAGCTAAGGTATTATGGATTAGGCCTCTTCTTATCGAGCTTGGCATTACTATTTCTTCCATTCCAATCATGTGGTGTGATAATTAAACTTTAGCTTATAATCCTAAGCTTCATTCTAGAACAAAACATATTGAATTAGATATTTATTTTCTCAGAGAAAAGGTTGCTACTCAATGTCTTCAAGTTCACTATATTTATAGTTCAAAACAAATTATTGACATTCTCACCAAGGCATTGTCTTATCATCCTTTTCTTTACTTATATGACAAGCTCAACCTCACATCCTCGGTTGAGCTTGAAAGGGGATGATAAGGATATAGGTGTAACTGGGTAGCTAGCGTGTGTAATGTGTGCTGGTGTGTAGTTGAACAGCTGGTGTGTGTAATATGTGCTAGTGTGTAGTTAAGCAACCGATGTGTGTGATGTGTACTGAAGTTGATGTGTTGAAGTGCAATTGAGGTCTCAGGTAAAATATCATGCATGTATACTTTATTGTAATTTCCTGCCATGTGGCAATTGCTAATAGGCTATACTAGATTTAATTTGTTATTAGTTAGAGAAGAGTTAGTAGAAGTTAACTGTTATAAATTGAACTAAAAAGCTTAGCTCTGTATTCACTGAATATTCGAAATGTAATCCCAAAGTTTTTATTCATTTTCTCTTTAATTTTCTTTACTTACAAATACTCAATTACAAATTTGCTCAAACATCAACACAAAATACCATGAGTTCCACATCTTGGGAAGGTTAACAAGCCCATTATTATAACCTATAATAGCACAATGTTCTATTAATACAACATCATTTAAATTTTGATATCATAAATAATTTTGAGGCATTTCATTTAGGTTCATAAACCAAGTACAATCGTCAACTCGGAAAACAAAGAGATGAGAATGATCAACATTGTAGTTTTTGACATATTTGGAAATGAAATGAAGGCTTTTGATTAAATCTTACCAAATTTTGCAAAGATGTCCAATGCATATCAAAGATTTTGCTTTGGATCTTCAGGAAAACTTGTCACTGCTTATAAACAATATCACCTCTTACTAGTCAATCTTAAATTTCATATCAAATTACCATTCATGACTTTTCAAAATACACACACACACACTTTTCACTCTCTCAAAATGATCAAATTAATTAGCAAAGGAAAGAAATTTGAATGTCCTATTCATACAACATTAGACTAATATTTGAAAGTCAATCTTTAAAAAAATAAGTGCAGAAAATAGAAAATATTGATAATGAAAGAGATAAGAGCTTATACATATCTCCCCAACACAAGCCATTGTTCTCATACAATGTCCCAAGCTATATGCAGCCAACATAATTTGCCAAGGCTGAGGTAAGAAGCTAAGGCATGATGAATATCAAGTAGCAAAGTCCAAATGCTACACCACATTAGAACTCTTTAACAAAGAAAGATTAAGTGCTTGGGTTAGCTGCAAGCTATTGTGATTCATCTAGTTCTAGACGTGCATTGACAACGTACTAGGCTCCAAAGAGCCCCAGCCAAGTGTATAATAATGGCAGCCGAGTTTAGCTCTAATTCCAATGCCGGTGAAGATTGAAGGCTTCATCTTAGTGGTCATGGTTAGAGACATGATTTTGTTTGAATCATTTATATAATAATTTTGTTTGTGAGTATGCACTACTTATGCAATGTTCGATAAAATTAAATTTCCATATATATGTTTATACAATATTGCTCATTGTATTATTTATTATCTTTTTGGCTAGTATAATACTTTTTTTGTCTTATTATATCACAAATTTCTCTATAATGTCGTATGTATTTTTACAACATCAATAGTGGGATTATTGTGGACCCTTGATTTAAGTGTTTTAATCTCAATTATTCATTTAATATAATGAATAATGAAATAAATAATTAAAAGATAGTAGGTAACTTGCAAGTTGCTAGTAAGTATTAGTTTTTTTTTTTAAATTAATATTACGTAGCATATTTAAAGTGCTATATTATTCTATAACATAGATAGCACCTTAACATGCTGACTTTGTTTAAGTGTTCAAGCCAAACCAAAAGAGCTCAACATGTATACACGTGCTGCATAAGTGGAATATTAAAGGTAGATTCATTTCAATTTTGCCAAATCCCAAATATTGGAAGAGATCAAAAACCTAAAAAAAAAAAAACTAATGAGTAATCTATATAAAATCTTCACATTTAATATAAAGTTCAATTGAAGAGGACAAAAAAATGAAAGTAACAAGATACATATTTCATCTAATGAATTCTAAAATGTCATCTCCAAGTTGTCCCATGCTTGGAAAAGTTTTTTATCAACAACGCACCATGTTTGGGGAAGAAATGGGAGGTTGATAATGAAACGCCACACGTCGATGAAAAGTTCTATGACAAAAAAAATCACCAGAAAGTACCCAACCTATACTGGGTACACTTAATAATTGAGGTAGTAAGCAAGGTACGATATATTAAAGGATAGATAGTTAAAGAAAATATCCAAAATGTTAGCCACGTGAAAATCTCCATCACCTAAGAGAATATTTGATTTTGCATAATCAAATAAGGAATATCTTATTAAAAAAAAGAGACAGCAGGTTGTCACACCTGTAAAAAACAAAAGATAGAATGCCAAAGACAGTGGTCCATAACTACCACACCAGCAACTATCAAGACAATATTTGCAGAAGTAAGCTAGACTACTCAACAGCATGCACTGGACAAAACATGTAAACAACACCCTATCTGCTCTCCAAGAATGCTCCTAACAACTAAAATGATGATAAAGATGAAAGGACCAAAACATCTTTATAAAGATAACAAAAACATCAATAGAAATGTGCCAAGCAGCAAGGCAACCAAGGTACTCTATATAAAGACACCAAGATTCTATTTTTCACCTATAACAAAAACACACACCTTCCACAAAATGTTAAGGCTTTCTTCAACCTCCAGTCTCTATTGCCAAGAGCTAGCAAACTATTAATGCCATAAAAGTCCTAAAATCTGACTTGAGTGTTGGAGTGTGGTCGCCAGTGATAGTTGGCACCACCTTTAACTCCTTTCTATTCTTTTGTAGGTCAAGAGCATCCTTTCAAGTTCTCTCTCTCCATATCTAAGCCTTTCACGGTAGCCCCACGTCTTTATTCTTTCCCAATATTCATCCAAGGTCATATCAAGTAATACACCTCAAATATGCGAGGCACCCCTATCACCTTAATATGAATTTTATTATGTTTAACTAGGTTTTTACTTTCTTTTTCCTTTATCCCAAAATCTAGTTAAAACACACTAGATTCTTTCAAGAATGACAAAACTAAGGTGATTATTAGGCATAAAACAAATTCAGGTGCTCAGTACATATTTTTAAACCTAGAAAAAGATCTCTATCTATGATTTCATGTGGAAGAAACCATGCAAGTGAAGTAATGAAGATGCAGTTATCCCAAAAGAAGAGCTAGAAACTTGTTGAGGGATTTTTGGTCAACTGCATGGCCTTTGGGCTCTGTCGTTTTTATCTCAATCTTCATTTTGATCCTACAGAAAGAAGATAATTAGGGGTAATTTGTTTGTTCTATATGTTTACGGTAAACTAATATTAGCTTTTAGATTGAATTAGAGAGAGAGAGAGAGAGAGATGAAGATGATTCTTTCTTAAAAGTCTTGTGTGGCTACTATGGATGGCAATAAACTCTAGATTCGGCCTAGATCCGCAAAGATCTAGAAGATCCAAATCTTGAAAAATCTGGATTCACATGTTAAAAAATGTAGATCAGGATCTTAAAAGTCAATATCCGTGCAGAAAATTAGATATCTAGATTTGCATTATTTTATAATTAAATTATTTATTTAATATTTATAAGTATACTTAATTCTATACTCTTCATTGGCTATGAAAAATATGTTAAAAAACTAGTAATAATAATAATAATAATTAGAGAATATTGTAATGAATCGGTTTATCATAGTTTTATGTTTGATTTATGTTGAGAAATTATCATTTGTGAATTTATGGTGGTATTATACGTTATTTATATTGAATTGATGTTAAATTGTTAATTGCAAAATTATAATTGAATTTTATTTGATATTATTAGGTAAATTATTAAATTTAAAATTATATTTAAATTTAAAAATATACAGATTTAGATATCTACAAAATCCACCCGCAATCCGTGCGGATCTTACCCACATCCAGATTTATATTTTTTTTTTCGAATCCAAATCCAGATTTGGATATTAAAAATTCAATGTGGATCTGGATTCAGATTTTGCCATCCCTAGTGGCTGCTTCACGCAGAAACTTTGATCTTTGTTTATTCAACTTGATTATGTTAATAGGTTGCTTGTCAAGAACGACTACTAAATCTCTTTCGTCTAATCATTCGAAATAAAGACAGTATTTAAGAATCTAATTTCAAATACAAGAACATAAGAGATAAAATAAAGAGCAAATTCAATGAGATAAAAGAGAAAGAATATCCCTATTTTATTTTCTCTTTTTAAATTTAAAATAACTTGTTTAACCGGAGGTTAACCTATTATAATATGTTTAAAATAATTAAAATTTTTATTACTAAAATAATGTATACCATTGATTAATCCAACATCACATATTTCTTACACTATTTGATGCAGTAAAAAAATAACAGCATCATAAAGTGATCCATTTATATTACATATATTTTTAATCATTTTATTGATGAATTTGAATTTAATACTAAGTGGTACTTACTTATCTTGTTATAATTTTTTGTTGGCATATGTTAAAATTTAATTACATGTAATTTTTTTATCTAATAACTATCCTATCCAACACAATATTATAAAAGTTATCGTTCTTATTAGTTATATATAGAATTTTTTCTCCCGATGCGGTTGTATTGACTACTAGTATAGCATTCAGTTTGCTTTGCTAAATTTGGGATCTGTACTGAGTAATTAATGTGATATCATTCAACTTCAAGTTTAATGGGGAATGGTGGGCAGTCGGCTGGTTTAATATTCTACGTACGTGACTGTAATTGTCATGCTGTTCTGTTCTAAAAGTTATTAACTGCTTTAGTTGGTGGAGAATGTGGAATTGATACTCGGACTACACGTGGGCATAGATGCAGTCGTATTGGATCAGGATTCCCTTCCAATCTTTCATTTGAATAAATACATTTGAATAAATATATTTATGGTGCGTTTACTAAACTAAAATCTGAATGAGTTGAAATTGGAATGGACAGGAATGGGAATAAAAAATGATAATCAAAATAAGTTTTTTACTTGAACTATAGAAATCGAAATCGGAATGAGCTGGATTACCATTAATGTGTTTACTTTATCTTGGAATCGGAATCGGAATGAATTTGATGGTAATAAATTATCAAAAAGTACTTAATGAATTATTTTTATAATCATTATTTTATATTTTAATTATAGTGATTATTTATTCAAAAAAAATTATTATTAATTATTGTCAATAATATATTAATATATTAATTAATTGTAAAATTAATTAATTAATTATAATAATTATATTATTAATTATTGTGATTATTTAGTCAAAATAATGTTTTTATTAATAGTTATTGTTAATAATGTATTAATATAATAATTAATAGTAATTTTATATTAATTATTTATTATTAATAATAAATGAATTAATTATAATAATAATAATATATTAATTATTGTGATTATTTAATCAAAAACTATAATTATTAATATATTATTGTTAATAATATATTTATATATTAATTAATAGTAATAATTATATGAATTAATTGATGATAATATACGAATTATATTATAACAATTATATTAATAATTATTATAATAGTAAACTAATTAATTATAATAATAACATATTAATTATTGTAATTAGTTAGTCAAAAACTATAATTATTAATAGTTATCATTAATAATGTTTTAATATAATAACTAGCAAAGAATAATTATATTAATTAATTAACAATTGTATTAATAATTATTATAATAGTATATTAATTAATTAATTATAATAATAAAAATATATTAATTATTGTATTTATTTATTCAAAAACTAAAATTATTAACATATTATTGTTAATAATGTATTAATATAATAATTAATGGTAATTTTTATATTAATATATTATTAATAATAAATAAATAAATTATAATAATAATAATATATTAATTATTGTGATTATTTAATCAAAAACTATAAATATTAATATATTATTGTTAATAATATATTTATATATTAATTAATAGTAATAATTATATCAATTAATTGATGATAATATATGAATTAATTATAATAATTATATTAATAATTATTATAACAATAAATTAATTAATTATATTAATAATAATAATAATAACATATTAATTATTGTGATTATTTATTAAAAACTATAATTATTAATAGTTATTGTTAATAATATATTAATATATTAATTAGTTATAATAATTATATTAATTAATTAACTATAATAATATTATATTAATTATAATAATAATATATTAATTATTGTGATTATTTATTCAAAAATTATAATTATTGATAATAATGTATCAATATATTAATTAATTATAATATATTAATTAATTAATTATATTCAAAAATTATAATTATTGATAATAATGTATCAATATATTAATTAATTATAATATATTAATTAATTAATTATATTCAAAAATTATAATTATTGATAATAATGTATCAATATATTAATTAATTATAATATATTAATTAATTAATTATAATAATATATTAATTAATTACAAATAAGGACAAAATAGGTATTTTCAATTTTGGGGAGGGGCAAAATGGGAATTCTAGGGAATGGGAGATTGATTCCCACCTCCCCCCATGGGAATCAATCTCTCATTCCTCATTCATAAATAGTGGTGGGCCCCACATTCCGATTCCGATTCCGATTCCTACTCTATTTTTGCGAAGTAAACGTCATCAATCATTCCGATTCTGGATTCCGATTCCCCAATCCGGGAAGTAAACACACCATTATATGATTGATATGTAGTAACATTTAAAGCTCAGACACAATCACTTCACACGAAAGAATTCTTGTATTTGTGGTATTAGCTAGCCCTTTAGGATTTTACTTGAGTTAGATGCTTTTATTTAATTAATGTTGTTCTGTTCGTCGTATATATTATTAATAACAAAATGGGAAACGGTGAGGAGATCAATTTCTGTCTCTATATATCATGCGCACATTTGCACTAAAGCCGGACATTATAATCGTATCACATTTTTTTATTTATAATAATAATAATTATTGTTATTATTAAAGAATTTTTAACTCAGTATGCACTATGCAGCTATATACGCTATTAGTACAGTATTAGGATTGCCATTACTGAATTCCTGTACAACAAGGAAAAGGCACATAATTTTGTCAGAAATAGCTTATATAGAAGCCGGTTAGGAAATTTACAATAATTTTACTTCCTCTGTATGTATACACACACACACACACACACTTGAAATCTTTTTGTCATCACCAAATTCTCTGTCAGAAAACCTTGAATCCGCATACAATACAATGACGCAGCAGCAGCAGCATGATGATGATCAACTTGTAGACAGCGCCCTGAAAGATATAGAACTGGCTATCGAGGGTTTGCAACAACTAAGCCTAGTAGACTCCAGGGCCATGGGATCATCATCAACAACACAAAACTCGTCTTGTACTTGTAGCATAGAAAAAAAAGATGCGTTCACGAAAATATGGGCAGACTTGTTAGTGAAGGAGTTGATGAACGCCCAAAGCATGGAGGACGCAAAAGCACGTGCCATGGAAGTGGTGCAAGGTCTACACAATGAAATCACAGCCAAGGAGAAGGCAAAAGCTGAAGAGAGGTTGATGCAAGAGAACTGGATATTGAAGAGGGCTGTGGTGATTCAGCATCAACTACGTCAGAAAGAGAAGCAAGATTCCAAGGAGCTGCTCGAAGCTCTTCAACTCAAGCATTACGCTTTGACGTTGCATTTCAAACAGATGCAAACCCTCCCTTTATTACCAGGAGGATCTTTTCATCCTCCTGATGTCTTCTAATTTATTGGTTCCTCAAGCTGGTCTTCACTTATGTTTTTGATTATTCATTGATTGATCATTTGATTGATTGGTTGACTGATCGTGTATTTTGCGTGCACTTTTATGAAAGTTACCCCATGTCACATGATAATTAATGGATTAAGCATTACTTGTTATGTGAAATGAAGATTGATTTTCTAGCATGTCTATTTTTAGCCAAGGAATTAAAAGTAGAAATATGAAATAAAAACTAACCACACATATTAAGAATGTTAAATATAATACTAATAACTCCATTTAAACAACTTAGTATTTAGAAGAATCCATTATATAAGTTAAATTTGCTACAAGATTTGTCCATTCCATTTTTCAAGCTTTAAAACTCCACTTAATTAATAACTAACAAATTAATCTTTAATATATATACAAATAGACATGAATACTACAACGAAAGTTCAGTATTCACTCAACTCCTTTGGATATTCAGCTTTCCAATGAAGTGTGCAAAAAGAGAAGCAAATACAATAGGGAATATTATAAAGCTCAATACCAACAACACCTAAAAGATCATAATCAAAGCCAAAGTAATCATCCAAGAAAGCAGAAACAATTATGGTTTTACCAAATGTTGATATTTCTTTGTCTATGTCTCCATGTCGTGAAGATAGCATCCAATTTAGTACCCAAGATGTGGGACACAAGTAATACGCCCGTATCCATCACTTTGGAATATGCTGCAAGTATATGATTTACGATCTAATCCAAAATTTTAGACTTCATAAAAGTCTAGGAAAGATATTAAGTTATATGGTTTAATAATATAATGGAATTACAATATCATATCATATGGCTTAATAACTTTTTCAAAATTTAACAAAGTCTAAATCCTAAATTGGAACATTTACACACACTAATCAACCTTAATTAATCGAGCATCTGTATTTTGTAAAACACAAACTTGCCCATAGCTTACAGCAAATTAAACGTTAAATTACTTCCACTTGACATGCATAATTGAAGCAAGAAGAAATGGAATATTTATGATCCATGTATCAGAATTTCTGTAAGTTTGAGACATCTTGGTCGCAAACATAATAAATATTTGGTGATAACAATAATTGTTAGTAACAATGTGGCAGCTTCATAGCCATAACAAGAGAGTTAGTAGTGAAAAGAGATTTGTGTATTTCACAGTGAACGTACGATCCTAGTTGGCCATTCTGTCACGCGGTGTTTATAAATTTTGACAAAATGATAGAATAATGGATAGATTTTGCATAGTGAAAGCCGATAAGTCTTTTTCTTATAAGGTTTTGTGTCAAAGTTTCAAGAATCATTTTGATGCATCTGACCAAGATATAGGAGCTTGCTGGTTTTGTAATGGTGAACCCACAAAACAGATTGAGCATTGAGTAGGAAGAGGAAGCCAAAATAGAAGGCACTTGAACCCTTGGAGTCAATGATACAATCAGCATCCCCGTGTAGTTGAAGTATAGAAGATTACAGAACATGCCATAAAATGACCAGAATATCTTATATCCTGACCAATAATAACTTATCATAGGATATGTGATGATCACGCAACTGCTTGAATGAACAAGTAGGAAACCTCAACTAGCACCTGCAATTGCAAAATCTCAGTAACTTAAAGAAAAAGTGAAAGAGTTATACTGCCCTGATAATGCATTTTTGCAAAGTTTTTTAGAACCTGTGCAAATGAATACGCCCATGGGGAATACATTCCTGAAAATCTTAGTATAGGACTATCCGCTTTGTTGCTGCAAGTGGTATAATTGACGAGCAATTGTTTATGCCAAAAAAGATTGCTACCGAGAACAGTGCACCTAAGATATAGATCATATCTTGCTGGTTTTTTTGTTTTAAAAAAAAATCAAGAAATAGATTACCACTGTTTTAAAAATAAAAATTAAAATGTATTGACTCACATTTTTTCTCTTGCTACCAAAACAGTATACCAACCAGCAGAGACATAGCACATGTAAAACAATGGCTATCAAGTTCTAGGAAGGATTTCTCCAATAAGGTAAGTTGTGTTTCCATAGGCGTGCTTTAAAATGCTACCAACCATTTTGAGGCAAATGGCTAGGAAAATGCAAGTCCTTTAAACCAGGAGATGGTGAACTCAATTGCTTTACCAATTCCTTGCTCTCTCTACAGTCAGAAAGGTGAGCGTGATTTACAAAACAAACACTGGAATCTGATTATTTAAAGGGCATCGCGAGATTTTTACTCACCATTACAAGGTTGATTTCCTATAGATTTGTGCAAAATCAACACCAAGTTGATCTCTACAGAGTTAGAAGAAACCTATAGTTTTGCGAATGTCCATGTAGCTTGGAGAAAATAAAACATTTACAAAATTATACAAGCTTGAATTTTGCACGCAAAACTCTAGTAGATCATCGATGATTGTTACACACTCTCTACTTACTCATATTATCCTGATTCCCTGTTTTAGTTTTGTTCAGGGATAGGCGATTTATGGAACATGCTACTTTTACACCGACTTTTGGACTAGATGATATCATGATGCCATTTGCATGTGAAATGAGTGATGTGAAAATACCACATTGGCGCAAGGGTTTTTTTTTTTTTTTGGTGCAGCATTTCAGCTAAATGGATTCGGAAAATTCTACATAAAGGGGGTTAGATTAGGCCCATTTAACTAAAACGGAGTTTTCGAATCCGTCTAGATTTACGATTCTGCTTAGGTGTTTACTGTATATTAAACGACTCCCGGGCTGAATGTTGGGATCAATTTGCCAAAATTACCCTTTTTAATTCCGGAGATCAACTTTTCAAAGCCATTCGAGATCTGTTGCCGGTTTTCAATAGCGAGTTTCCTCTCATTGGCTTCGCCCATCAAGTTGCTTTGGTCGAATTGTCACCTAATCCCAGAGACTTATCAGTCCTTCCTCTCCGGGAACCGGCTGCTTCCGATCACTTGGTGGACACATAAGAAGATGACAATGCTATAAAACAATAATGTTAACTTTGCTCTACTATGAACATGGAAATATTGGCTGGAAAAACAGATTGCTAATCTCACATCGGTAGTGCTATTTTTCCTCTGTAGTTGTTTCTTCCTATATGAAATTTCTTCTTGCGCTCTTTCTAAGTTTGGGTTGAGTCTAGGCTTTTTTATATCCACAAGGCATCTCGGAAACTGCAAATCAAATCCCCTTATGTTGCACTCTTTCTTAATTTGGTTGTCCAATGCAAATTTATTGAGAGTGTTGACGGCCTCGATCATAAAGGTCCCTGTGAGTCAAAAGAAATTTCACCCTCTAAACTATGTAGCAATTATTAACTGTTCACTTCTTATTAGTTTATATGAGAATCAATAATAATTGATACTGTCTTGAATGTGATTAACTATGAACGAAATTGTCCTCTTAATAGAAAAAGAACAGATTATAGGCCAGCCGGCACTGTCATGCCCTAGCCACGGGCCTACTTACTTCTGCGGTGGACGGGCCTGGTTAAAGATCTAAGAAAAAGTCCAAGTCTGGGATTTAAATTTCATAAATTAAAAAATAAAATCAAATCAAATAATTTTAAAAAAAACGCAAATTGTAAAACAAAAATAAATTTCACAAACCCTAAAATTAAACAATATTAAAGAATTTTTTACTAGAAAAGAATTGAAGGATGAGGAAGAAAATGGTTGTCTTGTTACTAGATTATTTTGTTTTTCAATACTAGTATTTGTGGTTTATGGTTGTCTTATTAGTATTTAGTGTATTACACTATTAATTTATTATGTATTAGATAATCTTATTTAATTTAATTATTTTTTTATTTTCAGCTTTGTTATAAAATTATTTAAAAAATTTGTTGAAGTTTAGACTCAACCCAAGCTGCTCAAACCTAGGCTATTTAAGTTTGGCCAGCTTAAAAAGGGGCCTAGGCCTGTTTTTAATAACATGAGCTTGGAGGGGCCATCTACAGTATATGTATGTATTGTATACATGTAAAAAAAAATTGATCAATAAATATGAAACACCTACTATTAACGTGATACTGAAACCATTAAACTTGAAACCATTAACTTCAGTTTCAAATTTAATGGTCCCCGATATCAAGTTTAATGGTGGTTGTTTCATGTCTAATGGTCCTTTTTTTTTTTTTTGCATGTATGCAATACATAAATGTATTGTAGCTTAAGCCGAGCTTGGAATGTATATCAACCATCTATAAAAAGATATAATTACCCTAACAAATGACAAAACAAAAGTAAATATATATTATAGTAGTACTTTTTTTGTAAGAATAATTCTATCTTTTTTATGGGCAATCGGTACACATAGTAAACAATGTATGAAAAATTAAATAAATTCAAAATTTTACATTATTTTTTTATAATAGAGTATTTTTTGTGGAAGACAAATAACTTTCCTAATTAAAATTATATGTTAGACTTCATCATATAAAGAGTTTAAAAAATAATTAAATTTGTATAATTATTTTCTATTTAAGCTTTTATTTTATGTTCTTAAGATACTAAGTTTTCAATTGGGTTTTTAGGAAAAAAAATATCAATTAATTAAGACTAATGAGAGAGTAGTGCTACTAGCACCCCTCAAATATTCTTCTGAAGTCCTATCTTTAAATAAACCCCATTGATTAATACTGCAAAATCCATTATTGCTAATAACACTCATTATAATTTGAATAGTAATTTTCTTCTAAATAGCGATTTCTCTCTCTCTTAAAATAAATTTAGAAAATTTATTTTTTATTTCTTCGAGCTCATTTGGCATTGCTTTTGAAAGGCTTAAAAGTTATTTTGAAAATCTAAAAGTTAATTTTAGTGTTTAGTAAAAAAAATTAAAATCACTTTTGTCAAAAGCAACTCCTCCTATAGCTGATTTTGAAAAGCAAAGAATAAGTAGCTTTTATATTCTAATTTTGAGAATCAATTTTATCCTTTAATATAATTTCATAAATAACCTTAAATTATTACCTAAACCCAAAATTATCCTTATTTAAATTAGAAACAAAATCAATATTTTAATAAATTTTTATTATAATTCATAAATATAAATTTATTAATATCAATTTGTTGGTCAAATTATTATTAAATTTGTTGGTCAAATTATTATTAAATTTGTTTCACTATATTATAAATTTAATTATTAATTATTTTAAGACAAAAAAATAAAAAAATAAAATCAATATATTATAAATTTTAATTTTAGTTAAAATTACTATAACACATAGTTAAAAATATTGTATGTACATATTTTTATATTTTATGATTAATACACAATATTAAACATTACTAATAATAACTAAAATAATGTTTTATTACTCATTATTAATAATAATTTAGTTAATAATAAAATAATATGTTTAACTAAAATTATTGATAACTACAATCAATATACTACATTATGTTTTTATATTTTATTATTAAAATCATATGTGTTATTTTAGTTAAAATGTTTTTATAATACACAGTTAAAATTATTATATAAATAAATTTTATCCTACATTATATACATTTTAGTCATTTATTTTTTTCAGTAATTTAACAGTAAAATTTACCAAATCTCCATAATTACTTTCAAAACTCATAGTACTTCTGAAAATAAAATTTATCAAACACTTAACTGATTCTGTTCATAGTTGATTATTTTTACAGTATAACTAACAACAATTATTTTAAAAATTACAATATTTCCAAACTGGCCCTTCGTCTTCTTGTGTAGTTTTTTCACCCACTCTGCTCAATTTTATGGGTCATAAAAGTTTTTAAGGCCAATCATTGATTTCAATCCAAAATAGATTAAATTAGAGATTAAGCCTAATCTTCAAGTATGCGAGTAGCTAACATTTAGGGTGATTGCCAATTTTTCTCCTGCAATAGTTAATATGTATCATTTACTCCCATACTATTTTTATAATAACTAATAATTCTCCTGACAATATTAGTTTACAATATTATCCTTATTTTCAAATATATTTTTATTTATATTCATTATAAATTAAATAAATCTTATGAATAGAAATTGAAAAATTAAGTATTAAAAATAAGAAATATAAGTTTTGATGTGAACAAAAAAATTAATAATAAAATTTTTCTTTGTACTTTTTTATTTTGTAAACATTTTCTTCTAATAAATATTTTATAATATTTTAAAATTAAACATAACAAGTATAGGAAAAATATTTTTATTATTAATTTTTTTTCATATCAAAACATATATTTCTTATCTTTAATACTTAATTTTTTATTTTAATTTCCATCCATGTGATTTATTTAATTTATAATAAATATGAATAAAAGTGTATTTAAAAATAAGGGTAATATTATAAACTTACACTGTCAGGGGTGTTATTAGCTATTATGAAAAAAGTAAAGGGCAAATGATATATATTGATTACAGTAGGGAAAAATTTGGTAATCTCCCTGACATTTAAAGAACTATGAGAAAACCAATTGTTAGAATATTTAAGCTAATTAATTGATTATGTTAAAGTTTTTCTTCTATAATGATAGTTTACAAAAAAAAAAAAAAAAGACAATGTGGTTTGTAAAGAGTTATAATATTAATGAAGGTATGTCAATAGTTCAAGTCCTAAAGAGACAATAATGAGAAGTGTCATTAGATTAATGAAGGCATGCCAATAGTTCGACTCCTAATCAGATTGTATTGAAGTAGAAGAATGATAGCATATCATATGTCCTATCTCAACACATTTCTTTAGACAAAGAGTCCCTTTTTTTCCTCCTTTTAGATAAAGAATTCATTTTTTCTCTTTTCAGTTTTTACGATGGTAAATATTCTCAAAAACATGGAATGTGAATCAAACCCATGTTAAATTGAAATTTTTAACATGAAATTAAGATAGTGATGCAAGTTCTCTTCTCATCTGAAATAGATTGATTCATATCTGAAAGAGGTTGACAATAAGTGTTTTCAAAATTGATCCAAGGAGCCTAAATATAGCTATTACATATCATAGCTGAGCTTTTTTTAATTACACTTGCTCTTTTGTGGGATTGAACTGGAGTTAGAGTTGGATAGAGATATAAGATCTGTAAATTGCATGTGTTACAAACATACATTTTGATTTTAATTTGCAAGATAAAATCTCTCGTCAATCTTGTACTTCATAAATTAAAATTAAGGAAATTGTTGTTACACCACTTCAGTTTTTTGTAGTAAGGATTCAAACTCGATCGATCCATCCCATAGGATTACCGATTGCTAAATTCTTGTGTAACAAGGAAAAGACACATAAATATTGAATCAGGAGTGGATTATATTGAAGCCATTTAGGAAACTAATGAACAATTTTACTTCCTCTATATATATGCACAAGACATTTACTTGAAATCTTTTTGTAATCACCAAATTCTCTCTCAGAAAACCTTGAATCTGCAAACAACAAAATAACGCAGCGGCAGCATGATGACGATCAACTTGTAGACAGCAAGGGTCTGCAACAACTAAGCTTTGTAGACTCCAGGGCCACGGGATCATCATCACCAAAACAGAACTCATCTGGTACTCGCACTATTGACAAAAAAGATGCATTCACGGAAATAGTGCAGACTTGCTCGTGAAGAAGTTGATGAACGTCCAGAGCATAGAGGATGCAAAAGCACGTCCCCTGGGCGTGGTGCAAGGTTTTTACAATGAAATCACAGCCAATGAGAAGGCAAAAGCTGGAGAGGTTGATGCAAGAGAACTGGGTATTAAAACGTCAAATACGTCGGGAAGAGAAGCAAGGTTCCAAGGAGTTGCTGAATGCTCTTCAACTCAAGGTTTACGCTTTGACGTTGCATTTGAAACAGGCCAAAACCGGCCCTTTATTACCAGCAGGATATTTTCATCCTCCTCATGTCCTCTAATTGATTGGTTCTTCAACCCGCTATGCACTTATGGTTTTGATTCATTAATTGATTGACTAATCGATCATGCATTTTGTGTACAATTTTATGAAAGATACCACATGGCGACTAATGAATAAAGCATTAGTTGTTGCGTGAAATAAAGATTGATTTTCTTTGCTTGATTTTTTTTTCCTCATACTTAATATATGAACTTTTTGTGTGTAAAAATTTCTAGTCCTGTTTACATGTCTTCTACTGTGGACTAAGTCTTCTACTGTGGACTAAGGTTCCTAAATGGGCCCACTAGCGTAGTTCTAAAAAGTGGATATTGAATTATACATATTTTTGAATGTCAAGATTGATTTTAGTTACTATATTAAAAATGAGTAATACTAAAGAGAGAAAATGATGAAAGAATTTTACTCTTTCTCTATTCAGTCCATTCTCTTTATTCTTTTTCAACATACTTTCTCTTATCTTTCTCTCTCTTTATCATTTTTCGTTAAAAAATAGAAATAACATTGCATATAGAAATTTGTTATTTTATATTAATACTAAAAATTTATAAACTTTCATTTTAAAGAATATATAAAATAATTTTATGAAATTTGTTACCATGCCTATTTTCAGCCAAGTAATTAGACGGTGCATCCACGATTAAGGCAACAAACTAAATTTATTACCAAGATACACTACAAGAATTTAGGCCCATTGCGGCAAACTTTTTAGCGATAAGTTTTTTTCGTTACCTTAGGTATGTTTTAACGATGAAAAACTCACTTTGTCGCCAAATATATAAGAGAAATGCAAACTTTCCTCACCAAAAACATATTTAGAGATAAAATTATAAGTTCATTGTTGAAAAAATTCCTTTAGAATTTTGACATAAAGTCAAAATTCTAGACCTTTAGCGGTGAAATTTGAATTTCATCGCTAAAGGTGTATTTTTAGTGATGAAAATTAAGTTTCATAGCTAAAGATGTATATTTAGCAACAAAACTTAAGTTTCATTGCTAAAGGTGTATTTTACTGACAAACTATAGATTTCGTCCCTAAATGTGTATTTTCAACCACAAAGTTATAGTTTGCTTGCTAATAATATTCATTTAAAGCCTTAAAAACCACCAAAATTTTAGACATTTAAAAATACACATTTAGCAAAAAAATTATAAGTTCATCACTAAAAATATTCCTTTAAAAATTTGACATTACTTCAAAATTCTAAACCTTTAAATTTCGTCACTGAAGGCATATTTTTAGTGACAAAATTTTGATTTCTTCACTAATGTGTAATTTCAATGATGGAGATATAGTTTCATTGCTTAAAAATATTCATTTAAAGACTTAAAAAAATGTAAAATTTTATAACTTTTTCGCCACTAAATGGGTATTTTTAGCCATGAAAATATAATTTAATCTCTAAAAATATTCAGTTTAAATCTTATATTAATGCCAAAATTTTAGACCATTTGCGAGTAAATTTAAATTTATTGCTAAATGTATATTTTTAGCGACGAAATTTAGATTTTGTTAATAAATATGCATTTTCAACGATGAATTTATGATTTCATCGCTAAAATTATTCATTTAAAAACCTAAACAACTGCCAAAAATTTAGTTCTTTTTGCCACAAAGTTTAATTTTGTCACTGAAAATGTTTGTTTAAAAATTTAAAGCGGTTAGTTTTCGGTCACAATTGTATACCTTTAGAAATGAAATTTTGGATTTCGACGCTAAAGGTATACTTTAGCGACAAAATTTTATTCCACAATTTTCATTTTGTTGCTACACAACGTGAAGATTTCAAAATTAAAAGCAGATTATTTTCTGCTACATTTAAGTCAGCAACAAATTTTAAGTTCTATCGCTATAAACTCAAATTCTCTATCATTTACTTCTTTTTTTCATTATTTCTCATTCGCTCGTTCTCTTACTTTTGTTCTCTCATCTTTAACATATAATTCTCATGGTCTCCCTAAGTTATTGTTTTAGTAACTTACAACCTATGACTTGGCTATTTAACCAATAAAAATGTGCCACATGTACATATATATATATATATATATAGTGGCAAGATTAGTAATAAAAAAGGAAAATGGGCATGTGTGTACATGCTGAGGTTGGTCTGTTCCTGCATCTTCTCGATGTAAGCCATTCTTTCCTTTGGCTTAACCGGATCGATGTTCCAGAACATCTTGCCTGACGTGGAGTGTCCCATGTGAACATGAGTGTCCCACTCATATTCTCTTTGTCCAAGGTCGTCTATGTCTCGGGACGTTGGATCTCTTCTTAGTGGTGGTATTACAGGCGTTCCTCTGGGAATCTGAGATTCCGCAACTTCTTCTGGTGCGTGAATTCTTAGAGGTGGCTGTGCCTGTGGAGGTGGAGGTATTTGCTGCTGCTGCTGTTGTGGATCCGTGATCATCGAGCCTTGTCCAGTCTCAAACTGGGACTGCTGAAATGGTCGTCTGGGTGTTGGTATGTGCGTAGGCAGCATACTGACCATCTCATCTTCGTCAGACGTGGATTCGTCTGATTCTGTCATTTCCAGTTCAGGCTCCTTTGGATCCTGTTCTTCATGTTTCCCTTCGTCGTCTCCCCATCCTGTGGCGTGTATCGGCCACGGGTACTCCTGGTGCTTGTGGTAACTCCTCCAGAATGCTTTCTGGCAATTACCAGAGGCATTCTCTTCCCACACGTGCCACGGCTGTGATGGCTTGTCCTTCTTCCAGTGCGGGGTTTCAAAGCACTCTCTAGTCCTGCGCATTTCTTCCTCGCTGCTTGCTTCAGAGAATAGTTCGGAGAACATACTTACTTTCCTTACTACGCTGATCTTTCTGACTCCCGAGGATTGACCTTCGTGCAGTTGTGAAAGCTGCCTGCTGGTCATTCTGGTGCCCTTCCTCTTGATCTTCTTGACCTCCTCCTTGATCTCCTTGAGTTCCAGCATCATTGCCTGCTGGTTTACCAAGAGATCTCCTAAGGCATGATTCTGCTCCACAGCGTTGAGATTTCCCCAATTGACCGATTTCTCAATTGGTCCGAACTCCTCTGGATTGACCTTCTGGATCATCCATCTTGCTGAGGCTACTCCCTGTTGGGATTCTCGGACTACTTCATTCTCGGTGTCTGGGGTGTTGATCATGGAAATAGATCCCATGTATCTGTGAGAAGCAGATCTCCTTGGCATGTGCGTACATGCTGAGGTTGGTCTGTTCCTGATCTGGCACTGTTCGCAAGGATAGAGTGGTCTGGTCTCGGTCGGGAATGATACCGAGATCCTTCCGTCTTGAAGCCTTCCAATGCTAGGCTCCTGATGCACCTGTTGGGGTTTGTTTGCCTGCTCGTATTTGTTTATCCAGTGGGCTGGAAATACGAGGCTTTTCTGTTCGTAGGCCTTGGGCTGAATCACCCTTCCTTCTCCTGCCATGAATCTGACTACGGGTTTCCCCGTGCTACTTAGTGCAAACATGTGGGTTTGTACCTTGTACGTCATCAGTTGATGTATGGCTAGGGCTGATTCCTCTGGCTTCATGTCCAGGTTGTTGAGTTGAATCATCACCTTTATTGTTTCGGCGATGCTCGGTCTTCCAAGGTCTAGAGTAAAGTTTGGCTCGACCTGTAGTACTACCGGTCCTTGGTTGAGCCCGATTTCTACCGCAGAGATTAACGCCTTCTCGAAGGTGTGCCATCTGGTGTCCAGAAAGGCAACCAAGGCTGTCACGTTCTTCCCTGCTAGGAATAGCGGCTGTACTCCTATCTGCATGGCGCCTAGATGTAGTCCTCTGTATCCCTCCGTTCTGTATCTGCTAGTCTCTTCCGCAGATAGTACGGGGAGGTACGTCTCCTCTGCTCCTGCTGCTACAGCATGGACTCTTAACTCTGAGGATTTGTATATGGTTTTACGTTTGGAGACTACTGACCTAACTAGGGCTCTTAAGGAGTTGAGTGACTGACCCGAATGGTAAAATCTGTATGGGTCTAGTGGATCTAACCTAAAGGGTTGGACTTCCCTCTCGTTATCATCTTGGGTTTCTAGATGATAATTTAGGGCTGGAATTCCCTCTGTGTTTTCTAAGATACTTCTAGGTTGGTTTATTCTTGCAGGTGGGGCAGTGGGCTGAACTGACTCAGTAGGCATGTTGACTATTGGGTTTTGGCTATTTTGGTTGGACATCTTTTCTGGCTTCCTAGGTATTTCCGGTACGACCTCACGACGGCTCTCCTGGCCTAAAGGGTCCTGTTGGAACTATTTAGTAGGCTGGAAAAGATGGCTTAGACCAAATAGGGTCGGACTCAATAGTCTCACACGTTTTTCTGATGTGGAAGTTCAAGCTAAGCTGCAACCACAGAGCATACTCAGTGCTTGAGACTCCAGGGGTTTCCTTTTGGGAAAGCTGGCTCTGATACCATTTTCCTTTTTTATTACTATTTTGCCACTGGCTGCTTACAAACAAGAACTCAACTACAAAGGGAATTGGATACTCTATTTAGCTCTGCCTAATGCAATGCCCAAGCTCTCCTTATATAGTAGAGCTTTGGCTACTGTATCCATTATTGATCCTTATCAATAATGCATACCTTTACACGTGGTCTCCTAAGGACCATATCTTTAAATACAATCATTGCATTACTTTAATAATGCAATGCTACTTTACTTTACTTTACATCACACCTGTCCCCTTGGGACCACACACTAATAATGCTACTACGTGATACACATGTATCACTATGCATACTTCCGGTCAAGCCGGCAAACACCCTCACCATCAGCAATACGGTATTCTTTAGGCCATATGTAAAAATTGTCCTGAAGGTGACGGAAGAATGCCAAGTGGCATTAACTGCTCTCATTGATACCGGAGCAGTTAGCTCGCTTATCACTGAAGCGTGCTTACCAAGGGAATGCTACATCCCTACTCAGATAGCATTCGGTTCTGCAAGTGGCAAGCAGTTCTATAGCAACAAGTACATCAGACCTGTTCAGGTCTTACCTTTTGGTTGCCGAAGTTCATTCTTCGCCTTTGATAATACGGGTGACGACTTACTGCTTGGAACAGACTTCCTTAGTCTGTTGTCACCCATTGCCTTCTTTCCAGAAGGATTTTCCTATACTATTACTGATCCCAGTAATGGTAAGCCCAGGAATTTTTTAATTCCTTGGGTACAGCAACACTCCATTTTTGGAGGGGGTGATAAGAAGCCAAAGAAGCAGAACATCCAGCCCAGACTAGTCCACATGTTCGATGAACAGCGACAAGCCCTGCTTGAGTGTTGCGGGGATATTCCAAACAAGTTCTGGTCAAGGGAAAAGCACTTTGTAGCTCTTCCATACAAGGATAACTGGACCATGCCTCATCAAACAGCTTCACATCCAGGCATGCCCAACGACGAAGAGCTATGCAAGCAAGAGATCCAGTCCTTACTATTTTCTATTACATAAAACACTAAAATAGATACTAATTAGAATTAATTACTCTATACTTAAGAGTGATATATTAAAAGTGATGAATATTATATCACTTTTGCTCATCAGCACTTGTCTAATGCACTAGATAATGTTAACACAATTGTTATTAGTAGTATTATAGTAGTAGGGCATAAATTTAATTTCACTAACATTTTCTATTAAATAAGAGTGTTTCATTAATCTCAGATGATTACATTTTCCATATCATGTATTACATGACGTACAAATAGTTTTCATATGGTGCATTTGGCAGCTTACATTACACTATATTACATTGCATTAAAGTACTATCCTTATGATAACTCATGTTTGGATGTAGTTTCTTATTGCATTGCATTTTATTAAAAAATGTAGTTAATATAATGAAAAAGTGTATAAAACAAACTCATGAAAGGTGGAGTTTAGGTTGTATTGGATTAAAATATTATTCATATTTTAAATATAATCATTTAACTTTTATTATTTAATAATTCTAAATTTGTTAAATATTAGTTTATATTTACATTTAAATAAATATAATAATTTAAATAATAATATAAGATAGTAATAAACCGAAATATCTAATAAACAAATGATAATGCATTATTTTATTTTCATTACATAGAATCATTTTATTATCATTATACTACGTAAAAATAAATTTATAAATTTTATGTTAATCATTTATTATTTACAAACACGCTTAATTTAAAAATAAATTTAAATTAAAAAAATTATATTGGACTCTATTATCCTATATTACAATAACTAACATATAGAAATAAATTATATTGCAATATAATATTATTAATAAATAACATAATACTATAATTTTTTATTATTTAATAATAGTTTATCGTTAAATCATTTTTTATTATAAAAATTAATATATATATATATATATATATATATATATATATATATATATATATATATGTGTGTGTGTGTGTGTGTGTGTGTGTGTGTGTGTGTGTGTGTTATTTCATAATTGATTTCAAAAATTAATAACAAACCCCTAAAATGTTAATGAATTTAAAATAATATTATTTTACATAATACAGTTCATACTATACAAAATACCGATATACTTTAATACAATACAACATAATGTAACATGGCTAATAAATATGGTACAAAACAATATGCCAAACGCACTTACAATCCAATATATCCTAGGGTTAATTATAAGTGTCTCATATTATAACATTTTTTTTAAATGATTAAATTCAATAACAAAAAATCTAGTAGCATTTTATTTGTCCCAATTTAATTATATTGATTTTGGATTATTAGTTATATTATTTTTTTATTTCAAAATTTACTAGCAATTTCAATTGAATATCTGGCTCTACTTCAAACTTTATCACTCAAGTGTAATCGATTTACAGTATAACATATTCTTTTAATGAAACTAAATTCAATGTAGTTAAAAAAATGTATACTATATTTCAATAATGATTTGAATTTTATTTATTGTTATCAAAAGTATTAATGCACTCTGAACAATTGAATTAAAAAAAATTACAATTGGTCTAATTATTAATTTATTCCATTCAAAAGATTTTAATTTAGTTTAGTTTAATTGATTCTATAACTTCACAGTCCCTAGAGCCCTAGACCAGCACTCTTCAATTTTCAAAATTTCCCCTTTTCATAAACCTAGAGTATTCCCTCTTCCATTTATAATTTTTGGCCTTCATAAACAGTCCTCAAACCATTTGTTCCGGTTGCCCATCATTCTAAGCAAACCAATTCAGCCAGTTTCCCCCTTAGTTTCTACTTTTGGACAAATTAAACATAATCTGATGGATAAGAATCTAACACATTAAGGGGTTGAGATTTTTCAAACTATAAGTTACATTTAATGTAACTTAGGTATTGCCAATTCTCATTGTTTAATTCAATCTCTACTTTTTTTTTTCTCTCATCTCTAATATACAATTCTCATTCTTTAATTCAATCTCTACTCCTTTTCTCTTTTATTTTTAACATAGTATAATTTTTTCCTTTTAACTTATCTTATTTGTTACAACTTACATTACTATTATATTAACCAATTATGTGGGGGGGGGGGGGGGGGCGAGGAAACAGTAAAGAAGAAAAAAGTTTTTCCATGGCTGATTTTATTTCTTTTGTTGCTTCCAATTCAAGTAGGAGCCCACCCCCCCTTTCCTTTAAAAAAAAAAAAGAAAAGTATGTTTAGCTAATTTTCTTATACTGAGGTTAAGGATGAAACCTTATTTAATGAAATAATTATCTTTTTATTTAATTAATTTCCTACATATGTTATTTGATGTTTATGGTTTTTGTTTCACATGATTAGTTGAATGTTATTAAATCCTTACATGTGATTATCTTTAAAAAAAAAAAAACCAATTATGTGTCTATTTGTAAGAAATATTAAAGATCAATTACACCAAGATAAAAAAAATCAAGAAATTTATATTTGTTTGTAAAAAATTTCATTCAAAAGAATAGATACTTAATTTTGTAATTATTTTTATATTTTTCATCAATAATAATAATTCTTTTTAAATTAATTTAGTGTTAAAATGATAATAATTCTCTTTTTATCATGATGGTGTTAATTATCATTGTAATTTAGTGTTAAAATGATAATAATTCTCTTTTTATCATGATGGTGTTAATTATCATTGTAATTTAGTGATTAAAATGATAATATTTAACAATAGTAATAATAATTAAATGCCAGATAAATTATATTTTTAGCTACGAATATTATTTAGCCGTCAAAACACTTTTAGCAACTAAATATAATATTCATAGCCCAAAATACTCCTCTTGCTATAAATTTAGTGACATGATTTTGTCGCCTTTAACATTTTTTCTGACAAAATTAATTTTGTCACTAAAACATTTAGTGATGAAATTTAAAAATTCATGGCCAAAAACCAAAGGTAATGAAAATTTTCCTCCCTATAGCCTTTAGCGATGAAAATTGAATGTTTTAATAATGATTATTGTTGTCACTAAAGCCCTTTTCTGTTGTAGTCATATATTTTGACAATTTAACAACGTTTGCAAGAAAATTTGGATGTTAATGAATAATGCATAATAACTCATATTCAGAGGATACTTTTTAATATGAAGAAATGTTTTATAAGAAGCGAGCATAAAAGTAAAAATACTAAGCCAAAACTAACCATACATATCAGAGGTGTTAATTATAATAGTAATAACTCCGTGTTAATTATAATAGTAATAACTCATAAATTTAAGACACTTAGTATTCAGCAGGATCCATTATATAACTTAAGTTTGCCACAAGATTCTTCCATTCCATTTCTTCAAGCTTTAAAACAGCACTGAATTAATAAACTAATAAATTAATCTTCATATGTATACAATTAGACACATGAATACTACAACGAAAGTTTAAGACTCATCATCTCCTTTGGAAGTTCAGCTGCCCAATGAAGTATGCAAAAAGAGAAGCAAATAAAATGGGGAAGATTATAAGCATAATACCAACAACGCCTAAAAGATCGTGATCAAATCCAAAGTAATCATCCAAGAAAGCAGAAACAGTTTTGGCTTTACCAAATGCTGATATTTCTTTGTCTATGTCTCCATATTGTGAGGATAGCATCCCATTTAGTACCCATGACGTGGGACACAAGTAATACGCCCATATCCACCACTTTGGAATTTGCTGCAAGTAATATGCTTATATATGAGTACTAATCTTTAACAATAAAATGCCATTATGCTATTAAACTATATGACTTAATCCCGGATCTTAACAAAGTTCAAAACCTGAATATATATATATATATATCCTCAATTAACTGAGCATCTGTATTTTGCAAAATGCAGACTTGCTCATAGCTCATATCAACTTAAACGTTGAATTACTTCAAGCTTGAAGGTAGAAGAAACGGAATATTTTATGATTCGCACATTAGAATCGCAATAAGTTTAAGACATCTCCGTCGCAGACGTGGTAAACATTTGGTGGTAACAATAATCATTAGTAACAATATGGCAGCTTCGTAGCTAGAACAAGAGAGTTAATGGTCAGAATAGATTTGAATATTTGACAATGAAAGCAAGATCCAAGTTGGCCATTCCGTCACGATGTGTCTATAAATTTTGACAGAATGAAAAAAGAACGTTCTCATGGTTCAGTAGACAAATGGATAGATTTTGTATATTGAATGTCGTTAACTTTTTTTTTCTATCAAAGTTTCAAGAATCATTTTGATGCATTTCGACAAGATATAGGAGCTTACTGGTTTTGGAATGGCGAACCCGCAAAATAGATTGAGCATCGAGTAGAAAGTGGAAGCCAAAATAGAAGCCACTTGAACATCTGGTGTCAATGACACAATTAGCATGCCCATGTAGTTGAAGTATAGAAGGTTACAGAACATGCCGTAAAATGACCAGAATATCTTATATCCTGACGAATAATAACCGATCATGGGATATGTGATGATCACATAAATAACTGCTTGAATGAACAAGTAAGGAACTTCAACTAGCACCTGCAATTACAAAATCTCAGTAACTTGAAGAAATAGTGAAAGAGTTATACTGCGTTGATAATGCATTTTTGCAAAGTTTATTAGAACCTGTGCGAATGAATACGCCCATGGGGAGTACATTCCTGCAAATCTTTCTCGGTATAGGACTGTCCGCTCTGTTGTAACAAGCGGTAAAACTGACGAGCAATTGATTATGCCAAAAAATATTGCTGCCGAGAAAAATGCACCTAAGATATTAAATACGTCTTGCTGGTTTTTTCTGAGAAAGAAAAAGAAACAGATTAACATTTCAAAGTTTTTTTTATTTGGGCCTGCAAAAGGGCAATAAGACTGGACTACTACTAATGTTAAATTTATGCCTTTAGATTTCATGCTAATGAGAGAACATTAGTGAGATTGTATTGACTCACATTTTCTTTCCTTGCTGCCAAAACAGTGTACCAAACAGCAGAGACATAACACACGTAAAAACAATGCGTATTAAGTTGTAGGAAGAATTCCTCCAATAAGATAAGTTGTGTTTCCACAGGCATGCTTTGAACTGCTCCCAACCATTTTGAGGAAAATGGGTAGGAAAATGCAAGTCCTTTGAACCAGGAGATGGTGAACTCAATTGTTTTGCCAGTTCCTTATTCTCTCTGCAGTCAGAAAAGTGAGAGTGATTTATATGATAAACACTAGAATCTGATTATTTAAAGGGCTTCGTGAGAATTTTTACTCACTGGTACAAGGTTGATTCTCTATAGATTTGTGCAAAATCAACACCAAGTTGAGTCTCCATAGACTTAGAAGAAACCTCTAGCATCCATGTTGCTGGATTATAATTGTCCTTAATCTTCGATACCCCAGGAATACGCTATTGCAAGAATTAAAAAGAAACAGAATCAACATCAATGTCGAACTTTAGTTGTAAAATTTGTACAATAAAACTAACCTCAAAGTACTCGATGACTTCACATGAATGTTGACCCAGTGGCCCAAAATAGATGATGCGTCCTCCATTCTTCATTAGAACTAACTGCAATGAGATCAAGATGTATTAGAATTATCATTGAATGATATAAAAGTATGATCACATACATGCCATTTATTTTATTATTTTACATCATCAAATGCTTCAAAGATATCGATGCTGGGTTGGTGGATGGTGCAAACAACTGTTCTTCCTGTTTCAACAACATTCTTCATTGCTCTCATAACAGTTGCAGCTGCTCTAGCATCTAAACCTGAAGTGGGTTCATCCATAAAGATGATAGAAGGGTTGGCAACAAGCTCCACAGCGATAGTTAGCCTCTTGCGTTGCTCAGTTGATAAACCACTAACTCCTGGCAAACCCACCAATGAATCTTTAATCCCATCAAGCTCAATAGTTTGAAGGACTTCATTCACAAATTCCTGAGGGATGGTCAACAAAAAAGTTTAGTGTATTTACTCTCAATCAACCATCAATTCGAGACCAAAAATTTAGTTAGGTTTTATTTGGGATTGAGATGCTATAACTTTTAATCTACAGTTTCTACCGAATAAAAGTTATAATTATGAAATAAAATTAATATTCTGTAATAAATGTAATTTTTAAATATTAATATTGACAAAATTAATAAAGATATAATAGATTTTTCTTCATACAAATATAAGAGCAAATGAACTTAATTTTCAACCTACAACAATTATCGTTTACCAAATATTTTAAACTACAGTTACCTAATCTCAATCCCAAACAAACTTTTAAGTCCAACAAAAGAACCATACAGCTTTAGTCTTTGAATCAATCTGAGTTGAAAGTCGTAACCAAGCGGAAAACATTACTGATTCTTCAACAGTAATATTGGGAGAATGTATGTCGTTTTGCTCGCAGTAACCTGATATCCTAGCAAATGTGTGTTGAACCTTGGGGTACCCTCCAATTCTTATATCTCCTTCAATAATACCACCAGTTTTTCTTCCAGAGAGAACATCCATTAGAGTTGTTTTCCCAGCTCCACTGACACCCATCAATGCTGTAAGAATGCCTGGCCTAAATGTACCAGTAATATCATATAGAAGCTGAAGCCTTTTATGATTGAAACCATTTTTTCTCATTGCCTGTGATGATAATAATAGTATAATTAATTAACTAATGATATCATCAGCTCATATATATACATATATAGAGTGCTTCTTAAAATTCAGGGTTACTTATATAATTACCGAAGGGGTGTCTACGTAGTACTGCAAATCCTCAAATGTTACAGTTAGTGGCTCAAAAGGTAAAATCATCTTTCCTGTAAGATCCATAAGTGACAGTACTATTGAGAAAATGTACAAAGATTCTAACACGGAGAAAATGTACAAATAGATGGAAAATAGAAACAAACTGTGAGCTAAATGGTCGCTCACCCCTTTTTGGTCCTGTAGCGGATTTTAAAGGAGCATCAGTAGGGCTCCTTTCTCCATCAGAGCCAAAACTATCCTTCTGATCTTGTAGTTCTAAGTATTTTTCATAAGAAATCATAGTGCGGGACTTCCCCGGAGCTGAATATTGATCAATATATCAGTTATCAACTTAACATTATGAGAAATCATTCTCCACGGTAGAGCAAGCAGTGGAAAGAAAAACTCACGCTTCAAGAATGTCAAAGCTAATGTAAAAACAGCATTGAAAAGCACTGTGAAACCAATCAAAGCAGCAATTGATATCCAATAGAAAGAACTATCGAAGTTTAATCCACGGCTTTCCAGTGTTTGCCTTCCAGCAGTTGTGTTTCCAAGTATTACCTGTGAATTCGTCAACTTCTCATTTTTGTTAGATAATACTACCAGACAGATTTTATGTGCATATACGTTCAGTAATCAGTAGCCAAATATTACCTTTTCCCACCGAGGAGCAAGAAATTCGTTGACAGTCAAGCCTATCTCCCCATATGTTAGAGGACAGACCCAAAATCCCCATTCAAGCCAAGAAGGCATGGATTCTGCGTCACACACCAATAAGTGCAATTGTTGTATGATTATTCACTGACATAAAATACTGATAGGGCATTGAGGAATCTTACTTTTGGGGATAATAAAGCCTCCAAATAACAAAAGCATTAATATAGCCATCGTCCCAATTGCAAAAGAAACAGCCACAGTTCGGAAGATTGAGGCAATAGCACGAAACAAGGATATTGATGTTAGGTGCACGGTAAAAAAGAGAAGGAATTGGCGAATGAACCTGAGAAATGCAACATTGTTATGCTTGTTAGACAATCAAAATATGCACACCTAGGCAAGATTTTATACGTGCTCAACGAGAAGCAAAATTTGGTACTTCTCAATTGAAGTTTCAGGACATCAGTATCTATCTTTGAATCCTAAGCTTCCTGTGGTTCTTGTTCCCAAAAAGTTTTAAGTACAGTTTGTAAATGAGACTCACCTTCCAACCTCAGGGCTAAAACCAATAATATAGTATGTAAGGGAGGTCCAAACAAACGATTCTAGTAGTGAAAGTGGAACTTTCAGAATAGAAGCTGGAATAGCATAAGCCCAGGCAGGATAAAAGCATAAGTCTCTATGTTTGTAGAAAACTGCAAGCCTTGCGATTGTCATGTTTAGTTCTGGAAACCCATCTACGATAAGTATAACCAGTGCATAGAATAGAGCACCCAGGTAAGTATTTGCATGGATGATATCAACACCCAATTCTGAGCGCAGAAAAACAGTCATCGTTATCGAAGCTATGATGACCAGCTGCAGCAACAAAAGAATCCAAATACATTTACATGAGAAGTTCATATTGAAGTCATGTGAATCGAACCATTCAAACATAAAGGAAGCTACCTGTGTGGATTTGAACACGTATAGGAAAGAATTTCTCTTCATTAAAAGGAATTCCCTTGTTGCGCAAGTTTTAAGTAGTTCCCATTTTGTTAACGAGTACTTTTTGAAAGATAGAGCATTTTTGTGACTTTCGGACTTTTTAAATGAATGTGCAAGCTCTTCTTCTTGCATCAACCCCAGATGACATGCTTTAAACTTTGTAATGAACTGATCAACAGAAACATAACTGTAAGGATGGTCTTTGCTGTGCCAATATTGTGCTTGATCTTTCCGAGATGTAACCTGAAGTAACTAAATTAGCAAAACAATTTTCATTCATAGAATTGTACAAATGAGACAAATATGAAATGTTTAAACCTACTTCCTGAAGGAAGTCAGCAACTCCTTTTCTATCAGGGCACCTAAAACCACAGCCCTCAAAGAATTTGCAACTATAAGACAGTGGTCCATGATACACAATCTTGCCTTCTGCCATTAGGATAACATCATCAAAGAGATCGAAGGTCTCTGGTGCTGGCTGAAGTAGTGAGATCAATGCAGTTGCCTCGGTAATATGCACCAAATGCTTTAGAAAGGAGACAATCTGAAAAGTTGTAGCACTGTCTAAGCCATTAGAAATCTCGTCCATGAATAGAGCTCTCGTTGGCCCTACTATCAGCTCCCCTGCATAAAATGACCGGGGAAAGAATCGATAGTCTTTTAAACCCAATACAATCTGTATTACAAGATTTATCAACCCACATTGGTACAGTACCTGCAGTTAACCGTTTCTTTTGACCTCCTGAGATGCCTCTTCTCATGGGATCTCCAACCATTGTGTCAGCACAGATATCAAGGCCAAGAATCTACCAAAAATATTACAATGCAAAAATATATCTCAAAAAATTGCAAAGAAGAGGCAAAGATTTAGTCATGTGGAAGAGGCTTGGCGAAGTACCTTAAGAATGTAGTCTGTTTGAAGGTTGTTTTCCAGTCCTTCAACTGATATTGCCTGTCATAAACAATATCAGTCTGAGTTATCCACTGCCATACAGTCAGTTTTTCAATACCTAGAATGATTTGCACATATAGACATGCTGCAGAAGTACTTTACTTTCTAAAGGAATTCAGAAATGTTATATGTGTACCTTCATGTACGCATCTACATCAGGATCTGGGAAAATCCCTGCCAGCTTCTCTAGTTTAATGACTTCCATCAGGATATCTTTAAATTAAAAGAAAAAAAAAAAAGAATTACCCGATTTGTAACAATTTGAGAGGATGATATAGCAAGCAATGTAAAAAAAAAACACATTGCTTCGTGACCAAAGTGTGTTTACCAGCTCGATGCCCTGTACCCTGACAACGTGCAGAGAAATCAATTGTTTCCCTCACTGTCATCTCTGCAATATGCAAATCATACTGGCTTATATAAGCTGATGTTTTCTGAGGAACAAATTCGTCCAGTCTGTATCCGTTGTAAGATACTTCCCCTGAAACCTGTAAAAGAAGAGTAAAAAATTTAGGAGGGGGGAAAAAAAAATTAAGATGCAAGCAAATCCCAGAAATAAAAAATGAGGCGCAAAATTAACTAAGCCATGAAACCTTGAGAGAATGACTTAATTTTCCAGATAGTGCCGATAGCAATGTGGTTTTGCCACACCCTGGAGGACCAAGCAGTAAGGTCATCCTACAATGAGCAAGAGCAAAACTAAGTAAACAAATAACTCACAAAAAATTTAGAGAAGCGAAAGATGTTAAAAATCTTAGAATTTTCAAGAGTCTACCTTCCAGGCTTAATGATGCCATTGACATCTTTTAAAATTTTCATCCTTGTCTCTTGTTTTAAACCAAATAGATTGGTGATACCCTGCCACAAACATACACAACTTGAAAGTCAAGCTACCATTTACGAGCATCATGAGAGACCACAAAGTGACTCCGCCAATAAGTCACAGAAGTTGATGAACACAGATATTTAGGCTATGTTTCGTACGCAGAATTGGATTGGACTAACTATTAGAATTGAATTATATTAAAATGGATTATATTAAATTAGATTATATATAACACTAACTTATATTTGATACAGTATCGGATTGAATTATGTTAAATTAAATTTACATGAAATTAAATAGTATTTATGTTAATATTTGAATTTAAATATCAACTATTTATAGACATTTAATAAGAAATATTATAATTAATTAAAAATAAAACTAATAAGAAAATTATATATATATATATATATATATATATTGAATTAGTTATTGGATAGTCATAATCATAAATTATTTAAATTATCGGTTATTTCAAATGAGATATACCATTTCATTAAATAAAATAAATAAAATTATTCAAATAATAAATTAATTAATAATTTTTAAGTAAATCATGAATAAAAACATAAATAATTAAATAAAAACAATAAATAAATAAATAATTTTTTTAGTTATAAATAAAAATAGTGTAATAAATTATAAAAGATATTATAAATGGACAATTATTTTTCTTCAAATTATCAAATCCTAATTAAACCCACGTGAAAATTAGGATTAGCAATCCCATGAATTTGAGATTAAAATTTGAATTTAGTCCGTTAATCCAATCCAATTAAGCATGTCAAAAATAGTATTAATATTTTGTCCCAATAATTAGTCCAGTTCTACACTTAATCTTAGCTCCCAAAGATAGGCTTACAGCGAGCATGCTCTTGGTCACGTTCCAAAGAGTAGGAAGAGGCTTCCCGTGAACTAGTTCACATTCTGCTTCAACGCCAAGATTCTTAAATCTCACTTCCACAGTAGGCAACCGTACACCGACTCTGTAAAACGCAATATGAACAACAAATCAGTGTAATAACCTAAATGTACAGGTATTCGGTGAGATTATTGCACAAGATTAGAAAGAGCGTTGACGGGTACATGCATAGAAGTGGAAACAAAAACGGTTAAATATACTATACATATACCTGTCAACTCTCCTTTTAATCTTGTGCAGCAATCTCAGGTTATCATTTTCAGTGTGTTTGATGAGCTTCTCCATGAACATATGCCGCTCCTCAGCTCCAAGTTTGGTGATATTAACAAGTCGTTTGCCATCTTTGTCATCAAACAAAGCTGTCGTAACCCTTTCAAAAGATGGCAATCTGTCAACAGCTGCCCATTGCGGGTCACGTTCTTCAGGATCATCATCATTATCGTCTTCATCATGGTCATGTACCAAGCCTGGAAAACTTGACGCGTAATTTCCAAATGAGGATCTCATGCTTCTGCCAATCTCAGCTAACTCAATTCTCCGCAACCCGGCTTCATCATCACCTGCCAATTGAGCCATTATCAATAACTCTGCCTATCTGTATTCTGTACGTGCATATAAATAAAAAGACGAAGGTACATGTTCGGCTCATTTCACATTATTTGTAGAGCCAAAACATTGAAAATTTTGGGACATAACAACTAACAAACAGCGAGATCAGCATCATTGAAGTTGGCATGTCATGTCACTGCAAAAATGAAGCGCCTTGTCAAAGTCAAACGTGCTGGTTTAGACGCATAAATTATATTAAATTAAAATGGCAAACGTTTAATTACTTGTTCAATATTACTTCTCGCATTATTAAAAATGCAAATTGAAGCAGCGTATGATTCATTCTAAGAACTAAACCAAGAAGTTATTCCATTGACTTCAATAAACAAGAGTATAAATTGCGTGAGTTTGTTTCTCAACTGCGCCAGTGTCCGACTCTAGTAGTACTGCAAATCCGATTATGTTGTTTCGAGGTTGTGATATGCAGCTATTGAATAACAATGTATATGTGTAATTGATTGTTAAGCTAACGTTGGTATAAATCCACGCGTAACACAATATCTTTGAACGATCAGCAACGAATTTAAATTCATTTTATGTACCCATGTTCTTCTCACTTTTACTAGAGTATTTTATTTCATTAAAACAAAACTTATAAATTACAAATTGATAAAATAAATTAAAAAATATACATGTATAATATAAAATCCTGGCTTTTTAAGTCAAATAAAAAAAAGGGGCCAAATATTGGGTTTTTTTAAGCCCAGTGCAGGTGTCCAAAAAATATATCCTAGCTAGATCTGGGCATTGTTGTACTGGAAACTGGACCCCAGTTTTGCGGTCTCTACCTAACACCCCAATATCTTATTCATCGATGCACAAGAAACAGTCACAAAACTTGTAGACCTTATTTGGCTACCGAGTTATTTTGAAAAAATATTATAATTATGAAATAAAAAATAATAATATGTAATAAATATAATTTTTAAATAATAATTTTAATAAAAATAATAAAGATAATAGCATTGTGCTCAAATAAAGGACCCTTGCTTTAACTAAAGTGTTGGTGCCATGAGATTTGGATCCAATGGCCTATTGCTTTTTTATTTAAAAATCTTGATATGGTAGGGCCAACCATGTGCTGATTTTAAGAGCCATTGGATTAAATCATCTTAGATTTTAATCCATACCAACAAGTGAAACATTTTATGGTGTATTTACCTATTTGTAATAGGAACAAACTTAAATTAGAATGAATAAAAATTAGAATCGGTTGGAATAGGAATAAGAATGAAAATTATAATAAGTTATTTATTTGAACTTTAAGAATTAAAATTGAAATAGGCTATATTCTCATTGATGTGTTACTTTATCTAAGAATTGGAATGCATTATTTTAAGCAACAAAAATGCCATTAGTTAACTATTGTCATTTTTATTATTATAATTGTGATCATTATAATTTAAAAATTATTGTTATTAATAATAAAAATAATAATAATAATTACGAGAATAAAAATAATAACAATAACAATAATGTAATAATATTTTGATTGAGGACAAAAGTAAAATTATAAAACATGGATAAGGTAAAATAGGGAGCTCAAGGAATTCAAACTTGATTATGGTCTTTGATTCCAAAGGGGTTGAGAATTAAGTTTTTATTTCTTAAAAAAAATTAATATGAGTGCCCTTGGATTTCATTCTTATTCTCTTTCTATTTTACTGAATAAACACTATCAATTATTTTTATTTCAGAATTAGATTTTTTAATCCCACGAGTAAATACTTTATTAGTACTTTAACCCAACCTAAGTACCACATAAGGCTTAAGAATTTGTGTATTGAAGGTTTGAAGTTTGAAATTTTATTAATTTTAGATTTTTTAATTTATTATTTATTTTTCATAATTTATGTCTGATTTTTAAATATTTATATGTAAAAAAAAAAATGAGCTTTTGTGACTTTTATATGAATGAAAAAATATCTGTATAGAGTAAATATTACATCTCAAAAATATAAAATTTCATTTACATAGCACAAAATATATTCAGATTTTAAACATAACGTGGAGATTTTTGGACCAAAAAATAAGCGCAACCTAACGGAAGAAACACGTGCGAAAGTGAGCCTCGTGAGTAACCAAAAAAAATTAATAGTAATTTCAGTTTATTTTTTAAAAATATTAAATCATATAAAACTTCGAAAGAAATAAAATAATAAAACTGCAGGCGATCTCGATCTCTCCGTCTTTCTTCAAACGCTTTTCATCTTCGTATTCTTTTCCGGCGGCTCGAATGGTTTTTCCGGCTGCCATAAACTGCCGCAGCCTTCTCAATTTATCTTAACTGCCGCCTCTGGTAAAGGACTGTAGTTTTTTAATGGAGTCCCTGTTCGTCTTCCCAGGTCTCATCGCTTTAATATATTATTACTGTAATTTTTATATTTTGATTTAATCTCCTCATTATAATTATTCTTCCATTTAAATTTCAGTGAGATCGAAGACTTCAGGTTTGCATTTCAATATTTCATTTTATTTTAATGAACAATAGATTTGAAAAAAAAAATTGAGTGGAATCACCGAATCAATGATTATGATAATGGAGTTATGATAATCGGAAAGTTATTAAAATACCTACTCCAGTGCACTTTTTTTCTCATGGAATTTGTTTGCACTTCAGCAGGACTGTATATTTTAAAAAACAAAGATTTTTAGTTATTTGATTTTCAATCAGAAATTTTATTAAAAATTATGAAATTACTTATATTTTTTTAAAAAATTATATTTAAAAAATAAAATAAAATTATTAAATAAATAAAAATATTTAAAATATTTTAATATTTTGTAAAAAATTTTTGACCTCTATTTGCAAATGCCTAAAATTTAAATTTTTATCTAAAAAAGAAAATATATTATTTAATATTCATAATATGTACTAAAAAACAACAAAAAAAAGAGTAAAATTTTTTTAAAAAATTATAAGATTAAATAAGCACTCGTAATTATTAGATAAATCATGTATTTAATAGAGTTAATATATGCGTCTTCATTTTTTTTCATACAAATATATTTCTAAACTATAAAATTTAAAAAAAATTATTTTAAATTTTTTTAAATTACACTATTTAAAAGAATGTCCGTATTAAGGTTTGTATAACCTTCAGGTGAACACAATCAAATATTCTATAAAAACTATTACAATAAGAATTTATATATAGCACAACATAGTCAAAAAATAATAAAGTAATATAATAATTTTAACATAATTATCGACCATATGGATTTTTAAATAATCTAATTGCTAGCTTTTTTGTGAGAATACAATATTAAAACAATGATTATGAAGGCTTAAATCATAATACTTCAATTAAAAGCCCTAAATCATGCCAAACCACCAACGATCATGAAGTACAACCTACATATGCAGAGTGGAGCCTTTAACCGTTGTTGAATGTGAGATTCTTCTTTGCTTTCACCACTATTCGGGGATAAATTAGAAATCAATGACGAATTGCCGCGTGTCGAAAAAAAATTGTATTACCAGAGGGTACTCGACCTATGTCAAGTATATCTAATAGTCAAATTAGTACGTAGAATGCCCCATATAAGAGGTGAAGTAGATAAAAAAATTATCCAGAATATTAATTGTATAAAATATTTTCATTGCTCAAAAAAAAAATATTTGAGTTGGCAAAATCAAATAAGGAGTATTTTATTAGAAAAAATGGTATAATTGATTGTCACACCTACTAAAGTAAAGGACAAACACACCAGCGACAGTAGTTCTTCAAATAATTTCTGTTGAAGTATTTAGGACCATCTGTACTACGTGTATAAAAAAATAAGTTAAATAAATAACGTCTTATTTACTCTCCAAATATTCTTTCAATATTTCAAATGAATATACAAACTAAAGAAATGGCATATTCTTTAAGGCTAACTAATAAGAAATCACGCACGCTCCGAAAAAGGCAACCGAGTTTAAGATTTAAAAAAAAAGAGAGAGAGGGAAAGAAGAAAAGAAAAGAGACGCTAAAAAAAAAAGAATTGAATTTAAAAAAAAAAAAAGCTAGAAGTCTTTAAAAAAGAGGGAAAAAAGAGAGAGAGAAAAGCCGCTTAAAAAAAGGGGGGGCCAGAAGTGCCTAGATAAAAAGGGGGGATGGGGGGAGAAAAACCCAGAAGCGTCCAAATAATAATAATAAGAGAAGGGAGCCGAAAGCAGCTGGAGAAAAAAAAATTAAAAAGAATGATGTGGATGAGAAGAGGACAAAGATGCCATGAGAAAGGAAAAAGTGGGAGTCAAGGGCGCCAAGAAAGAAGAAAAAAAGAAAAAAAAAAGAAAATAAGGGAGAAACGAGAGAACACAAAGGGAGTGAGGCTTACATAATGACCGCCAAAATAGAGGAATGGACTATGGAGGCACCTTGGGAGAAACTAGAGAAAGAAGGAAAAGGTTAGGGATTTTGGCTAGGAAGAGAGAAATAGGAGCATAAGAAGAGAAGAGGGACTGCACAAAAAGAAAAAAGAAAAAAGAAAAAGGGGGTCATTAGTTAAATCAAGGTCAAAGGTAGCATGTGTCACGCTAATTCAAAAAAATACATCACTTCAAAATTTAAATTAAAAGAGAGAGAGAGCCAAAAAGAAAAGCCCGAACAGTCGCTTTTAGTTTCCATATATACAAGAACGTTGTAACTGCAAAGGTTAAAAAAAAAAGACCAAGTCAAAGAAGGGTCATTTTGCACAAGGACACACAAGTGGTCAGATCAAGAGAAGAAGTAGCTGAGATACCTTTCCTCTCACTTAGTCATTCACGAAGGAGAATCGAATATCACTTCGTGTCGCTAACAAATTTTATGAGTTTCTTTTACCTCAACTATTCTCGTCAAAAAAAAACTAAACTAGAGGATGATCTTTGGGGATAAATTAGAGATAAACGATGAAGCACCACGTGTTAATAAAAAATTATATCACTAAATAGTACTTGACTGATCTTTGGGGATAGATTAGAGATCAATGATGAAGCGCCACGTGTTAATAAAAAATTATATCACTGAATAGTACTTAACCTACGTCAAATATATCTGATAGTCAAGTTGGTATACAAGTACTCATATCAGAAGTGAAGTAGATAAATAAATTATCTAAAATATTAATTGCATAAAATATCTTTATTGTCCAAAAGAGAATATATAATTTAGCAGAATTAGATAAGGAGTTTTTTGTTAGAAGAAAAGGGATAGCTAACTGTCACACTAACTAAAGTAAATAACAAGTATACCAAGGACAATGGTCTTCCAAACAGCCTCTACTGAGGTATTTAAGACCACCATTCAGTATGCAATACGTATATAACATAACAAATTAAGTAAATAATGTCCTACTTGCTCCTTAAACATTCTCCGAATGCTTTAAAGAAATATACAAGCTAAAGAAATGACATATTCTTTAAGGCTTATCAAGACGGATTCTCTAAGTGACAGGCGACCAAGGCATCTAGGGCACTCAATATAAAGGCATTTAGATTCTATTTCTCTCATTTATGAACACTCATAACAAATACACACACAAGAAGGGGATGAGGCTTTCTTCAATCTCTAGCCACCATTGTTAAGGGATAACAAGCTCTTAACACTCAAATTATTATCCAAAAGGTAACTTGAGCATCGGAGCGTGGTCGGCGACCACTGCTGACTCCATCTCTAATATCTCTTCTCCATTTTGCAGGTTAAATAAAGCTAAATAAACCAACCCTAAATCTAGACATAGGTCTCTGAAAGCTCTCTCACTTCTTCATTTTACTCTCGACCTTCATTCAAAACCATCTCGCATGACACACCTTGGGCTACGTGAGGCACCCCTGTTACTAGGAGTGCTCGCGGATCAAATTTTACAAATTAAGTATCAACTCATATCGGATCCACGATTTTACGGATTCTAAATTTTTAATCCAATTCAATCCACGGATAAGTGAAACTTAATCCAAATTCAATTCATACGCGGATCAGATGTGGATTTAACTCAATCCATATCCAATCTACCATTTTGTGGATTTTTTTACGAACTAAAATTTTTTTATTTTGTCCAATTCATGAACTAACTAAATAAAAAAAATTTAATATAAAAATAACTTTACTATCGATCAAATTCAAAATTAAATAAAATTTAAATGAATTAATTGTTTGAATAAAGCTAAAAAATACATTTAAAGTTTTAAAATACGACGCACTAAAAAGAAAAAATCTCATTTGTTTATATCAGTATGTGAAAATTAACTTATTAGAAAGCTATATTTATTTATGTAATTATTTTTTATTTTATATTATTATCAGTAAGTACTAATGCCATATTTACAAGTTTAATTGTTTAATTAAATAAATATTTTTTATTTTTTTATGGATTCATGAATTTTTACGAATTTACAGAAGTTAATTCATATCCAATTCACTGATTGTGGATTTTTAAAATTTCAATTCAAATCCAATCCATCAATCCACAATCAGATTTTTACGGATCAGACGAATTAAGTGGATCATATTGGATTCTGAACACTCCTACCTATTACCCTTAATATAATTTTTATTATATTTAACTGGGTTTTAGTTTCTTTTTCCTCCGTACCAAAATCTAGTTAAAACAGCCACCATAAAATCCTATAATTTCTACATAGGTCCTTAACCGAAATGAAGTTATCGAAACTCCCCTTCCAATTGATGTTCTTTGGACATTAATTTCCCAAAAGCAGAAAAGTTTCTGTTCATGGTCCCTGCACCCAATACAAATGCCTAGTAGAAAGCACTAATAAGTGGTGAACTGCAAACCGCAACGCTTATCATACAAAGCCACAAAGGATATAAGCTGTTATAAAGAAATTAGCGATAAAATAGTAATAATAATAATATCATCCCCTATGAATGTGAAAGAGTCAGAAAGACATGAAACAGAATTTACCAGCATCCAGAAAATATTTTGGGTTGGCATAAGAACAAAGCCACCAAGTATAAACAAACCATCAACAACTGCAGTTAAATCATCTTGTACCAATTCACTTAACTTTGAGCAAAGTCTAGGTACATCACTTGCAATTCTTTGTTCAGGATTAGTAATCTGGACATCAACATATGATATTTTGTAGTATCCCATGTTCTGGAAAAGAAATATAAAGCCACTTAACAAAAGAGAGAAAAAATTGTGAATTAGATAAAGTGTATTACAGCTTACTTTAAGTACAGTGTATGGATGGGTATTATCAACATTTTTGTAAACCATGATTTAAACATTAAGGACTTAATGTTCCTTAATGTTTGTCTCTAACACTTAATGTTCCGCACTGACGGAGAATATTTCGAAACATTAAGGACTTTATCATTTACAATAAACCATGATCCTTTTTCAATTACATTAGCTAAGTCACTTTATGCTAAACTTAAGCTAAACAAATAGTTGGTGTATTCACGCAAGAACTCACAAGTACAACGTTCCCAGTTAAATATAAAAGCCATATATGACGCAGAAATATTTTAATACACTACAAGGTCCTGATACAGTGTTATGAAAGGTGCCAAGCGCGCACTTTGTAAACAAAGGAAAACGAAAATTCATCGTTGCATGAATTTAAACCTTTTTCATTAAACTTAAATAACTATTCAAATAATTTAGGACATGCTCCGTATTATTTTTCATTGACTGTTTTGCGTTTTCGAAAAACAAAAAAGAAAAATATATGATTGATTACCATATTTTTTGAAAGCAATTAAAAAATTTATGGAACAAAATATTTTCATCCTTAACTTTTACAAAGAAAAGGGGAGCACATCAAAGTGATTAGTTACTTTCTCCACCTTGTTCACTGCTTTAAGAGAACAACAAAAAGTTTTAGTGGCGGACCCATAGCCGGGCACGATCGGTCTAGTCCAAAAAAATCATTTATAACTCTTATATTTTCATCAATTTTGTCTAGTAATAGAGCTTTTATTTTGTTTTCATACATTTCCCCAATTCAATTACCCTTATGTTTTCATCAATTTTATATAATAGTAGAGTTTTTAGATATGTCCCTAATTTTATTGTTGTTGTTGTTGCAGCAATTGAAATTAAAGACTTAGTTTATGAAATGATTAAATTATATATTTTTATTGAATAGATAGAAAGCATTAGGTCCAGCTACACTTTTACATTATCACCATTCCTATTTGAGCTTTACCAAATTATCTATCATTTCTCTCTTACAATTTTAAGAGAGCCAACTCTATGCAACTTTCCTTTTTTTTTTTTTCTTTTTTAAATGTTTGTTAAATGTTTGTATGATATTATAAAAATATAAAAACGTGGAATTTTTTTTTTCAAATTTTATCTAATAAGAATAGATTATTTTAGTTTGTGTGTAAAATATAAATAATATTTGAGCTTGGCTTAGATTGAGCCAAGATTCTATAATTGAAATAAAGGGCCCGAGCCCTAAAATTAAACGGCTTGATTTTATAATTGAAATAAAAGACCTGAGTGCTAGAAATAAAGGACTTTATCCCATAACAGAAATAAAGAGCCTAAACCTTAGAAAAGTTCGGTCCTTTGAAATTCAAGTTTGACTTTACCTAATCGGAATCGGAGCCCTAGCTGAACCATAATTTATAAAAAAAAATTATTTTGATATTTAAATATTTAAATTACAAAAAATAAACATAATCTCCTCTAATACATTAAAATTTAAAAATTTGAGAACTTGTTTAAAATAACATAAACATAAAAATTACTTAATCAAAGTCTCAACCATACAATTATATAAATAAATATAAACAAAAAGTCAAAAACCATATGAAAAACCAACGATGCATTGCCACCAATAATTGAAGCCCTTTTTGGGATTACGGCATGTTTTTTCAAAGTGTTTTGATATTAAAGTTGTCGCGGGATATTTACAAGGATCATGGGGCCTAAAGCTGGGTTATCAAAGCTTGCTTGGATTTTGGATGCTAAGAGACACGGAAGCGCTCACCATGCTGGGTCTTACAGCTTGCTCATGGCGACTGTGTCTGCAGAGATGAAAACCCCTATGAGCTTGAAGAAAGTGTGTTTGATGGGTTCTTGTATGGGATGGGTTCGAGAATTGAGACAAAAGCCTGCAGAGATAATGATGTTACAATATATGCAGCCCTTGATGATTTCTCAGCCAATGCTTGTGCATACACAATTTCATCATCCTCATGCTCTAAGTTACTGTGGTTGTGTTTGAAATTGAGGTTGAGCAAGCTACAGTATTAAAGTATTTAGTAAATACTAATTGTTGTAGTTTGAAAGTTATGTTAATATAATTTTTCACTTGTATGATGGAAATTATAACTTTAATAATTTTATCAAAATTATTATTTAAAATTTATATTCACTATATATTATTAATTTTTATTTCATAATTACAGTTTTTTTTCATAGCAGCTGTACCTTAAAAGTTACAGCATCTCAATCTCAAACGCACCATATGTTCCTGATTGATCTGACGTAAGTATGCGTAATAAAGTTTTGCACTGACATGAATTTTTTTTTCTCTATTTTTCATATGGTTATTTCCTATTTACGTAGCCTTTCTTTTTTTAAGAGTTAGAGTTGGGTTAGATTGGGCTAGGTAGGGGCTTAATATTGACCCAAATTTGATCTGCCCTTAATATTTAAACCTTAGCCCAATCTTTGATAGTTTAACTTTTAAATACGGGTCAAAATCCTAAAATTTTTAGTTCCATCTAAAAATTAGATCAATTTTTTTTAATCCCTATTAATTAACAATATTTTTATCATTTTACTTGTTTATTTGCATTTTTTAAAGTGAAAATTATAATAATTAAAGATAATTTAAATAAATAAATACTATGTATTGCATAATACATTGAAACACATTTTTCATAAAAAATTTCACCAAACATATTTTCATTGTTTTTTCATTTTCAGCAAACAACTAAACAAAATTCTCACATTTTTCATTTTCATATATAATTTTGGAAACAAACTACCAAAGCATTTTTACTTTTGATAACATCACATCAATAGGACAAAATCATTATTTTCCTTCTCAAAAATAAAGATAAAAAACACCAATTAAAAATCAATATCAAGTGCATCCTTAATCCATCTAATGATTCCCTTCCATACACTAGTTTGTACGCTATTGATGCAAAATTTAGCTCATAATATGGTATAATAACCCAAGACATATTTTTGTATGAAGGCACATGTTCAAGACTTTTAAGTGAAAATGGAATCAATTCCATGTACGAGTGGATAAATTTGGATTCGCATTGAGTTCGGATTAACTCGATCAGAATTTAGGTTAATTAAGTTGAAAAAAACATAACTCGAATTTAACCAGAATATAAGATTTGATCTGATCCAATCTAAACTTATTTCGGATTGGATTAAAAATTTATGCTTGTTTTATCTTTGATTTTTTTGAAATTTTCCAATTTGATTATGATATAATTTGACCGAGTTGGCCAAAATCCAATCTGAAACTTCCATCCAAATCCAATTTGAACATGAATTTTTTAGATTAGATCAAATGGAATCGGTTTAGGTCGGATCATTTCCACACTCCTAATTCCACAAATATTTTTCAATTTTTTCGCTAGGCAATAATTGTCATTTCCGGGCAGAGGAGTAGCAATGCTTTGCAGCCACGTGGCTCTACTTAAATTGATCTGACGACAATGCGGTCCCGACATCGGATTTTGTCCCTCGTACTGCTATAATCCGTACACTGCTTAAAAAACCGCTTTCTTCCAAAGGCTAAGCTGCACACTAGGCGCAGAGCACCTGCACACCTCCCTTTCCCCCGGGCAATTGCCCAAAAGCTTAAAGTGTTACTGATCTACTGCATTATTGAACATGTCAAATTACCTCTATATCCCAAAACTTCCTCGGTCAGAAAATCCACGTGTCAACAATTGAGACGACCAGCACACTAGCAGTGCACTGAGCAATGACAGTATAAAACCAACGTACATGGTAATGCAATGCACCATTAGCTTCTGTAAGTACAGGTCAGTTCAAAATTCGTTTTTGCTGTGTTTTCCGGGAAAAGACTCTCCATTTTCTCTCCCTCTCACTTCTTCCTGTTCAGCTTTAATTTGAAAACCGTAACTTTAACTTTTAGTTTAAAATTACCACAACACTCGGTTTCTTGGCCCTCTGCTTCGCCGAGTTTTTTTTTTGCCCTTTTCTGAAAGGAATCATCATCGGCATCATCAGATTACCAATCCGCTATATTATTTAATTTTTTTTAGCAATTTTTTAAGAAATGCATTTAGTTTTTGTTTCTTGATCAAGTTTCTTTCAAAAACTTAGTAATTGCTTGACGACTAAGAAATTAATGAACTTGTTTGTTAACGGCATTTTTGTGTGTAGTTAATTATGGCGGCGGCAGAAAGCTCGTTGAAGCCACCGACGAAAAGGAAATTGGAGATTACGCCGTATGATAGAGACGAGGCTCCACCGAACAAGAAAACCATCAGAGGACAGTGTCGGTACAAATTTAAAATATTGTTTCCGAATGGAGTTACTATAGATTTACTTCTGATAGATCCGAAGCATAATATGGCTGTTAAGGACTTTATTTATTTGGTGAAAGATGAGTATTTCAAGTCTTGGATGCGACACGATTCAATGAAGAGAAAAAGGAAAATAAATTGGAGTGGTGGAAATTTATATGTGGAAGATGCAAATTTGAATAAGATAAGTGATACAATAGATTTTGAGATGTTTGAGCCTTCCAAGAGCCACATTTTAAAGCTATATGTGAGTGTTGTTTCTACTGTTGTTGTTTTAGACTTTTAGTGTTTAGTGCTTTGTTCGGTTATGTGATGTTTGTTCTGTTTCTTGATTAGGATGGGTCTGGTGAGATAGCCGATACTTTTGAGGTTAGTACTATTGGGGTTGCTCATTTTTTGTGGTTCTATTACTTGTTTCATTTAGGTTTTGCAATGAACTTGTTTTGTTTTCAGAACATGTGGGATTTGACGCCAGATACTGATTTGCTGAGGGAGCTGCCTGAAGACTACACTTTTGAAACTGCTCTTGCGGATTTAATTGTAAGACAGCTCGATATATTCAAGAAAATGGAATTTATTGGCTTTTGTGCTTTTTTTTGGGGGGGGGGGGGGGGAGGGAGTGGAGGTTCAATTTGGCCCTTACACTCTGCTGCTTGTTTGACAGGATAATTCCTTGCAAGCTGTGTGGACAAATGCCAAAAATGAGAGGAGACTTATTCGGTATGACATTATTTTGATTATAGTATTTTATGCAAATTGCTGTGTTTTTATCTTACTTACTCTATTCCTGTTTTTCTAATTATTTTTACTTTATTTTTCAATGGAACTTATTGTTTTTCAAATATTATGAACTCTTTTATTGGTTTGGTTTCAAAATGACCTGCTGACATTTAAATTAAGCACCTATGGGAATCTGTATTATTAGATGTGCTCCTAAAGAAGAGGAAAGGGAATTAAAGAATTGAATTCACTCTCTCTTGTTTTTCCTAGCATACATTATACCTACATAAATAGGTAAAATACAAGACACAAAAGGAAACCAACCTATTACATATTCTACTTTCCTATTCTATAGTGTTGGTTGATTCTATACACTACATCTATCATATCACATCTACAGCTGTCATATCCCTAAAAATATGTTCACAAGCCTGATTGAATAATTTCTCAGATTTCCAACACTCCCCCTCAAGCTGGCTTGAATATATCTTCCATAGTCAGCTTGCTAATTAAGTAATCGAACTGCCCTTTGTACAAACCCTTTGTGAGAACATCTGCAATTTGCTCTGCAGTGGGTATATAAGACATGCAAATCACACCTTCGTCAATCTTTTCTTTGATAAAATGTTTGTCAACTTCCACATGTTTAGTCCTAACGTGAAGAACCGGATTATGAGCAATTGCAATTGCTGCCTTGTTGTCACAGTGCACTTTCATTGGGAGAGTACTTTGAATTTTTAAATCTTCTAATAACTTCTTGATCCGCAAAACTTCTCCAATTCCATGAGCAACTGACCTAAATTCAGCCTCACCACTACTTCTTGCCACCATATTCTGTTTTTTACTTCTCTAAGTAACCAAATTCCCACCAACAAATGTACAGTAGCCAGAGGTGGATTTTCGATCAGTAATGCTCCCAGCCCAGTTTGCATCCGTGTAGACTTCAACCTGAATATGTCCCTGTTTTTTAAACAATAGACCTTTACCAAGAGTTCCTTTTAGATATCTTAGGATTTTGAATGCAGCTTCAAAGTGTTCTTGTCCTGGTGAATGCATAAATTGGCTCACTCTACTCACTGCAAATGCTATATCAGGTCGCATATGGGATAAATAGATTAGCCTTCCAACAAGTCTTTGAAACTGTTCTATGTTCCCCACTTTCTCGGCTCTAGCATGTTGGAGCTTCAAGTTGGGATCTGTTAGGGTTTCAGTTGCTTTACATCCAAGCAAACCTGTCTCATTAAGTAAGTCAAGAGCGTATTTGCGTTGAGTAACAAATATACCCTCCTTAGACCTTGCAATCTCCATGTCGAGAAAATATTTCAAAGCTCCAAGGTCCTTTATCTCGAAATCTTTAGCAAGTCCCTTCTTTAATCTCTCTAGCTCACATCTATCATCACCGGTTAAGGTTATGTCATCCACATAAACAATCAAGATAGCTATTTTACCTTCCCTTGAATGTTTATAAAACATGGTATGGTTTGCTTAACTTTAACAGTAGCCTTGACCTTTTACAACTTTCCCAAAACATTCAAACTATGCCCTTGGTGATTGTTTAAGGCCATATAGAGATTTTTTTAGTTTGCAAACTTTTTCTTCACCAAATTTCTTCTCAAAATTTGGAGGGAGTCTCATATACACTTCTTCTTCAAGATCTCCATTTAAGAAAGCATTTTTTACATTTAATTGATGTAAGGGCCAATCATAATTTACAGCTAAAGGTAAAAGTACCCGGACAGAATTCATCTTGGTGGCAGGAGCAAATGTTTCTTGGTAGTCAATCCCAAGGGTTTTTGTAAACCCTTTTGCTACAAGTCTTACCTTGTTCCTCTCAACACTGCCATCAGCTTTACATTTCACTGTAAACACCTATTTGCACCCTACAAGTTTTTTGTCCTTTGGTAGGTTCACCAACTCCCAAGTACCATTCCTTTCCAAAGCATTTATCTCTTCCATAACTGCTAACTTTCAACTCAGATCACCTAGGGCTTCCTTGATGGTCCTTGGAACAAACAGGTTAGACACATTAAAAGTAAATGCTCTATAAATATTGGACAGTATCATAGGATAAATACTTTGCAATGGGATGTTGGGTACACTTTCGGACTCTTTTCCTAATGGCTATAGGAATATCATGATCTTTTGGTTCAACAATTGAAGGGGATAAAGATGAAGGAAGAACAGAAACAGAATTAGGATTAGAAGGAACAGGATTAAGATTGGAATTACCTAAACCACTTGGACTTTTTTCCAGAGATTATGATTGACTTTGTGGTAAAATGGCTGGCTAGTCTTTATTCTTCTGCCTAGTCCTCTTCTAAGTACAAACTAAATACTCAGGTTCAGGAACATTTTTGTCCTTCTATAGTGTTTCTCCCCTTGCTTGTGAATCAACTATGTTTGGTAAAGTTTGGCTAGAATTTCTTTCATTCTCCACATTCTGATCAGCCTGTTGTTGTGTCTGTTTTTCAACATCTAGAGAAGGAGATAAGAGAATAGGTTTTGGTAGGGGATCCAAAGTTGTCTCCCAAAAATTTTCTTCATTTCTCTCGATCTCCCCCTGAAGACAATTTTTGGAAAAATAAGACTTATTTTCAAGAAAAGAAACATCTATGCTTACAATTTTTTTTTGTGTTTGAGGATTATAACACTTGTATCCCCTTTTGTATGGGGCATAACCAATAAAAACACACTTTTTAGCTCTTGGATCAAGCTTGGATCGAAATTTGCTAGGTATATGAACATAGACAGTGCAACCAAAAATTTTTAATGGCAAATCTGAATTAATTCTGCATGCAGGAAATATTTTTTTGAAATAATCTAATGGAGTGACATATTGTAAAACACGAGTAGGCATTCTATTTATTAGATAAGATGCTGTCAAAATTGCATCTCCCCACAAATATTTTGGAATATGCATCGCAAACATTATGACTCGAGCCACTTCAAGTAAATGCTTGTTTTTTCTTTCGGCAATGCCATTTTGTTCAGGAGTGTCACGATAGGTAGATTGATGTAAAATGCCTTTTTCTTCAAAAAAAAATCCCTAGATGTTCATTGGAATACTCTTTCCCATTATCAGAACGGAACAAACAAATTTTTGATTGAAATTGGTTTTCAACCATTTTGTAAAAAGCTTGAAACATATATTTTACTTCAGATTTGTCATTCATTAAATTCACCCAGAAAAGTTGTGTGTGATCATCTATGAAAGTAATGAACCATTTTTTTCCAGTCTTGGTAACGATTATAGAGGGACCCCACACATCACTATGAATCAAATAGAATGGTTTGAAGGCACGTTATGGCTTTGTCAAATAAGTAGCTCTATGGCTTTTAGATAAATACCAGCTTTCACAATGAAGAGAATAACAATTCAAATTTTTAAACAGCTCAGAAAATAAATGTTTTAAATATGGAAAACTAGGATGTCCTAGTCTAAGATGCCAAAGCTTTATTTTTTCACGAGCAGAAATTGAACTAATACTGCCACTATAGCCTTGAGCAATTTTATTCTCGAAAGGACTGCTATCAAAATAAGACCATTTTAGCACTGCCAATCATCTTCCCCGAGTTCCGATCCTAAAATTCACAATGTTAATCAAGAAAGACAACACGACAGTTAGTCTTTAGAAATTTTACTGACAGATAATAAATTGCAAGTTAATTTTGGAACATGAAGGATAGATTCAAGAGTTATTTGACTAGAAATTTCTATTTGACCTTTTCCTACAGTAGGTGAAAAACTACCATCAGCAATCCTTACTCTTTCATTTATATAACAATGTGAATAATCACTGAACAAACTAGAAGAGGAAGTCGTGTGATTAGATGCCCCTGAATCAATGATCCAGGGAGCAGGATTTAAACTACAAGATGAAGCATTAAGAATGCTACTTGTTTGTGCAAGAGAACTATAAGGAGTAGTATATAAAGAGTTGGACTTTAGCAGTTTAAGAAGATGGTCCATTTGCCCCTTGCTAAATGGACTCTTCTCGACTTCATTTGTTGAGGACGTTTGCTTGATTTGGTTTGTCACTTGGCTTGTTGCTCTTCCAATTAGTAGGTTTCCCATGGATCTTCCAACAGTTGTCTCGAGTATGGCGTGGTTTATTACAAAAATCACACCATATCCGAGGTTTTTCACTTTGCCTTTGTTGATTGAAGACCTTATTTGCAGTTGCACCTGATGCAGCCATGACTGAATTTTCAACAGGTGCAGCAACCCCTTTCTTTCCGAGCATCACGTTCTTGTGACTTTCCTCCCTTCTTACTTTTGCAAAGACCTCACCAATAGCGGGTAGAGGTTGGCAACCAAGAATCCTCCCCGTTACTTCATCAAAGTCTACATTTCATCCAGCCAAGAATTTGTAAATACAATAATTGTCTACCATCTTTTTGTTGTGATTGTAGTTTGCTGTTGATTTCCATTCGTTGGGACTGATTTCAAATCTGAATTTACATCTGTTGTTTTCCCAAATCATTATCCCAGAGTTTTTTGGTTGTTGGTTAACACATGTAATTGGAGCTGATATCTTCCTCCATGGAATTTACTAGCCATGTCATCACCATATAGTTTTCAGCATCCTAAGTTGCGTAAGATGGGTCTTCTTTCATTGGTTCCTTCTTATCTCCAGTCAAATATCCCATCTTTCCACGTCCCCGAATGTACATTCGGACAGATTGGGACCAATGTAGGAAATTATCACCATTTAGTTTGATGTTAGTGATTTGGACAGAGTGACAATCAGAATTAGGGACATGGGTTTTTGTGGTCATCAATGGGGTGGTTCTAAAAGAAGTAGATTCAAATGTGGTTTTTGACATGGTGGAGCAACACTGGTCCCATACATATATATATATATATAAGTCAGAGAATAAATCACTGCTCTGACACCATAAAGAAGAGGAAAGGAAATTAAAGAATTGAGTTCATTCTCTCTTGTTTTTCCTAACATACATGATACCTATATAAATAGTCAAAATACAAGACACACAAAAGGAAACCAACTAATTACATATTCTACTTTCCTATTTTATAGTGTTGGCTGATTCTATACACTACATCTATCATATGACATCTACAGCTGTCATATCCCTAAAAATATGCTCACAATCCTGACTGAATAATTTCTCAGATTTCCAGCAGCTCCGTTAATGGAATTGTTTTTGAAGATTCTTCATGTTTTATTAATTTGCTAAACACCTTGCTTTCTATCACTAAACATCTGGATGTTAGTGGTTAAGGAAGAATATAGCAATGGGCTAAATACTACCCCTAGAATTTGGCCATTCTGTATTCTATTGAACCGAGGGACTCTGGGTTGAGTATTAGATTCATTGGCTGTTATTTCTGCTATAAACTAGATCTTCAAGTACCTTTCTATTTTCTTGTTGCACATGGATTTTGATACATACATACAAGTTAATTGCCCATTAGTTGACATTGTTTGGTTCAAATGTCTTCTTAGATTTCAATGATTTGTAAGGGATGCTTTTTTTAATATCTTTACAGTGTGAATATTGCTGAGGACAAGATTTCAATTTTTGACACTGGCCCAGGAATGGATGGCACTGATGAAAACTCTATTGTGAAGTGGTATGTTCTGGTATTCTTTTTTCATTAACAAGCAAAACTGCTGTGCATTCTTTTTTATTGACAAGCGAAACTGCTGTGTTTTGGCAGTTAGAGAAAAGGAAGTATACAAGTTGCTTTGAGCTTCATATCCAAGAAACAAGTTAAATGAAAATTACTAGTGCTCATTATTTCAATTTCCAGTCATCTTGTTGAATATGGAACTTGTTTTGCAACTGTTACGATGTGTTTTACCTATCAAAGTGGGGAATAAAAGTTTTCCAGCAGCTTCACCCCTGTCTCTGCTCTCCCCATAAGGGAGAGAAAAATCTGGAAATGCGAATATCTCAGTGTAGGCAATTATCAATTTTAGATTTTATGAGCTACTTTCTTATATATAATAACGGTACATTACATAAGCACCTCTAACATTTTTTAGTTTACATAGATGTAATTTTGGAATAATAATTGCCTCATTTTGCAACAACACTTTTTACTGCTTCACTTATTTTTTATTTCCTCATAATCAACTCCTTTGGCCTACCTCAGTGATGAAATTCTACATTTGTTCTTTGTTTTAGGGGAAAGATGGGTGCCTCACTTCACAGAGCTTCTAAAGCACAAGGAGTAGGGGGCAAACCTCCTTATTTAACGGTAGATTTTAATCTTTTAAGTGACTTTGTGTAACTTGCTTTTTTAATACATACATATCATGCATAATTTCATTCTTATTGTATGTGTTTAATGAAGTCTCTCTAACAATGTCAACTTATTTCAATATCAGTAATATTTTTTGTCAGTAATCATTATTCTTGCTTCTTACAAGCTCTTCTTTACATAATATTGCAGCCGTGTTTTGGTATGTTTGGATATGGAGGACCCATTGCCTCTATGCATCTAGGAAGGTATTATCTTTCTAAAATTGTTTTTGCTCTCTTCTTTTCCTCTGAATGAGAGTATGTCCCTGTGAAGTTGACTTGGGCTTGCTTTTGCTTGACAAATCTAACTACCTTTGATAGGCGTGCCTTAGTTTCTTCAAAGACAAAAGTTTCTAAGGAAGTTTATACTTTGCATCTTGAGAAAGAGGCTTTAATGAGGTGTTCTGATGCTGAACTCACTTGGAGGGTAATTAAATTTCATTACCTTATTGTTTTCTTTCTAAAAGATTTTGGTTTCTTTTAGATGCTTCTACTTACCTTTAAATGTGGCTTACTGTTAGCTGCAATAATATTGTGTATTATTTGTTATTAGACTAATGGCGGCATCAGGTTTCCTTCAAAAGATGAAATTACGGATTCACCTCATGGAAGTTTTACAAAGGTTATCTTGGTTGAATTTCCATAGTTCTTTATCTTCTTTTTTGGAGTGGACTGTTGCATATATTTCTTACTCTCAGATAATCTTATGTAATCTTGGAATATATTTGAGATGAGCCATGGTCAATTGTTAATAAACAAAGGGAAATGTATCATCTAACAAAATATTCTTGTTTATATCAATTTGCAAAGCCTCTAATTGATCAATAACTGTTAATACCTTGTTCCTTTTACCTCCCCTCTAAGAAACAAAGAAATATTTGTATGGGAAGTTTTCTATGTCAGTACTTCAAGTTATATACCCTTATGGAAGAATTTACAAATCTGAATTTTATGTCTCCAATCTAGTTGTGTACTTGCCAGAGTTCAAAATATCTGTAGCATGGATGTTTTCGTCTTTTTACTTTAAAACATTTTTACCTTTCTGAATGGTTGCTTTGTCACGGTTTATGGTTGTTAAGAGTATAAAAGACAACTTGGGTTATGACAATGCATTTTTAATGAGATATTAACTCTGCTTTGTAACTCTTTTAGTTGAATGTTTGTTTCATTTTCTGGCATAGGCCTATTAGTGGCTCATTATGGCTCAATATAGTTACTTTTCAGGGCAAATAGAGTAAACTTTCTAAATCTTTTGGCTTTAAGATCCGTATCTTCTGTACAAACTTCATAATAAAAGACTGATTTTCTTTTCATAACCTAGCCTATACGAACAAAAATACAGTTGCTTGGGTTACTTTAAAAAACGAACAATTGGGATTGTAATAATAGGAATTTGAAATTAATAGGAAGTGCAAGGAATGATAGGGGAGTCCTTAAGAAGCCATAGGCAAGCAAATACAGAAAGCATAAAATTTGTTAAAACTGTGTGATGCAAGGTTATGTAAGAATGTTCCTCTAAGTGCATATAGTTGGAGACCTCTGTTATGGACTAGTGAGCATCTCTGTTTCTATTTCCTTGAGTTTGTTTAGCTTTTTTGATTGATTCTTTTTTTTCCCCCTTTCCCAAGTCAAATGGGTTCTACGCTTGTTTTTACTTGATTTTTGAAATATTTAAAGGCATGACTTAGTTTGTCCAATCATTCCACTCAATTTCTGCCTCTTTTGATTGATTCAGGTAACAAATTATTACTTTTGCTAAAGAGCTATGGTCACATAAAAATCACAGTTGACGCTAAATATGATATTTCTTAAATCTGCTCAGTTCAGTTCCTAGTTACTGATTTGGATTTTAGATCATTGGTCTAAATGTTTGAATAATTTAACTGTGTTCTTGATCTCTTTTAATTAATTGGAATCTGGGTAATTAGCCTAAAATATTTGAACTGTTGTTTCTTGGCCATAAAATGCTTAAATAGTCAGGCAATGCATCCATGTTTACTTCTCTTTCTTATTTTTCCCTAGGTGGTTATATTATATTGGTTTATGGTGCTTAATATTACGAAACACTTAACAGGTGGAGATATTGGAGCCTAAACTAAGAAGCTTGGATGTAAAGCAACTTGGATGCAAATTAAAGGATATCTATTTCCCCTATATTCAGGTGTATTTACATCAAATCATTAATGCATTCATATGAGCTTATGCTTTAGACAATAATGACTATTTTTATAGGATTTTTTTGGTTTGGCGGGAAATGGTGTATGTGTGCAAGTTGGGTAATATAAATGTGAGACAAATAATTTTATGGAGGTGACAGTACTTGTCCATTGCATGTTTGACAGTATATGCGTGCGTGCACATGGCATTGACCATTGTGATAAGAATAATAATTTTTCTTTTTTCTACACACACACACAATCAAATGCACTCATTAAAGCTTTGTTTTTGTCCGTAGGAAAAAGTTATTTCTGTAATGCTATTATTATAAAATGCTGCAAACTGTACATAGTTCAATTAGTCATAAATGCTGCCATTATGTAATCTTTTAGTTATTTCATTTTATAATGTCTCATTTATGATCTTGGTGAGGTGCAGTGTGATGAAATTTCCAGTACGGGGAAGACCACCAGACCAATTGAGTTCCAGGTTTGACATGTTACTGTTATTTTACCTGCATCTTTCTTTTTTTCCAAGTCTGAGGGTTGATTCCCATTCATCAAAGTGCCTGGAATTTTCCAAAGTAAATTTTACAAGTCTTGAGAAGAAATACCATGTCTTCCAGGTTAATGGCATTGATTTAGCTGAAGTTGCTGGTGGGGAGGTTGCAATAACCAACATGCACTCTTGCAATGGTCCTGATTTTGTCTTACAACTTCATTTTTCCCTTAGGCAAGCTAGTGCAACTACCAACAATCCTGGTAGCGACTGCAGTTTTTTTCCTCTGCTGTGGTTAGCAATGGCATATCATTTGTCATCAAAATGTCATCTTTGAATAATTCCATTTCCTATAAATTGGAATATGTCAGGTTCACGGCCATCAAAAGAAGCAAATGCTCGTCTCAAGTTTGTTTATTTTCCTGTTACAGAGGTATGTGACACATCAGAACTAATCTTTTCTGCTCGCTGTGTTCATAAAAAAAAAGGGAAAAGAAGAAATTTTCTTTAGAAAAATTCTGAAATCGTATACTACAGGAGGGAGAGAGCATCGAGATAATTATGGATAAGCTGATTTCTGAAGGATATGTAGCTGCTGCAAACTATGATACCTGTAGTCATGTATCTATTCGTAGGCTTGGTCGTCTACTTCCTGATGTTCGCTGGGTAAGTTTTGAATTTAATCAGTAAAGGAAATTCTCTCCGCTATGGGAAAATATGGTTGGTTTGGCCACATGATAACACACCAGTTATCTATATTATATATATACACATCCACATGGACTATAAAGAATTATCACTAACATTGTGAACTTAAGTTGTAAAACTTCGTAAGCTTTTTACTTTTGCTTATGGTTATATATCTAGCTATACTTGCATTATTGACCTGTCTGCTTCACACCAGGCATGGCTTCCTTTAATGGATCTGAGGCAGAGGAAAGGAGAAAAAGCCCACTTGTTGAAGAAATTTTGCTTGAGAGTTAAATGTTTCATTGGTAGTGCGGATGCATTATAACAATAAGTCACTGCATACTCACCTTTTAGTCTTTGGATTGTAATCCGCTTTTACTCCTATAATCACATATACTTCAGCAAACACTGTTTTCTTGCAGACACCGATGCTGGTTTCAATCCAACACCTGCTAAGGTAAGGAAAGCTGTGACATCCACATGTAATGCCATAGCATGCTGCAAACTGTCCTTTTTACTTTAATGTTTGACTTTGGTTTGCTAAGGCATCATTAATACAGTTACTCTAAATTGTTTAAATTATTGTGGCAGATTAGCATTTTAAATGCTCAAGATAAGTTTTCAGTTATAAGCATCATTATGAAATATTATTAAGTCACTCCTTGTACTCTTAGCTTATGCTTCTTCCGTTATTTTATCTGTCACAAAGTATTTTTGCTGATGATTATACTTGATGGAGATAAAAGCATAAGTAACTCAAACATCTTTTTGCTTTTCTTACATTTAACAGACTGATCTAGCACACCAGAATCCATACACGATAGCTCTGAAGAATTTTGGCGCTAAGACTTTCAAGGAAGAAAAAGGTAACTTTTATTTGTGAATTTTAAATATGGAAACAGTTGTAATTACTTTATCATAAATGTTAGGTTATCTTTGCTATGAAATAATTCAAAATCTGCAGTTATCAGTGTTTTTCAGTGAAATAATTTCAAAATCTGCAGATGTTCATGTTGAAATTCGTAGAAATGGGAAACTGTTAACTCCCATTCAACTGGAGAAGGACTATCAAGAGTGGCTTCTGAATATGCATGATCATTATGATGCAGAAAAGGATTGTGGAGTGGATCAACCAATTCTTCTTGTCGGCCACAAAAACAATAAGCCACTAGGCATTTCAACTGATGGTTGGTTTTGATTGAAAAACAGTTTATGGCGTATGTATACCATGAGAAGTTATTATCTTTTTCTAGTTTGATAAGTTTTCTGTGTTTGTACAATCTTAAACTGATGTAGGTCTTTATCTATGATTTGACATTTTATCTTTGATTTATTTGCTGCCATTATGATGGATTAATCATGTATTCTTTTACTTTTAACTATAGTTGCCAGGGTGCATAAAGTAGTGAAGAAGAAGGGAGCAATGTGGAAATCTGGCCAAAAAGTCAAACTACTTAAGGGAGCATATGCTGGAATCCATAATAATGATGTGTACGCAACATTAGAATATTTTGTAATTGAAGGATTGCCAGGGGATGCTGGTGGTAAGTGATGTTTTCCTAACTCTTAAACTCATTGAGTTTGATTTCGTTTGGTTTCATTACCACAAGAAAATAGATTTACAGCTGGCATGTCCTTACAACTCAATTTCTCATCAATTTTATGAAATTGACCCTTTCTTTTGTTTCTGTCTAATAGGGGAAGCTCGAATTATATGCAGGTATCTTGTTTTCTGCATTTGTTACAAAGTTATATATTTAATTTTGAAATCTAATTCTTCTTCTTTTTCTCCCTTTCCTCTTTAACTTAATTTTTGTTCTCATTTCCGGTCTGAAAGGCCACTAGCTGTCCCAGATGAGAAAGGCTGTGTCGTTGCAGTGAATAATGGGAATGCCAGTTTACATATTGGAAGCTCCTTATCTCTACCTATTGGTGTCATTGATTCTGAAAAGGTTTGTTGTTTAGTTTTTGTTGTGCCATTTATTGCTTCTGACATTTCTATTTCAGTTTTACTTCACAACTGTTCCATAAATTAATGGACTTGCTGATTTTTTTTTCATGGACAGTGTGTACCTGTTAACAAAAATATTTGGGATCAGCAACTGGAGAAATATCGCCAGAAGTCTCCATCTATGATTGAGTTGTTGAAGGAAACGGAATGTCAGGAGTTGGAGATTGATGGGGTCTGTGTAAACCTGCCTAGTTGCTTTCGATATATGAAGAGAACAATGAAATTGTTATTAGGAGATCCACTGATGACAGATTGTCATTCCTTGAAATTTGAACCAATATATACATATATTATGTTTGCGTGTATGTATTTATTTTTAACTTCTTTCGGTACTCTTTTGCGGTGCATTTTCTTGGGTCTCAATGGGCTTCAGTTTCTACTGAGTTTAAAGGGAATTTCTTTCTTTTGTTTTTATTTATCAAAATTTGGAAGCTTTTTTCAAATGATGTTTAGGTTTTGGATTATTTCTTGTAATTTTTTGTGGACTGCCAGTCCACTCTTTTGTAGTTTCTCTTCATATTAATATATTTCTTGTTCCTTATTAAAAATAAAATTTCTTGCTCATTCTTTTCTTTAAAGCATGTATAAAGCTCTCTAATTATGTTTTATTTCAGGTTTTACCTAGCAGTGCTATTGCTGGACAAAATCCACCTGGAGAAATTGTGGCTGTTGTTCGACCTGCCAGTTTTTTTTCTTCTAGTGCTTCAAAGAACTTGGTTCAGAAGAATATTGTTAAAAATGGTTCAGAGATGCTCATGGATGTTAAGTTCAAATGTGAAGATGAGAATCTTGAAGATGTACTCCCCCTTTACACAGCTCGTGTAGCACCTTCTTCTAGGAAAGGATACCAGGGCTTATATATATTTGAATTGGGTTGCAAGTTCCCTAAATTATTTTGGAATGCTGGTGCATATACATTTTCATTCCATCTTGTAAGTGCTACAATGGAACTCCTTTAATTTTGTTTTCTATTGCGTAATATAATATGATCTTGATTTGCATTTTATGACCATCTACATGATGTTCTGCAATTTGGTGCTTCAGACTGAGACAAGGTGCAAGAGTTGTGAGAAAAAGGTGCTCGTTAAGGGATCTTCTAAGGTTGGAAAATGGAAACTTTTGAATACTAAAGAGAGACCAGAGTTATGTGTTAGGTAATTGAGATCTTTATGCATCTGGCTCGTCAATTTGCTACTCAAGAAACTCAAGTAACACTCTTTTTGTGGATGACATAACTGATTAATCTGAATGTAGAGAATGTTTTGCATAACTTTATTGTCAAGCCCTAAAACTAGAGTATCTTGTAGACAGACCAAAAAATGAACTTCATTCGCTGAGACCTAAAGTGAAGTGCCCGATGTCTTATAACATATTGTTTTTTCTAAGAGTATTACTACACTTGGTTGGGATACAAATGTTGTCTCACAATTGACATGGCACAGATCATTATTTACCACGTGCTAAGTGATGTCTAAGTTTATTGTTTATGATTAATGGGATAATATCATAACACCTACCAATTGATACATCTTTAGATGTCACGACAGTTGGATACCAGCTATGTATCCAATGTAACTGTAGTTTTATTCTTTTTTTTTTTTCAAATGCACAGTATATGCAAAAGCAAGGTTACAAGCAATAACTTGTCCTCCAGTGAGTCTAAACTTAGTCTGGCTGCATTTCTCATCCTTATCTATCACAAACACTAAGCTCCATTGTTGTAGATAACTGTATGAGAGTTAATAGTAGTTATTTACCCTAAACTCCTTATGAAACCTGTGATTTCACAAATGCTAATTTATTTTGTGTTCTCACTATAACTGCATGTAAGTGGGATGTTTCTGTTCGTGAGCTGAAAAAGAAGGTTCAAGTTCAATCATTTACCTTTTTCTAGTTATCCCACATTTCTGATTGTAACTTTCTTGCTCCTATCAATTTTCCTTTTTCCTCTTTTTCCTTATGAAACGATTACTTTGTGCAGAGTTGGTTCATTCTTACCTCCATTATCTGTTGCGTGCTATGATACTTATGATAATCGGATTCTGTTCGAGTCTAAACCACAATTTTTGGTCAAAATTAAGCCAAGCAAGATTATTAAGGTTGAAAACAGGTTGAAGTGGAACCTCTCACCTGATAAATTGACGCTAAATATTCAGGTTTGATTCACAGATTAATATTTTCCATTATGCTCATTTATGCCATTTTCGTAAATAGGGTTTTCACATGCATTAACTGCTTGCTTGAGTTTTTTAAATCTATAGGACATTCTGGTTGCAAGCTCCAAGTTGGATGAGATCCGGCCTGATTATAAAGCCACTTTGGTGATATCTTCAAAAGATGAATCAGTGTCCGTATCGATTCCATGTCAAGGTATAATTGTCATTTGGAATAATTTGCCTGCAAAGACATATATATAAGAACCTGGTTCTACATCTTTTTTCCACTCTCATCTTGTGATTCTGCTCAACTCTGAAAATTGGTTTTATATGTTTGTTTGAAACAGTCACTCCTGGATCTTTAAAGTATGTAGCAGTCCATCCACAAAATTTGGAGAGTATCTTGCTTCCAGGCTCTGTGATTAAAATTCTCAAATTGGAGGTATTTGGGGATGCTATCATTTGCAAAGCTAGACTGTTTTTGTTGTGTTTTCAGGATTTGCATGGTTGAGAAACCATTAATACCGAATGCCTAAGATTAAGGAAAGAAACTAACAACTGTTTAATGTATCTTCAACCTGCTATATTTGATGTAGTAATGTAAAATCAATTGTCATTCTTAGGCATATCAGCGGCGTCCTTCATATCTTTTTGATAATTGCATCAAATTCTTTATAATGCTTGTCTTAGATCATAACTTTTTTCTTTACCATGCAGTTCATGGTTTTCATTTTTAGTGCAGGTAAATGGAGAATCATTTTCAAGTTTAAGATCTCCACCACCACCACCAACCCCCCCCCCCCCCCCCCCGGCCCCTTTCCCTGGCCCTGCACATTGATTTGAAAATGTTGTAGATTGTGTATTCACTGTGCATCTATTATAGTGCTAATTGTAGATTTTGATACACTTTTGGGAAATCAAACACTTCATCTGACACATTTGAGATAGGATTTTATCATCCCCAAGGGGCTAGTCTAGGTAGTTGTCTTCTTGCCATGGAAGCAATAAATGAAGGGATCAATTCCGACCAACCTTTTGAGGGGAAAATTTTTTAGTTTCTGTTTGCATATGGGGATCATGAAGTGCATGGGATCTAGGGCATGTGAGATACAGGAAAAAGAAGGAAAGAAAGAAAGAGGAATTTTTGCTCAACTTAGCTAAACATTAAAGCAAGAAAGCATGATCTTTGGAATAAGTTGATCTTTGCTTGAATGCCACATGGTCATTATGGTCAAACTTGCTAACATTTTTAGTCAATATTCCAGATGTTTGATGCTTTTTATAATAATGTTAAGAAAGGCTTGGAGGTTGAACTTAGCGTTGATGGATTTTGTATTGAAGATCAACTGGGCTTAAGGCGAAAGGTCTGTACGGTTGTCCAGATCTCTTATTATTTTGTGCCCTGCTTGAAAAAAATACATTTTAATTTGACATGATTTATTTATGCCTTGTGCATTGCTTCTTTCATTAATCTGCTATTACAAGTGAGGGAGAGCTGATTTTGCAATTGCTAAGGCTCCTGCATAAATAAAAGTTGGTTAGATGCAGACAGATGAACTTGAGTAAGCAAATGACTGTAAACCATTCCATTCTAGCTAATTCAATGAGCAAAATCTGCTTGACTCTATGAAGTGAAAGATGCAATATCCAAGGACTACTCTTTTTAAAGCAATTAAAGGTAGCCTGGTTGAAACATTAGCTTGTCCAATTTTAATTGTATGTCTCTGTAACACAAAAACGTAATGAGCTCGAGCATTAGATTTTATGTCTCTATATTGGTTCACATGTAATTGACACAAAATATGGTCAATAACTGCAAACGGTGTTCCAACTCAACCCATCAGCCATTGTCTTAACCTATTATCTGTGTTCTCATTTTGCCAATTTTGATTTATTACTTGTGGGGATATAATTTTTTGTATCTAATTGTGTTCAAAAGCTCAAAGAGCTGAAAACAACCACCACAACTCAATAATAAACACAAAGTAAGTTATTATAATTTAATTAATGTAGACTGTGGGGAGTCAAAACACGAGACCACTTGGTCTAACTGTCTAGTTACTGCTTTGACCTAAAAACTTTTAAGCTATCAGGTGGGCCCAACAACAATATTGAAGCTCTAACATCTTGTTTCTTGAACGAAATTTGAAGTGGATGACGTAATCCTCTTTGTTTAACGACAATATTGAAGCTCTAACATCTTGTTTCTTAAATGAAATTTGAAGTGGATGATGTAATCCTCTTTGTTTTTGTGACATTTACAGCATGATAAGCTTATTGAATGTAATTGTGCCTTTGAGAAAGCTCTTTTGCATGAGAGTTTATGATTTTGGTTTTTAACATGATTTGAATGTTCTGACAAGCTGTATTTATCTCATAGGTGGATGGTTATGGATGCATCGATCTTAGCGGCCTATTGAAAGTAAAGGCTGGTTATGGAAAAAATGGTATGCACATTCATCTGATGGTGTCTTCCCTCATAATCTGTTGATCCTACTTGCTGGCAGAAAAAAGAATATGAGTGTTTAATTTCTTCTGCCTGATATCATTACTATAAAATTGTAACAAATTAGAACCTCATACCGTGTATTATCACTTGTTCTACTTCAAAATTTAAAAATCGTCAATTGTATCCTTCAATTATGGCTGTTTAGTGATTTCATTCTAAGTTGTGCTGCCTTGCAGTGTCACTTTCTGTTTTATCAGATAATGGAGTTGTTTTCAAGCAAGATTTTCAAACTGAGAAAAGAGAGCTGAGAGTCATATCAGGGGTTTGTGCACTTTGCCTTTGTCCTCGGTTGTCTTAGTCATTATTTTATATAATTTTCTTAATAGATTATGGTGCCAGGTGCCTGAATGCTGTACTGTTGGTTCTCAACTGGAAGATACAACTTTCGAAATTGTTGATTCTAAGGGTGATGTTGATGTAACTATTCATGATGATGATAAAAGTGGGCAGTCCCATACTCTTACAATAAAGTCAGACTTAATCAGCAGAGAGGATTCAATTCGGTATGCTTTCAGGCAAGGTCGATGTACTGTCCCTGCTATTTCCCTACCTCAGAATGAGGGGTGCTTTTGCTTTGTAGCTACACACTCTCGGTACACGGAGCTAAATATAAGCATCAAGGTTGCAACTTTTAACAAACTTTGTCATGATCATTTTTAACAATCATTCTGTAGTGATAATTGTTTATCTGTATGTATAGGTCCCTATCATCCGAGCACCAAAACTGGAGTCTGATGATATTACAACTCCATGTTCTGATGGAAAGGTTTTTCTCCTTGAGGGTCCATCTCCAACCAAACATGCTGGAAACCAGATGGTGCCCATCATGAAAATTGTGAACGTATGTGTATGTTAGTAATTTAAATTTTACAAGATGTAAATCCATTTTTGGTTCTTGTTGAGGCATCATTAATTTTTTTTTGTTATCATTTCTTAAGGCAGGAAATTCCTTTAATTGAGTTTCGAAGTGCATGTCAATCAGTCTTCAATTTTCTCCGATTATCATTCGCCTAAAAGACTTTTGCTTTATTTTTTGAGTTTTAAAGTCCCCACAAATAGTGTTCAAAGTCACTACTTAGATGAGTTGTTGTCACTTGTCAAGTACTGATAATTGTTTCCCAAGTTTTATTCTTTTGTGCATGAGGCTGCTTTTCCTGCAGGAACTTGAGAGTGAAGTGTGCAACTATGGTTTATGCATCGGGCGTCGCGAGAAGGCACTGAAATTTCTCAATGACCAGAAGATAGAAGTTGAGCAAGTGCTATCCAAGTTGCAAGGTTTTGGCTTATGAAATCTTTTTTGTTGGTTAAAAGATACAGATATCACAGATATTCAAACTGATGAAATTTAATTAATAGTAACTGTACTCACCACCCAAACCTAAATGTGATCATTATTAGCTCATAATTTTAGGAAACTTGAGTCAGAAAACTAAGTTGTACCACACAAGGTTATGTTGGTTTGCCTGTGAAGTTGATGAGAGTAAACAATTTTATGCAAAACAGTGATTTTAGACATTTCTACCTCTTGGTTTGTTGTTTATATGTATCTTTTATTCATTGAATTTACATGAATGTGTCTTATTTCATAGGCCTATTTTACTGAAATAATTTTGTCTCATGGTAAATGATAGAGAATCACCTATTTTTCAGTTAATCAATTTAATGTGCTTAAATGTTGGACATTGCTGACAATAGGTTCCTTGCACTTGCATTATGTTTAGATGGACAATTAAGAATTGTAGCCCTATTTTTTCGTTTTGGGGGGGGGGGGGTGTTGTTTCTCCATCGTAGACTCAGATACGTCATTTTCTGTGCTGCTGCAAAAGTAGGTGTCATTGCAACTTTGATGTAATCTGGATGTTTAATGTGGAATTTAGCTGGAAATAATTTAGATGCAATGATTTCGAAGGTTCTCTTTCCTGTATTAGGATGATCTGATAATTATCCTCAAGAAAAAGTTCTATCACATTTTATTGGAGATGACCTAATAAAGAAATTGGTTTGCCTGATAACTACGGAAGCCTAGAATACCTAGTACCTACTTTTGTCAGATTATAACACCTGATTATATTCAAGTCTCTTTCCTATCGTTTTGTTGCTGGTTTAATGTGGTATTCTGTAAAAATTGCAAAAATAAAGCAGAAGACTCAAAATCAATGTGTTTTGACAATTTCAGTTGAGCCATACTCCTTGTTGACAAAAGAAGAAATCATAAGACGGATTAAAAGTATATATCAATCTGCTGCCTCAGTTTTCTGCGGTTCTACCAAGGAGTTTCTGTGCAGCAAACCACAGACAAATTCCATGGAAGATGTAGTTGGTCCAGTTGCTCTAATTGGTACAGTGTGCACCAACAAGCTTAGCAGGTCATCCCTACAGTTCATTTTGTTAGATTTCTTAAATTAAAAGAAAACTCACTAATTTGTCCACAATCCTCAACTCTTTGGATTTCCTTGTATTCAGGACATTAGCAGAGTACTTGGGGGAAGATCAAATGCTTGCTTTGGTGTGTAGATCTTTTGAAGCAGCATTTTCTCTTGAGAAGTATGAGCAAGATGGAACAATCGATCATAAGTGTGCACTACATGGGACAGCAGCCACACTTGGAAAGTCTATTGATGGCAGATACCTTGTTATATGCCTTGAGGGTATAAGGTACATTATTGAGCTTCCCAGTTGCTAAAATTAGAAAAGAGAAGAAAAAGCCAATATATTGTATGTATTCATTGCAAGTTATTAATAATTTGTGGTAATGATTCAAATTTTCCAATTGGCTTGGCAGGCCTTACCCTGGGAAGTTTGAAAGCAATGACCCACAAAGGAAGTTAGCCTTGCCAGCCCCTACCTTACCAAAAGGGAATATCCCTGCAGGTTTTGTGGGATATGCAGTTAATATGGTTAGCCTAGATGACCACCACATGCACATAAGAACAACTGCGGGGAATGGTCTTCGGGAGACTTTATTGTATCGACTCTTTGGCAAGCTTCAAGTTTACAAAACCCGTAAAGACATGATGGAGGCGCATACTTGTATAAGACATGGTGCTGTATCTCTGGATGGCGGGATCTTGAAAGAGAATGGTATGATTTCTCTTGGATGTGGGTATGTATTTCAATGATGGTTGCTTTTATGAATCAAAGCCAATCCTTTTTAAAAAATGAGAATCACAATAAGTGAGCAACTGAGCATGAAGTGGTCTGGTGATTCTTTTTCCAGGAATCCTACAATATGTTTTCCAGTTGTGAGGACCCGAATGGCTACTCAAAGCATCGAATCATTGAAGGAAATTGAAGAAAAGAAGTTGGAGTTGGATGGGATCATGCAGTTGATAGAGGAATCTAGTAAAGCCCTTGAGAAAGATTTGGAGAAGCTTAAAATTAGTAAAGATAAATTTAATTGGTTTATGGATCTTTGGCGAGCGAATGCTTAAATGATCAGCTTTTGTTTGTCGCAGTTGCAATTATACGGCTGTAAAGTGTAAAGACCGTTTAAAATGTCTCGTTGTGGTGACATTTTGTTAATGCCACAAAAGTGAAACACGTCATAGGCATATAGTTAGTGGATAGTACTGTCTTGTTGTATTAACCTTAATCATCATCTGTTGTTATTTGTGGAAAACCCACAACATTTGAAAGGTTGTATCAGTACTTAAATTTTGACATTTGCAAGGCTTGTCTCAATTTCTAGTCTGTGGTTTGGTTCTGGGTTCGGCTGTTTTTCGTTTGGGTTGTGAACATCTTAACCAGAGACAATTTATAAGCTGATAAGCACACAAGGTTTTCGTAAAAGTCCATCCTATTTTAGAAGTAAAATTTTGTCTCAAAGCGAGTACAGAAAAGGTGCATTTGATAATTTGCATTATATTATATTGTATTGTATTAAAATATTAATTTTTTGTTAATTTATGTTTGGCTGTAATATCTGGTTGCATTATACTGTATAAAATATGTGACTAATATAATAATAAAAGATATATAAAATAAACTTATGTAGGGTTACGGTTTAAAGTGCTCATATAAAATAAACTTGTAAGGGGTGGTGTTTAAATTGTATTGCATCAGAATATTGTTGATATTTTAAATATAGTCATTTAACTTTTATTATTTAATAAATTATAATAAATTTAGATGTAGTAGATATTATTTATATTATATTTAAATAAAAAATTTAATTTGAAATAATAATATAAGATAGTAATAAAACTAGTTATTTAATAAACAAATGATAATACATTATTTTACTTTCATTATATAAAATTATTTTAATTATTTTACTTTAAATATGTAAAAAATATTTTAATTTTATCGAATTATTTATTATTTAATAAATAAAAATAAATTTATATTTAATATTATATTGTTTTATAATTTATATAATTATACTATATTATATAATTATATAGTATTATATTTTACAAAATAATTTCAAATTATACCGTATTATAATATGATTATTGTTGAATCTTTTGAATCATTATAAGTTGATAAGAAATCTTGATGATTTAAGCAAAGTGAAAATGAATCAGATTAAGAAACCAGAACCCATAACAAATCTTGAAAATTGAACAAGATTCTTAGGCAGTCAAGTTGTGAAGAAAAAATCTACTCTCTCTATTGATCACAGCTATCAAATATGAATGGATTTTACAGAAGAGGTTACACACGTCACAATGAAATAAATTTCACTCAATTTGCGTAACAAATGAAGAAGAAAGAGAGCTTATATCAGTTGCTGCTCGTCAACTTCTTTATATTTTGATATTTCTGGAACGAGATAATTGGTTGCAGGTAAGTTTGTTACACAAAATATCAGGTATACGCGTTCAACTAAAGTCAATATAGTAAAGCCCCTCAACCTTTCTCACATTTGGCACTGGAGTCCAGAAACTCAAATACTTGTTTCTTCACACTCTCCATCTTGCAGTTGATCCTTTCAATAAAAAGAATCCAAAACACCTTGAACTCGTTGCAATTCACTCCTGAATTCAGTTTGAATTGGGCAAAACTCTCATTAGGTCCACACAAAACTCAAATTTTGTTGTAGGAAGCACCTTGGTAAGTGCATTAACTAGATTCACATGTGAAAGAATCTTGGAAGCAATCATAGTTCCCTTAGCAACTTCATCTCTAATAAACTACAACTTCACATCTATATACTTGGTCCTCTCATGATAAACTTAATTTTTGATTAGTTGAATAACATTTCGATTGTCATAGAAAATTTGAACTGTTTTTTTATTCAATCAGAGTTTATTAAAGTCTCCTTTAAGCTACATGGCCTCTTTAACTGCCTCTATAGTTGTAACAAATTCAACTTTAGTTGAAGATAATGCGACAATAGGTTACAAAGAAGATTTTCAACTTATCATACACCTGTTCAACATGAACATGTAACCTGATATAAACTTTCTTTTGTCTAAATCTCTAGCAAAGTCGGAATCCACATAACCACAACCTCATTTGCATCATTGTTTTGACTTCTCATAAAGCAAACCATAAGTGGAAGAACCCCTGAGATATCTCATTATCCATTTAACAACACTCCAATAAGTCTTGTTTGGACAACTTAGAAATTTGTTGACAACACTTACCGCATAAACTATATCAGGCCTAGTGCTCACCATTGCATACATATGACTCCCTATAGCCTATGCCTATGGAATCTCATCCATCTGAAACTTCTCAACCTCTGGTGACTGAGTTGCTGGCAACTTGAATTAAAAACCAAGAGGAGTTACAACAAATTTGCTATTATGCATCAAACTTTTATAAAACCCTCTTGACATGCTTTTTTTGACTTAAAAATAAAGTTTCAGCAGCTTTATCTTTTGAAATCTCCATAACAAGGATCCTTTTTACATTGCCAAAATCCTTTATTTCAAATCTCCATTCAGCTCATTCTTCAACTTATTTTTCTCATCCATATACAAGAGAAGATAGTAGACACAATTATCATATTTACTTCTGTGGTAATCATTTGTGACGTAAACTCATCAAACATTTTATACTACTGTCTTAAAGATTGCTTGAAACCATACAATAACTTATGTAGCACACATACATGATCTTCCTTTCCCTTGCACCAGACCCTTTAGATTGAACAATCAACATTTGATGTTCAAGATTACCACGAACAAAGGCTGTTTTGACATCCAATTGCTTAAGTTCCATATCAAGTAAAGCTACCATAGCTAAAAGAATTCGTATGGAATGGTGTTTAACAATAAGGGAGAAGATTTCGTTAAAATCCATACACTTTCTCTATGTAAACCCTTTAGCTATAAGCCTTAGTTTGTATCTTGAAAGATTAAACACCTGGAATTCCATCATTTTTCTTAAAGATCCATTTACAACTGATTGTCTTTCTTTTTTTAGATTTGGTACAAGAGTCCAAGTATGGTTTCTTTATAGAGATTCTATCTATTCTTATAGAGCTTCAAGCCACTTATCACAATCTTCACTTTCAATAGCTTCAGGGTAACTATCAGGTTTCCCAATCGCCATATTATCAACAGTCAACAATGCATATGCAATAAAATCAACATAACCATACCTTAGTAGTGCTTTAGTTTGCCTTCTAATTTTATCTCTAACTAATTGATAGTCCTGCATGTCAGTTTGTTGTATAATTGGTGCCTTAGTGTCTTTAGCTCTACTGTGTGTCACATCTTTACTATCAAATGTCTCTATTTCATAATTTTTGTCATTGGAAAACTCCACCTTAAGTTTTGGAGTGTTAGCAGGTTTTTTAATTTATGATCAACATAAACACCAATATCACTTGCTGTACTTTTTTCTAGTAATAAAGCTTAATGAAACACAACATCCATACTAATTATACACTTTCCTTGCTTTCTACACCAAATTTTATGCCCTTTAACCCCGTTATGATATCTAACAGAGACTCCTTTCAAGGTTCTAGGATCAAGTTTACCTTGATTGATGTGAATATAGGCAGGGCACCCAAAAATCTTGATATTTCTATACTTTCCTAGCCCTCCAGATCACATTTGTTATGATGTTTCCAATAATAGCTAATGGGTTTATGTTAACTAAATAACATGCTCTTCTTAAAAAAATAAAAAATAAAAACTAAATAACATGTTGTATTTACATCTTCTACCTAAAAGCTTCTTGGAAGCTTGAAATTAACCAACTTGCATATAACTTTACTCACTAATGTTCTATTTATCCTCTTAGCCAAAACATTCTATCGAGAGGTAAATCTAACTATCTTATACCTCTTTACTCCATGCCTTTGATAGAAATCTTCAAACTCTCTATTTCAGAACTTCAACCCATAATTTGTTCTAAGGTGTTTCATAACTTGAATTTGTTTAAAGGTTGGTCTTTAGTTTTGAGTATATGTATCTATATTTTCCTTGAGAGATTATCTATTAAAGACATTAAATATCTTCCTCCACTTAAAGAGGGAATTATGTAGGCCTTTAAAGATTAGTATGTACATAATCTAAAGCTTGTTTAGACATTTGTTGGTACTTTTAAAATTTAGATATTTAGACTTTGCCAAAGATGTTATTTTCATAAAAGTCAAGTTCCTTTTCACAAAAGTCAAGTTCCTGAATTTTGTCTCCATCAAGCAACCCTTGTTTACTAAGCCTTGCATCCCCTTGACATTCATATGGTCATGTCTAAAGTGCAATAACTTGATTTTATCTATTTTAGGAACAACAAACATTACAACTAACACAGGCATTGATGACCCTTGTAATACATACAAGCTATTCTTATTAACACTTCTCATCATTATTTTAGTCTCTTTCATTATCCTTAAACCACTATTTTCAGACTTAAAAAAGTATCATAGATTATCAAGCATGCCTAAAGAGATCAAATTCCTCTTTCGCCTAAGTGCATATCTAACATCATATAGAGTTCTTATAATCCCATTAAACATTTTGATTTTCATAAACCTTATCCCAATAATCTTACACACATTGTTTTCTTCTATCAAGACTCTACCACCATTCACATATTCATATTCATAGAATAAACTTCTACTAGGATAAGTGAAAAAAGAAACTTGAGTCAATAATTGACTGACCTTTTGTGTTGTTGTTTGAGGCCAGTAACAAATCAGCATTGAGATATCCATCTTCAGAGGCATCATAAAAAACCACAATTGCATCTTTTGTTCTTTCTTAACTCTCCTTTTTCTTCTTTTCAAAGTAATCTTTAATACAATGACCTTTCTTTATATAGTAAAGCATTTTCTCTTTTTCTTCATTTTATTTGCATTTTCTTGGTTCTTTCCTTAGCCCTATCCTTGACTCTTGCTTCTCTAGCCCTTCTTCTTTTTTGTCCTAACAACCAACCCTTCACCATTTGTACTTTTTGCCCATTATTCTTTCAAATCTCCTTTGAACTCAATGATGCTTTAACATTCGAAGTCAAGGTTGTTATACCATACAACATGGTATCAACAAAACCTTCATAAGACTTTGGCAGTGAACTTAGCAAGAAAAATGTTTTGTCTTCATCCCCAATCTTCACATTTTCAACTCTTTCAAGATCAAGAATTATCTTGTTAAAGGTGTCAACGTGTTTTGTCATTGAGGTGCCTTCTTTGAGTTGAAAGTGTATAGTCTTTTATTTAAGAAAAATTTATGAGCGAAAGACTTCTTCATGCATAAAGATTCCACCTTGCTCTAGATTCGTAGAGCTGTCTTCTCATTAGAAAATTCTCTCAAGACTAAGTCACCTAGACCCAAAATTAAAGTACTATAAGCCATACTTAAGATCTATTTTCTTTTCTTATCAGAGACAATACTTGATGCTCCTTCAGTATCCACATTTTCCAGGACAGATTGAGGACCTCGATGGACAAACAGAACCTTTGTCTTCATCTTTTAAAGTGAGAAGTCACCATCAATGGTGAACTTTTTAATTTTTGGCTTTGAAAGATATGACTTATTGAATCTTTTAATTCTTTACAAGTTGATTTTTAAGAATCTTGATGATTTAAGCAAAGTGAAAATGAATCAGAACAAGAAACTAAAACCTAGAATAAATCCAGAAAATTGAATAAGATTGTTAACCAACCAAGTTGTGAAGGAAAAATCTACTCTTTTTATTGATCACAGCTATCAAATACAAGTGAATTTTACAAAAGAGGCTACACACGTCACAATGAAACAAATGAAATTCTGTTTGAGTAACAATGAAGAATATCAAGTAGACCCCTTCAACTAAAGTCAATCTACACAAACACCCTTAACTTCTCATTTGGCACTTGAGTCCAAAAGCTCAAATACTTATATCTCCACAAATTATATTATATTATAATAAATAATATATCAAAAAATCATATTATATTATAATATTATTCATAATATAACATAATATTATAATATTTAATAATAGTATTTTATTAAATCATTTTTTATATATTTAATACCTAATCTTAAAAATTAATAATAAAACCCTAAAAATTAATAAATTTAAAAAATATTAACTTAATTTTAACATTTTATAACATAATATTATTTTATATAATATAATTCATACTACACCAAACATAGTATTGTATTACAAATTAATGCAGTACAATATAATGCAATATAGCTAATATAATGTACTGCAATATAATGTGATAAATGCACCCAAAAATTATATTGAACTCTAACATTACAATTGATAAGAAATTAATCCGTTGTCTCACTTGTGGAAGTAGAATTTTTTTTTATAGGCATCCAATGAGCTGGATTTAAATTTTGTTTACCTTTACTTTAAAAAGAAAAATTAAAAAGGTGTATGCGTACTTTTATCATTTTTTTTTGTTTTTAAAAAAGTGTTTGTTGTTATTATTTTTTTTTTTGGGGCTAATTGCTAACAAGGCAAGGATTTTTTTTTCCCCTTTTTAACCCTAATAACAATACAACTCGCTCTCCATTCATAATCTTATTTTTCGACATTAGATTGCACCAACTTAACTTAATTGATAACCCATTTGACAACAAAAGATTACTTTTTCATGGATTTTAGTTTTTGTCTCTTGGGTATTATTAATCGACCGAAAAAAATTATCCGAAAACCAAAAAGATAGCTGCTTAATTTGTCCGTTGCGACTTGCGAAACCACTTCGAAGCCTCAGATGAGCCAGGCCACCTCCAAAACATTTTGAAAATTTGAAAATTTTCTTTTTGGAATCAAGTGAATACGAAATGATGCACTTTGAGAAATTATCATTTTGGCCCCACAACAATTTGAGACGCACATGCACACACGTTTGACAATTTACTCGATTGGATGATAAAAAGCCTCGGGGCATCGCAAAATTCTGATTCATTTTTTTTTTTTTTCAAATTTCCCTCAAAATAGACATGTGATTGAATTGATGCAACATTATCTTTACATATTAATATTTTTAAGCTGAACTCTAAATGTATCCAATGAATACACTTGTGATCAAACACTTAAACTTGTGTTATCAAAAATTCGAGGGGAGAGTTCACGACTGCTTCAATTTGTAGAAGATCCTTCTCGGGTGATATTGCATTTGCGGAAGCTAGTGCAGTATTGGAAGGTATCAAATTGACAATGGATTTGGGGCTTGCTCCACTTGTAATTGAGTCTGATTTAGTTAATGTCATTAGTCAGACATCAAGAAGAATCATTAATAATTGAGAGATTGATTGGGTTATATTTGATATTAGAGCTCTTATTTATATATAATAGAAGTTTGTTTGCCATGAAGCATTTACCAAGGTATTGTAACTCAATGGCTCACAAGATTGCTAAGTTGGCTCTCGGTCAATATTAGAGTCTTATATATGGCTGAAAGATGCGTCTCTTGAAATTGCATTTCTCTCGTAATGTTTCTGTCTAATGAAGCATTATTTTTCCCAAAAAAAGAAAAAGAAAAAACCACTCGTGTTACATCTTATCTTATCCCATCAAACTAAAATTTAATTTTCACTTTCGCCACTACCATTCAAAATTTAGTCACGGGCTACTTTTATTGATTTTATGGTCCATGCCGCCCAAAATATTCTTTAAAAAATATTGGAAATATAGTGTTATCTGGGAAAATCTAAAATTACAAAGAAAAAAAATTGTGATTTTGAAAAATTGACCACACACCTTCTAAGGTTAAAAAAGAGAAATGTCCCTGAGATGAGCACCACGGGAGTCCAGAAGCGCAAGAGGGTTTTTGTGAGCTCCAAGGGACTGGCTTTCCATCTTCAACAATTCAACATCTTTGGTCTCTGTAAGTTTCATTACACTCAAGACATTTCTCTTTTCGTTCGAAAGCTAATATTATTTGCCTCTGCTTGTCCCCTCTTCCGTTTTCTAGGCAACCAAACAGAATCTCAGGTTATGAATTTCAACTATTGCGTGATTTTTTTTTTTTAATTTCATTTAAATCGCATGTTGTCGTCGATCAGTTGCCGTAAAAAAGAGAACCCCAACACTGCGTATTGCGGATTCACAAATTAATTATATGTAAAACGATTTAACACTTATTGTGCTCAAGTTGTTCGATAAAATGCCCGAGAGAGAGTTTGAAGTCGTCATCGTGAAGTCTTTCTGAAACTTTGTGGGCTACTTTTGATTCGGTTACATATATATATATATATATATATACTGCTTATAGTCGTATCTGTTAATTCCCCATATGAGTAATACTGCTGGCTATTGTATATTATGTAGCTGATTTATTCTGAATATTGAACTCACTTGTTCGTATTCTGGCAACTTTGTTTACATGCCTGTTTGATTTCTCAATGTCCTTCTTTGGTAGGGAAATGGGTTTCAACTCTAAAATTGCACTAATGATTTGATAGAATGGACAAAGTTTTGTAGAAACTTGAAGGTAAATTGGTTTGGTTTGACCCATGAGTATTGACCAAATTATATTGGCCTTTATGAATGCTCTTAAGGAATAGTTGTCTTTTTGAAGCACCCACAAACATGGACGAGGCTTATTGTGTTGTTGCGGACAATTTGAGATGTGTAGTCAAATATGTGTGTTTTAAAAGTCTCCTCAAACTTTTTCTGTCCTCTTCAGCTGGCTTATTAATTGTTTTGTAAGTTTAATATTTTAGTTTATAATAATTACCATGTCAAACTGATTAGCACGGTGTTTTTGTTTTCTCTCTTATAGACGTAACCGGGAAGTAAGTTAATGGCAGGGAAAGCAGCAAGTTCTGTGGCGAAGGCTGTTGCGGATTACCAGTATCCATGGCTGGAGAAGTTGGCAAAATACAAAGATGAACTAGCCAAGGGTGTGTGGGGTTACTGGGAGTTAGGGGAATGGAAGCCGCTCGGCATCAGTGCTCGGCGCAGAGCCAGACTCCGCAAGGAAGTTCTCATGGCAGGGCAGGATTGGCCATATGATCCAGAGAGGAAAGAGATGAAAACCAAGAGGAAAGGGCACAAGGTTGATAGAATAGCTGCAGAGAAACGAGCTAACACTGCCAAATTGATGGAGAAAATGCCAGAAATCTTGTTGGACTACAAGAAGCGTAGGTGGGAGAAGAAAATGAAAGAAGAGGATAAAGCAAAAGAAAGATAAGTAAACTTGGCATTTTAAAATCATGTTTTGTTCCCATTCCTTGTTTCAGACTGGACTTGGCATAATGTTCTTATTATTATGATTATTCATGTTAAATTTCCTCGCTTGTTTTAAATAAAATTGGACCAACCTTAGTTGACACTATTTTTTGGCAAGGATATGAAATTACAAATATTAATATGAATTTTCATGTTCAACTACTACTTGGCAAAATGGTCTTCTCAGGACAGGAATTGAAGTGAGCCCGTTCAATTAAATGAGACCTAAATCTGACTTGGCTCAGTTGAAAATAAAAAATTTGGTTTTCCTTAATATTTCGTCCTTTTTTAAAAATAAAAAATTATGTACCGTCCCAAAGCTGAACCCAATTTATTTGGAAGTTTTAAAATCAAATCAAAACCGAATTTTGAGCTGAATTGGTTTGGTCGTTTGATTTTGGTCATTTCTTCCCATTCAGAGATGGCACCTCATCATTTAATTCTTAAAATTTTGAGTTTGAGCTTCCTTTAATGTAATGAACAGTGGTTTATTTTTTAATTAACTCATTTCTTCCCATTCAGAGATGGCATCTCATCATTTAATTCTTAAAATTTTGAGTTTGAGCTTCCTTTTATGTAATGAACAGTGGATTATTTTTTCTTCCTTTTATATAATGAACAGTGGATTATTTTTTAATTAACTCATTACTTACGCGTTACTTAACTCATTTCTTCCCATTCAGAGATGGCACCTCATCATTTAATTCTTAAAATTTCGAGTTTGAGCTTCCTTTTATATAATGAACAGTGGATTATTTTTTAATTAATTCATTACTTACGCGTTAAATATTAGAATAACAATAGTTGACCCTCTCAATTTATTTCATTAACCTCCACTTTACAAATTTATTTAACTAATTTTCTACATTACCCTCAATAAAAATAATTATTATTTTCTCTCTCAAGCATTATCTTCATCCCCACCGTTTATTTTCATCATCTCTAAGTTCATCATCACCATTTACCCCCAAATTAAAATTACAAAACACAACGTTTTCATTTGATATAAAAATCAAATAATCAAATTAAGATTACAAAATAACTAGATCCACAAAAATCAAATCTAATAATTACAATAAAAATAATACCCAATTACATAACCCACGACCCAAAGTCAACAAGCTAATATCTAAATTCTAAAATGTTCATCTAATCGAATTCAAATAGTATCAGTTAAAGTAAAATGTTGATTAATAAAATTCTTGAGAAGCTGCATTGAGGATTCATACTCAATTGAGAGATGCAATAGAAGTGAGAAAAAGTGAAGTGAATCAGAATGTCTGCTGCAATTTTCATCATATATATATTTTTTAATTTATTTTATTCTCCTCCTAGTCTCTGGTGCTTGATCATGGCTATAAACAACAGAGAATAAAAAGAAAAAAAAAATTAGTCAGACTGCGTTCTTTATTGATTCAAAGATATTGAAGTTAAGTTTCTTCAGTTATGGAACAAATTATTTTAATGGAATTACAGCAGTTCAGACTCCCAGGAACATTCTGTAATTGACGGTGATGGTGAAGTTGGTGGTGAAAAAGAAAAGTGGACAAGTGGTGGTGATGCTGATCTTTGAGAGAGAAATTAAAATAATAAGTAATTATTTTCAATAGGGTTAATTCTATAATGAAAATAAATTAAATTAAAAGTGAGAGCTGACGAGATAAATTAAAAGAGTTAATTATCACTACTCTAAATATTATGTTAGTTGAAAAAAAAAATTATTACATGTTAAATATTGTATAAATCAAATGGTTAGATGGCACATTATATTTGATATGATAGACGTTATGATAAATAAAAATAATGGTATACATTTTAAATTTTTTATTTAAAAAATTATTTTAAATAATATGACATTTATTAATTAATTAATTAAATAACAAAATTAATTTATTTAAATCTTATAATTAATTATCAACCACTCAATCTATATCACGTCACTTAAAATTAAATATAAGATAAAAATTTTAAAATATTTATTATTACTTAATAAATAAATTCGTTATGCAGTAATTATGCACAGCCATTAATTGGTGACAGGTCCAACGTCACATGAATTGCGTCAAATAAGATGAACACACGTTCGATATCATATGAGTTGTGCCACATAACTATGTGTGAGAATAATAATGTGCACGTGTCCTAGAAAACCAGCCTTTTTATCCTTTTTGTTTAAAAAAATATTATATTCATGAATAAATTATTTTCTAAACAAAAACTGAAAAAAAAATTTTGAAAAAAAAAATCATTGTACGTAAAATTGGAGGTGGAGTACTTGGTTTGGTATCATGAAGATGCCGTTCGAGTTATTATGCATGAGTGGACCCCCCGCGGCCGCACACATTCATTTACTGATCTTCGGTCTTCACTCTTCACAGAGTCATACATTTGTGTGATGCGGTGTCAGTCCCTCAGACTTTGTCTTCCAAATATTTCCATTTCAAATTTACCATAATTTTGTTTTAATTTAATTTCATGACTCAATAAAAAGAAAAGAAAAAAAAAATTCCCCATAGATTCTCTCTGGACAGCCATATTTTAATATTATTAGTGGGGCTAGTACTAGTACTAGCAGCCTGGTATCCATAACCTTTTTGTATTGGTAGCATTAGCAAGCATTTAACTCACTGTTTACGGTGTCACCAGTACCGTTTTGATTTTTAAAAAAAATCAAGATTTTCAAAGGATGAATCAAAACGGAGACTTGGTGATTCTGCTTGTTGAGAGAAAGAGTGAATTCATAGCCTTCAGATGATGATAATGATGAGGAGTAAGTGGAACAGAGTTGTAGTGGAAGAGCTTTGAAAACTGGCAAAGACTTTATGTGAGAAAGAGAGACAAGAAGTGAGAATGGAGAACAAGAAGAAGAGTGAAAATGGTTGTGGAATTGAAGATGACGAAGAAAGTTTGCAGCTTTTGGGTGGAGATCGGGAAAATCAAGTGGGTTTGCCTTCTGCAGGCGGAGAAGGAGAAGAAGCTACGTGTGGGTTTGCTGCTGGTGGTAATGGTGGTGCTGGTGCTGGTGAAATTCTGGATGTTAAAGCTTTTCATCAGTTGTTTGGTGAAGATGGAGGTGGGAATCTTGTGAATGAAGATTTTTTACAGGTGGGTAAATCTGGTGTCAATGCTTGTGAAAATGGTGGTTTGGATTTTGCTAGTGAGCTATTTGAGGGTTTGTTTGGTGAAGTCAGTGGTGGTGGAAATGGTGGTGGCAGCCTCTTTGGTCAAGTTAATGGTGGTGGTGGTGGTGATGGAAATGGGGGTTTGGGATTTTGTGGAGAAGGGTTTGGTGGTCTGTTCGGGAGTGTTGATGATGGTAATGGAATCGAGCGTCTGTTTGGTGAAATAGCAGCAAGTGGAAATGCAAATGATGGTAAGAGTGCTGTGGTAATGCCAAAGCGTAAGCGTGGTAGGCCTGTGGGTTCAAAGAATAAGAAAAAGGTTCCTGCTTACCAAGCTGGTGTTGAAGGGTTTAGCAAAGTTGGTGAGGAAGAGATTGAGGGGCCTATGAAGAAGCGAGGTCGGCCAAAGGGTTCTAAGAATAAGAGAAAGAAAAATCTTGATGAGCAATATCAAGAATTTCCTGGTCACATTGCAAGGGGTAAAGATCGTGATGGGAAAATTACTTGCAATATTGAACAGTCAATTGGAGATGGGAATGCGGAGCCTAAGTATAGGCAAGGGCAGTATAGTGCAGTTGAGAGAGGTGACAATAGTGTTGTTGGGACCATTTTGCAGATAGGTTCGGAGATTCAGATGGATAGTGGAATGCCTCTTAACGCCAGTTTTGGTGATGGAGCGGTAAGAGAGAATGTCAAGCCAAAGAAAAAGCGTGGACGACCAAAGGGTTCCAAGAGCAAGAAGCAGAAGCTGGCTGAAGGTAATCAAGAAATTGCAAGTGCTAAAGTTTGTGATGATACAATTACTTGCAATATTGGACGGTCAGTTATTGGAGATGGGATTGTGGAGCCAAAGTATAGGCAAGCACAGTCAACTGCAGTTGGTGAATATCTGGGAGTGCATAGTGCAGGTGAGGGAGGTTACAATGGCGTTGTTGGGACTATTTTGCAGACAGGTTTGAAGATTCAAAGGGATAGGGGAATGCCAGTTAATGCCAGATTTGGTGATGGAGTGGTTAGAGAGAATGTCAAGCCAAAGAAAAAGCGTGGACGACCAAAGGGTTCCAAGAGCAAGAAGCAGAAGTTGGCTGAAGGTAATCAAGAAATTTCTAGTGATATTGTATGTGGTGTTGGCGGTTATTATAGTAATGTTAGACGTGAGGGTTTGGAGAACCAGGGGGTTACTGCTGTAAATGAGGAATACCGGATGGTGAACGTTGAAGCTAGTAATGGTAATAGAGCTGATTGTGTGACAGCTGGGGCTAAGGATAAGCCTGCCTGGCTACAGGTTTTTAACAATACGAAGAACCATTTTGCTGGCTTTGTTTATGAGGTGCCTGTTGAGATTTTGGTAGGTGATAATGCCTGTGATCAGAATTTTAGGCCTCTGGATTTAGAGAATAAGAGGACTACTTGTGGAGGTGATGAAAACAGAAAAATGAATGTTGAAGCAACTGAAGGTGAAACTGTGATTTCTGTGCCGAGGAAGAAGCGTGGCCGGCCAAAGGGTTGGAAGAAGAAGAAGGAAATTGTTGGTGCTGAAGAAATTATTCAACAGCTGTCAGGTGGAGACAATATTGTACTGTTAAAGAGAAAGCGAGGCAGGCCTAAGGGTTCTAAAAAAAAGAACAAAATTCTTACCAGTGAAGAAAATCGCAGAATGCCTGGCAATATTGTGTGTGATAATGGTTCTGGTCATAAGAATGTATTTCCAGTGGGCTTAGAGGGAACAAGCATGGGAAAGGGAGAAGAAAAACAGCAGGTTGGGGATGTGCGGAAGAATGATGGTGGCAATAAGAAGTCATGTAAGCGAGGCCGAGCAAAGGATGGAACGAATAAGAGAGCAGTTTTTTATGGGAAAGCTTTGAATAGGATTTTAGTGCAGAAGCATCAAAATCAGAGACCTCCTACTAACATAGAAGAGGAAAAGGGAAAAAATATGAAAGTGAAAAGGGGTTGTCTGGTTGAAGAAGGAAGTGATATTGGCCATGTAGATATAAATACATGCAAATTATCAAATGATTCTGTCAAAATTCAAAAGAGGGCTAGAGGAAGACCAAGGAAAATTTGCAACCAATCAGAAAACTCAGAGTCAATAGTGAGTTCTTCCAAATTCATCATTTCTCATATGCCAATGTCTGGCTTCCTTGATATTCACTTATCACTGCTAAAACATTTAGAGGCCATGTCAATTAGTGCTGTCGGTGAATTAACTTCTTAAACTAATAAATTGGGAAAAAAAGTACTCAGTAAACCTTCTGTTTTGGCATTCCCAGTAAGTAAACTCTCAATAACACGACACTGCTCCTTGATTTGTCAATCATACAATGTAAATATCTAAAATTTTTCATGCAACAATTCTCTGACAACAGAATACTTTATATACCCAATAGAGCATTTTCTATTGGTCTGAGTAATCATTCAGTTAGTGTGTTTGTAGGTAGTTTTCAGCAACTAAACTCAAAGCAAGTCATAACTTAGCTGCAAAATATCAAAATATTAGATGTCAACTCACCCTAGAGCAGAGATTACAGCCTATACAGCAAATTTAAGGCAGTTGGGATGTGAATGAATCATGTTCAATCGTGCCAGCTTGAATGATCATGTTTTCTTACTTTTTTTTTTCCTTCTGTCTTTGTTTATTGTGATCATTGTTTCACTTGCTTTTAAATGGCTTTGTTGTGGGAACGGATATTAGCATTGTTTTCTGGTTGATCCTGTAAGCCATTCTGCTGGAATTGTCCAATAAGTGTATGTGATCATAGAAGTAACCAGACATCTTTATTGCTATTACTTGCCCTTTGTGATATTCTGATGTCATGAGTGGAACTGAACCTTTTTCTTGCCAGAAGCATGAGAGATTGTTTAAATAATGGTTAAATTGGTGGAAATTGGGTTTTGTATGCTAGGAGTGCTATTTGCACGCAGAAGTGGGGAAAGAACAAGAATTATAATTCTATCTTTTCTAATTGGAGATTGAAGAATTATCTTCTGCCTACTTTTAGTATAGTTCTTATTGATGTATCTGTTGATTCTCCATGTCAATGCCATGCCCTTCCAATTTTTCTTCGTAATTTACTGTGACTGGGTTTCTGTATTAGGATGCTACCAGCTGCAAAAAGGAGCAGAGGGGTTTGATGTGCCACCAATGTTTGAGGAATGATAGGAGTGATGTTGTCATTTGTGCCAATTGCAAAAGGAAACGCTATTGCTATCAATGTGTTGCAAAGTGGTAACAATATCTGACTCTTATTAAAGACCCAAAAAAAAAGGAATTTGTAACAACCAGGACTCCTGGACGGTAGATTATTTGATTTTACGATGGAAAAAAAGGGTAACATTTCTGCAAACAATAATTACATTTTGCAAATCTTTTTTTCTCTTGAAAAGTGCAGTTAAACAACCATTGGTTTAAACATGACTATTGAACTGTAAATTTACTTGTTTATCATTTAATTTCTCCCAGCATCTTTTGGTTAGAACAATAGCATTAATGTCAAGTTTTCAACAAAGTTTATCGTGGGTATGAATTGCTTCTTATTTGATGCTTAGTTGAGAGAAAGTGTTACTTTAGATGATGATTTGTTATTTTTCTAATTTATTGTGCAACTCCTGATACTGTTTTTGAAGAACTGAATTAGGTACCCAGAGAAAACAAGAGAGGACATAAAGATTGCATGTCCTTTCTGCAGGGGCAATTGCAATTGCAGAGTATGCCTTAAGCAAGATCTGGATGTTCTGGTTCGTGTGTTCAGATTCTTTTCCTTTCTTTTCTTTTATTTTGACAACATAATTTTGTTTGAATTCAGAGCATTTTTTCCTTTATAATTTCAAGTAATGTATATGATTCTGATAGGCTGGGCATCAAGAAGAGGATAAAAATATCAAATTGGAAAAGTTACTTTACTTGCTACAAAAGACACTACCTCTCCTGAGGCATATTCAACAGGAGCAGAACTCTGAATTGGAAGTAGAATCCAAAATCTGTGGTACTATAATCAGATATGATTACATATTGCAAGTTTTGTCCTTTTTGCTAGATAGATTGCCGAAATTCTTATCATTGTGTTTGTTCCATTCATTCCGTAGGTATTCAATTGACAGAAGATCATGTGAAGAGATCTGTACTGGACGATGATGATCGAGTGTATTGGTATCATCTCATGATCTCTGAAATGCGTAGTGTCTTCATCCTTAAAATTTTGTTTGGCAGCAGCTTATAATCGTTGGAAAAGTGTGGTATATCAGAGGAACACACATTTTTGTCTTTAGGATGTTGATGCTATATTATGTGTCACCTGTACTGTGTCAACAGGGTAGACATGAATCTGCTATGAGGCTCATGCTTAACACTAAAGGGAATTAGTGACCTTGTTCGCTGTTGAATTGAATTAAACTTAGTAATCAGGATCAAAGATCCATTTAAGGGCAATTTTTTATTTCTTTTACCTTAAAGATAGAAAGTTTCAGAGGAAATGATTTTTTTTTTTCCTTTTCCTTTCAGAGTTCCTTGTTTATTCTTTGTATACCTTGTTTATATCTACTCTTTGATGTCTTTTCAACATACTTTTCTGCTCTCTCTGCACAATTGTTTTCCTAAAAAAATGTTGTCGGTTGAATATTTGAATCGTATGTTCTTAACTTCTAAAATCTAGTCTTTATCATGGTGGAAGATTAGATTTATTGCATAGGATTGTCTATCTTTGATGAAATATTCTTGCTTTTCTTTGCTGATCCCAGCAGATTTCTGCTTCCCTAAGTGGCAGTGACTAAAGTGATTTCATATGTCCATGTTCTGCGGAAACATTATGTAAAGGAGTTCAGATTGGTAACAGATTTCTTGTTCCTCTTTTTAATGTACAAATTGTACATTAGAAATATGTTCCTTCATTTTTGTTTACTAGTTTATTTTCTCTTCTGAAACTGCTGGCTGTTCTTTTTGCTGTGTTAGGTGGTAATATTATGTGTTAAAGAAAACATCTGCACCCATAACTTCTTAATATATTGCAATATAAAATTTGTAACCATAGTCTTTTCCTATATGGCAGTGACAATTGCAGTACATCTATTGTCAATTTCCACAGAAGCTGTCCAAATCCTGATTGTTCCTATGATCTTTGTCTCACTTGTTGTTGGGAAATAAGAAAAGATATTCAGTCTGGAGATAAGGAAGCAAAATCTTCTCAACAGCAATTTTTTGAAAAAGTGCATGGTCAAGTGGCAGAATTGAATAGCCAAAATTCTGTAAATTTTGGAACAGATGATTGCATGGCTGATATGTCATGTAAATTTCTAGATTGGAGAGCAGAACCTCATGGTAGGATCCCTTGTCCTCCCAAAGCACGGGGAGGTTGTGGTACTCAAATGCTTGCCCTTAGACGCATTTTTGATGTTAATTGGGTTAACAAATTGATTAAGACTGCAGAAGACCTGACTTTCAGTTATCGTTCACTGGATGTGAATGTTTCTCAAGGATGTTCTTTGTGTCATCCTGTTGATTCTGCTGAAAATGGAATAAAACCTCTTGAGGTAAGGCAGGCAGCTTATAGAGAGAACAGTCAGGACAATTATCTGTACTGCCCAAATGCTATCCAATTGGGAAACAGTGCAATTGAGCATTTTCAAATGCACTGGATGAGAGGGGAACCAGTTATTGTCAGAAACGTACTTGAAACGACTTGTGGTCTTAGTTGGGATCCGATGGTCATGTGGAGGGCCTTTGTTGGGGCAAAAAGGATATTAAAAGAGGAAGCTCACAAGGTTAAAGCCATTGATTGTTTGGAGTGGTGTGAGGTATGCATTTCGATTTTTGTATGCTTAGCTGCACTTTTGCAATTTCTGATATCATACAATTTTGAATTTTATTTCTCTCCTATGGAATGATGCATGGTGAATGATGAATTTTCATGAGATATCCTTTATCTTGGTAGTCATTTGAAAATGTTATGCCTTCATTTGCCGGTTGAGCCTGTCCACAATAGGATCTTTTCTTGGATCTCTTCTTGTCCTCTTGGACTCCACATGCTAGGCCAATTCTTTTGTTGAGCCTGTATGTGAAGAGATTGTTAGGAATCATATGTTGACAAATTCTTGAGTTTGACATAGTTTCATTTTCTTGTTGGATGATTCCACATAAATGATTTAACTTTCACGTTGCTCAATCAGGTTTTAACATCTTGAAAACTTCTCTACTGGTAGTTGCCTCCAGTTTTAACTTCAATCTAAGGATATGTTTCTTCGTCTTGGTGCTACAGGTTGAAATTAATATATTCCAGTTCTTTAAGGGGTACTTAGAAGGTCGAAGGTACAGGAATGGGTGGCCAGGAATGCTGAAATTGAAGGATTGGCCTCCATCCAATTCATTTGAGGAGTGTTTGCCAAGGCATGGTGCTGAATTCATAGCTATGCTTCCCTTTGCTGATTACACCCATCCAAAATCTGGTCTATTGAATCTTGCCACAAAGCTTCCTGCTGTTTTAAAGCCTGACTTGGGACCCAAAGCATATATTGCTTATGGGTCTTCAGAAGAACTTGGAAGAGGTGATTCAGTGACGAAACTACATTGTGACATTTCTGATGCGGTATGCTATTTTTATGTATAAATTATTGAACCTTACCTTCATGATTATGGTCCTGTTTTGGCATTATTCCTGGTTTCTGCATGGTCCTAGTTCTTCTGTCACTGTAGAATAATAATTTATTGAAAATTTAACTCAAAACATGGATTTTAAGATTTGAGATGTCCTGAAGTAAGTTAACAGTCACATTGCGTTTACCAATGCTTATGGTGGTGATAGGTTTGGACGTTGAATAACTGATGAAAATCTTTTGTTATCATTACAAACAGTAGCCGTCCTCATCTAGCCTTTCTTTGTCTTTTCCAATAACATATGGTTCGGCAAATCCAGGATAAGCCTTGTTTTCTTTCACTCGAGGAACTACTAGATATTAGTTGCATAGATGGACTATAGTAAATAAAGCCAATATTTGGTGACTGAGAAAACCAATTAAAATAAATATGGTGATTTTATTTATTGACTCGGAGAAGCTTTTAATCGTGGTTCACTGTTAAAAGCTTAAATTTGGTCAATCATACTAATATTAAATTCTTAATATAACTGATACATAGAATTTAGTGGGTACTACAATTTTCTTCTTTATACTCTTATGGGTATTGGCTAATAAATGATTTACAGATGTCACCCATAAGGTTAAGCACTCTTTCAACTATTAGGCATTTTGAAGTCATTTCTTCTATTTGGCTTTCCATTTAGGTCAATGTTCTGACTCACACAGCTGAAGTGAAGATTCCCCCATGGCAACAAAAAATCATTAAAAATGTACAGAAGAAATATGATGCTGAAGATTTGGAGAAGCTTTCAAGTTGTGTGCCAAATGCATCAGGTAGAGTGGGAAGGAAGCCACAGAAAAAACTTCCAAAAGAAAAAAACTCTAAAGCGAACACCACCAGGAGTGACTCCTTAATGGAACATTTTAATTTAGAGGAAAAGAAACAAGATGACATACAAAACACATCCCAAGAGGGAGAATATTCTAAAGGGTTGGATGCTCTGCGGTTATCTCCAAATAGGAGAGAATCTGCTCTGGGGCAGTCTGATTTTCATGGTCCAAAGCCGGACCAAGGTGAGAGGGATGCAGCTTCAGACTCCTTACCAGACAACAGGATTCAGAGCTATAATAATTGTCTGGATGATGCTGGGGCTAATCCCTCCTTTCCAAATGGGATGGATACAGGGCATAGCTGTGCTGCAGTTGAAGAATTTCTACCTGCCCATGGACTTGAGGGGAACCATGAAACAGTTGGGGGAAGTATGTGCAATCAAGACCATCCTTATGATGTAGTAGGGAAAACAGAACTTGTCAAGGGTGAAGGTTCTTTGGAGGCAACATATTCAGGTGATGGAGTTGATAATGAAGCATCAATTGAGTCCGTTGTGGATGCAGAAAGAGATAATTTTCAGGATAATCACATGACAGATGTTGTATATGGTGGTGCTGTTTGGGACATTTTCCGTAGGCAGGATGTACCCAAATTAATTGAGTACTTACAGAAGCATCAGAAAGAATTCCGCCACATTAATAATCTTCCTGTGACTTCTGTATGTATCATTCCCTACCAATGCTGTCAATATTGTCATCATCAATATTGTTTTAAGTTGATTGTCTTGTGCTTGCCTCAGGTTATTCACCCCATTCATGACCAGACCCTTTTTCTAACTGAGAGACATAAAAAGCAGCTGAAGGAGGAGTTTAGTAAGATTTATTATCAATCAATCAAGCCATTTTTACCTTTGTACAAAGATGCCATACTGATATGTAACCACCAATAACTTTTCAGATGTTGAACCTTGGACATTTGAGCAACATCTTGGTGAGGCTGTTTTTATTCCTGCTGGATGCCCACATCAAGTGAGAAATAGAAAGGTGAGATTCTTGTCAATAGGGAATCTAGGCATTCCCGCCGTGCCCCCCCCCCCTCCCTCTAGTCATCTCTTGTTGATGTGCTGTTGCTTGTCATCAGCCCATATCGATATTAAAAAACTTAAAATTTACATTCCTGTATAGGTTATTCAATTTTGGCCCCATTTCTCTTGGTAATTGCATGAAAGTGAAATTTTTCATTGTCATAAGAAATTTGGTAGCCACTATCCACATGTTATTGGAATTTATCTGGCAACTATGAAAAAGAATAAGATGCTCAGAGTCTCCATCATTGCAACTTTGTAAATTTGTTAGATAAGTTGATAGGACGTAGTTGTCCCAATAGATTAGTCTAGTTGGTCGGATCTAAGGATCAGTCCCCTCTGTATCGACCTCGGAAGGGGACTTAATATTAATTTATGTTATTAGAGCTAACTGCAAGATCCCAATTCTCATGATGTTAAGTTTCTACGCTGGGCCTTAATCTGGATTTATTTGTCTAATTACGTTTTAAACTGTATTATATTCTTTTGCAGTCCTGCATTAAAGTGGCCCTCGACTTTGTATCCCCTGAAAACGTTCAAGAATGCATTCAGTTGACTGAGGAGTTTCGTTTGCTTCCAAAAGGTCACAGAGCAAAGGAAGACAAATTAGAGGTATTTTTTCTTTTATTATCATTATTATTTTTCTGCTACATATTATGTCCTCAAACAAGATGGATTTTTCACCAATAACAGACTCCCCCAAGTCTTGCTTTTAGCTTCTAGCATCAAAACCATGCATGACAATGATGACCGACTAGTTCTAAAGGAATCACATTGGGTTGTTACCTCGTAATGAGTACTCAGAAGTGCTGGTATAAGTGAATCAGCAGCAAGCTTACAGAATCTGTCTTGTTATAGGTAAAGAAGATGGCATTATATGCTGTAAGCGCTGCTGTAAGTGAAGCTGAAATTCTTACTTCGAAATCCGAGTGAGACTGGTTGTGTTGTTTACCTCACTGCCATCTACTAACAGTCTCCATTTTGGTAGAGCTTGTGTTTTGGGAGATCTATGTAATTGTTAATCTGTAATTGTCTTTCTAACAGCTGCCGTGGCACACAAAATTGTTACAACTTAAAAATGTATGCCTTAATTGACAGATATCCGTACTTCTCATTGAGAAGTTCTCATGTAGTCACCAAGGAAATTGTCATTTTTTGGCGGGTAATTTGTGAAATCTTGAGTAGCTTCAGCATTCTTCTTTTCTTTTCTCAATAGGACACAAGTTACATTTATAAATTGAAACTGGAGAGAAGCAAGTGTTAACCGGACCATGTTCCCACAAGAGAAACACAACCGGCCCTGCGTGTTCAGGTGGTTTAATTGCTTTGGGCGTAATAGTAATCAAATTCTTTTCCACCCTTTTAAGGTGAATGGGTTTTCTTTTGTTTGCTCCCTAATAAATTTTATCAACTGAATTAGTTGGCTTGAGAACTAAAAAAAAAAAAAAACCTTCAAAATCATCTATGAGGCAGGCAAAAATAACTTTGTCCCCGAGCATTTGGCTAATACCGTGTTGAATTGTTTGAATATGATTAATGAAAAAGGTATTTTACAAAAATTTTTGTTAACAGTACCTGAAAAAGCATATAATAGTAGGTTAGCTGTATTTATTATGTGTTCAATGCAATAATCAATTCAAAAGTTTGATTTCTAATAATGCAGGGACCTCTCAAACAAACTCTCTAATTCGACATGTCTCAGAACATCAAAGGGTTGACTTCTCTTAAGTCTTGGTCAATCAGTATTTCTAAAAAATGGATAATGATCTTTTCTTTGTTTTTTTCTCTCTTAGTTTTTCTTTGTTAAATGAGTAGTTAAAATTGAGGTTGTATTGACAATCAAATCATTTATTAATTAAATTTAAAAAAAAGGAGAATTAGGATTTAAAAAAAAAATAAAAAAAGGATCCTAATCCCTAAAAATAAGTCTATTAATTGATTGGTCTTGTTTATTTTGTCTTATTACGACCTTTGATATTTCATTTTTTTTTTGGAAATAATAAAGTACAATTTTTTAAATATAAAACGGAAAAGGAAACAACAATAAAATGCCATCTCGGGTATAAACATAAAATCACATTGCTCAATACAATACTTGATACTTAAAAATTGGCTCACTATGGACTCTTCTTTTACTGGAGAAAAGTCTACCCAATTCAATTATTGTGGGTAAAAATTATATTTTAATAAAAAAAATAAGACAAAATCAACGTAGTGCCCATACAATAAAAAGAAAATACGACAAGAAAAAACAAAAGATAAAAAAGGTTTTATTTTTTTAAGTTCAGATAAAAAATGGTTTGATAATTCATTGTAGTTGGTAGAATACTAGAATCTGCCTTTGACATTTTATAACAAATTTGTTGGTGCCCAATTAGCCAAGTCACAACGACATCGTTTGCTTCAACAACCGTACACAAAATTTTTTTATTAGATTCTCTGGAAACCTCATATCCTGTAATAATCAAAAAGATATTTTACCTATCTTCAGTTATCCCTTTTGTTGACTGTTTTTTAAACTTGCCTCAAATGTACCAAATTAATTCATCTTCATTCCCAATCTTCAAATTCTAACAGAAACCCACTTCAATTGACCTCAAATTCTCTCAAATCCGTCAGCGAATTTTCCCTTTTGACCTCTTTGAATGATCCTCTGAATCCCATCTTTAAACCCTAATTTTTGTTTGTCCTTTTCTTTTTTTTTTCCCCGGGAAAAGTGATAACTCCCGCACTAATGGCTGCTGCTGCACTCAGATCCAAACCCGCCACGACGGGAACGACCTCTTTAACGTTATCCCAGTTCAGATACCTGATGCTCAATTGCATGCATGCTGGTCGTGTGGCAAGCAGCTCTCGCTGTGCGCACCGTTCAAAGTGGGACGATCACTTCATCAACACTCCTTGTCACTTCACTTCATTCAGACCCGTCTCTCTTCGTGGAGAATTGGTCGAAAAGGGCTATCAATTATGCACAGATAATGCAAAGAGTCAAAAATTGACGGGTAGCGGTAGTAGTATTACTAGCTCATATGGGGACCCACCAGAAGTATGGCAGCCTCCGGGGGATGGAATTGCGGTTCGAGTCAACGGACAGGGCCCTAATCTGGTACGCGGAGGCGGGTCAGGAAGTGGGTTTGGGTCGGGTTCGAAGGATGGGTGCTGGGGTGGCTCAAATTTGGGGAACAAGTTTCCAACTCCGAAGGAGATTTGTAAGGGGCTCGATAAGTTTGTGATTGGACAGGAGAGAGCTAAGAAGGTGGATTTTCTTTTTTCAATTGGCTTTATGGTTATTATTTTGTTTATTTATTTATCTTTGGCATTGTTTTGTTTGGTTGCTAGTTTCCAAGTGTTTCTTGTATTTTTGGTAGTAATATGTGATTTAGTTTGTTTCTCAGAATCATAGAAGCAACAAGACTAGCTTGGAGTTCTAATTTACTATTTCTTCTTTGAATTTTATTTTCATCTGAATGTGAAGCGTGTTGTTTTGTTGAATTTGTTATTGTCAAGACTCATTAGAAGTAGTTTAGCTGGGAAGAAGTTTTATTTTGACAACTCAATATGTGGTATTTTTTATGAAAATGTGATGGTTGGTATGGCTTTCATGATGAAAATGTATTATGAGAATGCAAATTGTTAAGGGTCTAATTTTTCCTAATTGGGTTTCCTAGGAAATGCTTTCAATTCTCTTATTTATATAAAAGGAAGGGGCTTTTATCATGTTTTTGTGCATTGAGCCCATTTTGGAAGCTGCATATCAGTTGAACGATTCAGTTAAATTATATTTTCAATGATTAATGTCTCCATGTATAAATGAGGAACTCAATGTCAACGTTATCTTAAGAAATAATATATAATTTTTTTGCTGAATGCAGGTGCTCTCTGTGGCAGTGTACAATCACTATATGAGAATTTATAATGAGTCATCACAAAAACGGTTAGCTCTTTTTCTTCAGCACATGCACACCTCAATTCAAATAAAGAAAAAAAAAAGTCCATGCACATGTTGTTTGAATGCCTTTTTACTCATTTTACTGCCATGTTCATATGTTGAAGAGGAAAGTAGGAAGAAAGCTTGAGACTCCTCATTGAAATATTAAGGGCAGTCCATCAATCGCCTGCCTCTATATGTGCCGATATCTTGGAAATTGAAGTCAGACCATGAAACATGGTGTGGGTTGGTTTAGATTTAATGACATTGAGATTCAAATAGTATAAATATTCACTACACGTAGCTCGAAAGAGCAAAGGAAAACATCAGCTCAACATATAGGCTTTTGAAGCATGTACAGAAAATATATGACTGTCATTGTACACTTATTACTAGGCTTGACACATCTAATTGTTGACTTGGTCTTCTTTGGTAGGGGTGCATCGTAGCTATCTCAGATCACTTGGTCTGTACAATAGTTTTAATTTTTGAATGAATGTCAGTTTTCTATGTGTGGGGTTTTGTGTGGTATGCATGCTGTCATGTCCCTGTGCACTTGCATATGTGTATTGCTGTTTGTTATTATTGATCACATTCACTGAGAGGGAACTCAGTTGTTAACATAGTTATGACCGCTTGGGAAGTTAGGTCAGCAGGAGAATCTAGCAGCTGCGCAGCAGATGGAGTAGATGACGATACTGTGGAGCTGGAGAAAAGTAACATTCTCCTAATGGGGCCAACAGGCTCAGGTAATTTGGTGTTGTCCTTTTTCTAATAATCTATAGTCTACTTCCAACCTTTTCGATTTTGCCTTTTCTTTTTCCCCTCTTTTGAATCTTCTGTAAGGCTTGTATCCTGGTTGTGTAGTCCTTCTCTCTTCTTTAGATGTTTTCCGTGGGGTTGCTAACAATGGTTTAGTTTGGATGGATTGCAATTGCTATTTTTCCTTGATTGCTCAGGCTTATGTAATTAATGAGGTTGGATCATTTTCGTTTTTGGGGTAACTACTGCTTAGAAAATGCTTATAAGAGAAGGACCGATCCCAATTTTTTTATTTAGCCTTCCTTCTTCTTCTTCTTCTTCTTCTTCTTCTTCTTCTTCTTTTTTCTTTTTTTTTTCTTTTTTCATTTTTTTTCCTTCATTTATTTACATTGATATCAGATTATTTGCTTTGTTGACATTTTGACTGGACATTTCTTGTGGTATTGTTTCATTCGTAACTGTGCTGTCATAGAATTTAAGTTTAATGATCATTATAAAGTTACTGTATTTTACTAGTCTCACCTGTTGTCTTTTAAATCTGTTTCAAGGACAGGGAAGACTTTACTTGCCAAGACCTTGGCACGCTATGTGAATGTTCCCTTTGTTATTGCAGATGCTACTACTTTGACTCAGGCAAGTCACTGACTCTTGTTTTAGTTGGACTCTTTTTCTACTTCCTTCTTCCACTTTCCTTTTGAAAAGCCAGCAATAAGTAATGCCAGTGCTGCTTTGTCGAAAGGAATTGCCCTTTTGGCCTTCAGGAAATTTCTATTTAGTTTTTAATATTTAAATACTCCAGGGAAATGTTATTTAATTACCTAATTTGCATCTAGGTTTAGCTGTGCATAATTTTGGTTTTAGTAGCATCTGATGTTTGGTATTTTCCTTTGTTCTTCTGTTTGACTGAAGATCTACAGCAAACAGAATTGACAACAACTAGAAATATAGTATTTAAAAAATTGATGAGATTGTTTCATGTTTTAAAGCTGTGAGTTAGGTCTGACACATGGGGCGGTTGTTTATTTAAGCCCGAGCCTGGGCAAAAGACCAGGTTTTTGCTCGCCTGGGGTTGTCCCGAGCTTGGATTATAATTTTTATAATCAATTTTTTTTAATGTCCTTAATTCTTAATTCCTTATTAATATTCTTTTTCAATTTTCATATTCAATTTGGTTGTATGTAAATTATCCATTTGAAAAGATTACTTTATGTTTAAACATGAAATGGCACGATCACTGAATAGTAAGATAATAAGGCAAATTATTGTTAAATTGATGGTGAATTACTAAATCATCATGTAAAAGTCTAAGACAGCTATGCTATTAATTACTAAATGAAAAGAACTAGTGTAAGTTATGTGACACTTAATTCCTATTGGGGTGAATGAAAAAGACAGCTATGCTATGAATTACTAAATGAAAAGGACTAGTGTAAGTTATGTAATACTTAATTCCTGTCAGGGTGAATAGAAATTAGAATACCACAACACAGCTAAATTAACCAATTACACAATAACTATAATACTAAGGAGAGACAATTACATTTAATTAGGTGCACTGCCTCCCAAAGATCATTACATAGTTAATGTTGGGGTACAAAATTATGAATATGATACCATAAGTCCGATGTGCCATACGAAGTAGGCTTGGCAAAAGGAGCCAGCCACACTTTAAATGTGTTGGCCTACCTAGGCGGTTTGGGCATTACAATTTTTAGTCGTTTAAGTGCACCATCAATACTAAATATGCAGTTGAAATTATAATATTATATTTCATACTGGGCCTAAATAATTGCCAAAGTGCAAACGTAAATGCCACTTTAAAAATTTCAAAGTGGAAGTAGTAGGCATAGCAGTGGCCAATGACTTCCTAAAGAGCCATAAAATATAATAGAAAAGAGTAGTTGCACTTTTCCCATTCAATGGTTCTTATTTTTATGTTTTGTTTGTAAAAAATTTTCTTTTCTTACAAATGCTCCATTCTCTCTATAAATATCATGGATTTTTTTTTTTTTTTTTTTTGGGGGTGGGGGGGGGAGGAAGGTATTTCTAGTACTATTTTTTCTTCCTCCAAAATTCAAACTACAATTTTGAAATTTTGAAGAATTTCAAATGATTTTCCTCGTCATGGAAAGATATTCAAGCACCCTCGCTAAAAAATGTTAGATCATTTTATGTTAATTGAGTTAAGAGGGGTAGCAAAAACTTGATTGCAATTGCAAGCAAATGTATTGCTACAGACCCTCTTACTTGGGAGAGTTGAGTATTTGTGAGAAATGAAAATGAAAATTTAAAACAAAGGCAAACCATTAGGTGGGGGGAAAAAGGGGAAAAAAAGTCAGTTGCGGATGGCTCTTTTCCATCTTTTAATGGCTCTTTCAAATAAGCCGATAGCCATTCTACTTCCAATTTGAATATTTGGAAGTGGCCTTGTACGTGTGAGCTTTGGTCTTAGGCCAAATATGAAATATATTTTAATTTTTTTAATAGGTGTATTTAGTATTTATGTGGTTGTGCTTAAAACATTAAATTTTAATACCTGGGCCGGACATTCGGACAAGACATTCCAGCCTGGGCCTTTGTGCCAAGCCTGTCTGGGTGGTGTATGTTTTCAGGCTGAAGAGGATAAAGAGAGAGAGAGAGAGAGAGAATGGGAAGAGGGCTGGAAAAAAAAACCAGAAACCTTATCTAATTTGGGATTTTCTTCCTGTTACAGTTTGTTTAAGAGTATATGATCCACCATTTATATTCCTGTTCTCTCTTACATAAATACAACTGCGCACATGGATGCACATAGACAAGCACATGTGCCCGCAAGCACTCAGACACACACATGATTTATGTGATGAAAGTATTCTATGGATTGTTCTTTGTGTTTTTCTTGTCATAATTGTTTCAACTCTTGATATTTGGCTGCTGTACATGAGTTGGAAACTGTGCAAATTGTGACTTGCACTCACTTTATTGGGCATTGGCATTTTATTTGCAGGCAGGATATGTTGGAGAAGATGTGGAGTCCATCTTATACAAGCTTCTCACAGTAAATTCTCGGAAACATAATTTGTTTACATGCGTCAATTAGATTTTGAAGAGCTACTTCGTATTTAAAATGCATGTCACCTGCTAATGGCATGTGTGTGATCTTGCATCATTTCATGAGTTATGCTTTCTACTTTTGGTTTCTGCTGCTCTAGTGACTGTTGCAGCTGATAGTTTTTCAAAAATTTGAGTCAAATTTCTGTAATTTTTTTTTCATTTTGTTCTTAGTGGAATCCAGATATTATGGAGTAGTAGCTAAAGGTTTTGGTATCTCTGAGTTAGTGTTTTGATTTTAAACATCCAGGAAACAAAAAATTGAGTCTTTTTGTAGATTTAGTCGCAGAGGACAGGAACTGTTGTGCATTTTCTTTATCAAGCTATTGTGATATTTTTCTTGTCAGTTTGGTTATTTTGCTGTCCTCGTAACTAGGTTTTTTTAATGTTGTAAAGACAGCAATCCTTCCTAACCAAAAATCAGTAAATGTATTTTAAAGGATTCTTTGCGGGGTGCTTCTCTTGACTGGTTTACATGGATGAGTTGTGAGAGTATGTGAAACCACTGAACTGCAGTTCTTTTTCGACCATCTTCTGCTTAATAGCCTTTTCCAAAGTGTAGTGCCTTCGATATCTTTGTTAGTTTCTAAGCTTGTTTCGACCAGTCTTTCTTTTCATCCACTCTGTCTCCACATTAAGTTGGCCAATCTCCTAACTTATGTCCTTATGAGCACAAATGGAACTTTCTAGTTTCTGTACTTCTTTCCTAACTTTCTTGCCTTGGAAGTAGATGATCCTCCACTATTATCAAAATATCAAAGGACTAACTTTGCCACTTGGTTTCTGATGGAATTATCAGCATGTGTCCATTTCTCTTATGTGTTTAGCTTTTGTCCATTTCTTGTAGATGTGCAGTAGGAAGGTGAACCTGGTACTAGGTAGGTTTTGTGTGGTGATTTTGGGGTAGAATATGGAAGGTGCTTTTAGTAAAGGTTGCATACTTCTTTTGTCCTTGTAAGATGGGCAGAAAGTGTTATGTCCCTTGGGAAATTTCTGGAATTTATGACATTTTACGCTTATATTGGATTGCAGATCTAAAATCATTCTTGTTTCACAGGTTTCTGACTATAATGTTGCAGCTGCACAGCAGGGCATTGTGTATATTGATGAAGTTGATAAGATCACCAAAAAGGTTCCCCTTACCTTTTCCTGATCAAAACATTTTTATCTGAGATATTGTTTTTCTTTGATGTGAACACTTCTTCATGCTCTGCCTTTTTTGTTTGGGCAGGCGGAGAGCCTTAATATTAGTCGAGATGTGTCTGGAGAGGGTGTTCAACAAGCTCTGCTGAAAATGCTGGAAGGAACTGTAAGTGCTTTATTTGCATGAATTGAGACTGATTTTTTAGTTGTTCCTCTGTATCTCGACCATTGAGCTTTGTGGAGGTGGCATGGTGCCATTTAAGTAGCTACAGGACAAGCTGTATATGTGTTAACCTCTAGACGTGAATGAACAAGATTCAAATTTCAACATTTGGTCATTGTTTCGCAAACCAACATAATTGATTTATTTGTATTCTGATGCACTGATGTTTTTGTGACCTAGGTTGTCAATGTTCCTGAGAAGGGAGCTAGAAAGCATCCTAGAGGTGACAACATTCAGGTAAATATGATGTGGTTCTAAAAATGTTTCATATGTGTAGACTTATTTGGATATAAAATATGCTCATGATACACGCACATAGGCATAGCCATATGAGTTCAGGAGGTACATTTATTTATTCTTTTTCAACATCTGTCAGGACTTGGCCTTGACCAGGTTCTTATGATGATTATTATTGTGTGATTGGCTGGTGCTGGACTTCTTTTGGATAGATTTTCAGTCTCATTTACTTTTAGGTGTAGGATTGTGTTTGACATTCTCATTATTCATGTTTTCCACAGATTGACACAAAGGATATACTCTTTATCTGTGGGGGAGCCTTTATTGACATAGAAAAAACAATCTCGGAAAGGTAATACCAGTTTAGAAGTTATAATTTCAATGTCCTTGCATTGTACATGATGTGGATAGTCTTTCCTTGGAAATTGAGAGTGCTTTGAGTCTACTGTAGGCGGCAGGATTCTTCTATTGGATTTGGTGCCCCAGTACGTGCAAATATGAGGGCTGGTGGTGTTACAGATGCTGTTGTGGCATCGTCTTTAATGGAGACTGTAAGCAGTTTACCAGTCACTGTTTTAAAATTTACAGCTGATTGCATTTGTAATTCCGCCAGATTTCAGATATATACATATTTACTGTGAACTCCCTTGTTGGCAGGTAGAAAGCAGTGATCTCGTTGCATATGGTCTGATACCAGAATTTGTTGGACGATTTCCTGTTCTTGTGAGCTTGTCAGCTCTAACTGAAAATCAACTTGTTCAGGTAATATTCAATGTGTTTTCTGTTATTTGCATGATGAGCAGCTGACGTGCTTTCTCATATTCATGAGAACCATATTTTTACTGGTATACTTGTGTTTTGAATACTTCCTTTTCTGCCATTAGTATAATAGTGAGCAATAATGGGATTGATGTAATTAGTTGTATCAATTTTACTCCCGAAATGCTATTTTCCTTGATTTTACAAGCTACCCTTGAGCCTCAGTAATCTTACTGGCACTGACATTGTGTAGGTCCTGACGGAGCCAAAGAACGCACTTGGGAAGCAATACAGAAAAATGTTCCAAATGAATGGCGTGAGTGCCTCAGTGTCTTTCTTGGTTTATTGAAGAATATTTACTGTTATTATGTTATTTTACTATGCTTACTTAAAGTTCTTGTGCATTTATAGAAATTTTCCCTATGATTTCTCTGTCCTTGTCTCTCTGATTTTGCAAAGTTATTGCTTTTCTCAGGTCAAGCTGCACTTCACGGAAAGTGCTTTGAGATTAATTGCTAAAAAGGCTATAAGTAAAAATACTGGGGCTCGGGGATTGCGATCACTATTGGAGAACATCTTGATGGACGCTATGTATGAGGTATGTCATGCTTTAACAACAGTATCTCATTTGTGGATCCTGTAGAACCATAGATGTTATCTGTAGGACTATAGCTGAATGGCTAATTGTCGACAATTAGGTAGCTAGCCTTAGTGGTGTTGTTCCCGACTAATACACTTGCTAAAAATCTGCACAGATCAAGCTATATTGCTATTAATTCTCCTGCCTTCCCAGCTGTGTGGTTGGGAAATATGGTAACCAATTTTATGATCTCTTTTGTAGATTCCTGACGATAGGGCAGGAGATGATGTAATTGATGCGGTTGTAGTCGATGAAGAGGCTGTTGGGTCAGAGGATCATGGCCGCGGGGCAAAGATTCTTTACGGCAAAGGTGCATTGGACCATTATCTTTCTCAACATGAAAGGAAGGACTTGGAGGTGTGTTTTGCTTGAATGTTGGATGCACCATGGTATGAGATCACCTTTTATATCTATTTCTCACAAATTCTTTGATTTTGAGTTGCAGACAAATGTTGCGGGAGCAGATGGAGAGCCTGAAGTGGAAACAGAAATTCCTTCCATTGTTGCCAGCATGTAATGTTATGTACTTTTGATTTTTACATGTAACTTCATCCTTGTACATAAGAAGTTAAACATTAATTTAGTAAATTAATTGTGTAATTATACAAGAAGCTATATTATCATTCCCTCCAAAAAAGAAGCCACTGAAAATATTTTTTGCCGGATGTATATCCCTTTGTTTATCCAAAATCATAGACCGAAATTGAGCTTCTCGGTGGATTACTAAATGTCTGCTTGATACGGGTTTATTTAATGGTTATAATTGTTTATTTAATCAAATTAATTTTTATTATAATTTTAGTTGTTTTATTTTTTTTTAATAGAGTTTTTTTAAATTTAAATAAATTATTTTGTCTATATAAATAATAGGAATGTTAATGGAGTGTCGTGGGGTGGGTTCCCCATCTTATTTCTTAGTAAATTTAGTTGGGTGGAGATGGAGAATCTCAATGTGGGAAATGATTTCTTTGTTTTTGACTCATGTTTTATTTACTTGTTATATAGTAAGTATTGATATATAATTTAAGTAAATTAAAAATTAAATATTTGAATAAAATTATTATCAAATTATAAAGTATATAAGTTATTTTTAAAAAAAAAATCTCTAAAATTTTGAAGTAATATCTTAAAAATGGTATGAAAATTAAAAAGTGATTGAAGAGAGAAGTAGTTTAAGTGAGAAAAGAAAATATAATAATGTTTTAAGGTTGAATAAGAATTATGTTGAAAGATTTTTTTTAGTTATAATTTATTTATATGATGTAAAAGTAAAAAAAAAATTAATATTATAATTGATAAAATAAAAATTTTTAAATAAAAAATATAAAAAAAATATTTGTATATAATGAAGATTGGGATAAGAGTAGGGTGAGGAGTACAAAATTAAACAAGAAGTACAAAATTTAATTTTATTATATTAAAAATTTGGGTATTATTTTTCTATCATTTTTTATCCCATTATCTAAAAATTATTTCAAATTCACCCTATTTGGGTGTGTGGAGCTTCATGGGGCCCCAAATGTGTGGAAGATTTTGTCATTCCTAACTAGTAAAATCTCAAAATTTAAAATTTTGAGAGTAGAAGTTGTATTTTTTTTAAAATGTTAAAATATTTAAAATATTATATCTTTATTAAATAATCTTATTTTATTATTTTAATAACATAATTTAAAAAAATTTGTCTATTAAAATAATTTTAAAAATTTTTATTCACAACAAAACAACTAAATTTTTATAAGTAAAAGTTCTATTTATAAACGTTGTACTAACAAAATATCTAATTAAATAAGCATTACTTAAAAAGTTGTAACAAACGGAGCATAAAGACTTGTTTGGATTATTTTGAGAGGTTTAAAAATAATTTTTAAAAATTAAAAGTTAATTTTTTTATTTGGTTTTTTTTAGAAATTATTTTTTATGAAATTATTTTAGCCTATAGTAGAATTTAAAAAGTACTATGAATAATTTTTTAAAATCTAATTTAAAAAATTACTTTTATACTAAATATAATTTCATATAAATTATAAAAATAAAAAATTATTCTTATTAATTAGAAAATAAAGTCATTAACTTTAAAGAGATTATTACATTATTATCAATCATATTGAGATAAAAAATAAAAATAAAAATAAAATTAATAATGTATAATATTTATTTTAGTTATCAATTATTATTTGTTTACCCAATAAAGAAATATATATATATATATACAATTATAAATATTTAAATAAATCATTCCGATCAGGCTAACCTATAGGGGTCTCTGGGTGCGTTTGGTATTGATGTTAGGCAGTTGTAGTTTAAAAGCTACAGCACAAAAGTGTTTGGTAAACAATAGCGGCTGTAGTTTATAAGCTATATTGATATGATTTTTTACTTGTATTATGAAAAATTTATTATATCTTTAACAATTTTGTTAAAATTATTATTTAAAATTTATATTTACTACATAATATTAACTTTTATTTCATAATTACAATTTTTTTTTCACAGCAGCTGCAGCTTAAAAGCTACAACACCTCAATCCCAAACGCACCCTCTGTGTCCTTGTGTGTGTGTGGTGCATGCGCGAGTGCGTGTGCGTGTGTGCGTACGAGAGTGCGCATGTGTGAGAGGGAGGGCGTGCGCGTGTGCATGTGAGAACGCGCGCGTGCGTGTGCATGTGCGCTCGCGCGCTTGTATGTGTGTGCACTCGCGCACATTAGCTCACTCACGTAGTCACGCCTCAGTCCTCGTATCACGAGCACGCCCAAACCAAATTCGAAATTCCTAACGGCCTAACCTTACCCAACGATGGCACAAACAAGACATTCCGAGCCGCACTGCTACGGCCCACAGCAGTCTAGCCGATGCCCACACTCCGGCTCACTCCCTCCCACAATCATAGAATCACAACCTCACTCAATCACTCACACACACCCATGGCTACACTCCACAGACGTCAAAGCTTTCAATTTCGTCCTGCCGATGCTCATTCGCTTCCGATCCAGCTGCCGTCTCCTCCGTCTTTGCCATCGCTTCCGATCCACCAAAGTCAGTACTCAGTAAGTTACTTCTTCTTCTTCTTATTATTATTATTATGTACAACTGTGGGTTTTTCTTGGCAGTGAAGAGTCTAGGATTATAAATCAGTTCTTTCGAGGTGTTAAATTGTGATGCTTGTTCAATTCAGAATATTATAGTACTATGAAATTATGAGTTTTTGTAATGAGAAGCCAATTTCTACTGTAAAATCATAAATGGGTGCCGAAATAGGATTCATTTTGGCTCAAGCGCCCAAATCCGCTATATATTTGAGCCGTAATTCTAAAACATAAGCCATTTTGTGGTTTTTGTTTTTTGTTTTTTTTTTCAGCTAGCATCTCCGTTGTCCAACATAAGTACATTTTTCTTTTTGTCAATAATTACTTGTGTCGTTCAACATAAGCTATTTTGTGATTTTTGTGTCATAATCTTTCCGCTGTGAAATTACATTTGAGCATTTCGAAGTTCGTTTTGAAGAAGCTCGGTTCACTTGATTGTAGAAAATGCTTTGACTAAAAAGCCGTTCACATCTTAAATTGGTGTAAAATGATTTGTTTTGTTTTGTTATAATTTTTGTCGTCATGGATGCTTGGATTTGAGATTGAACAATTCTAACCTGAACTTAACCCAAATTAAATTTTAACCCGAATTATTAATCAATCTGACCCGAAATATGAACTCAAACCGATCTGAATTACTTAGTTCAGTTTGGGTTCACATTTTCAATCTAATCGGATTGACCGAAACTTGAACAACCCGAAGCAAAACCCGATTTGCCCACCCCTACCTGCGGCACTTTCAAAAGCTTCTTAGTAATATGTGTGATATTTTCATGCTTTTCCTCATGGAAGGAAATTTTGGTCGGGATAAAAAATTTCACGTACTAAATATTAACTCCTACCTTTATAATTGGAATTTGAACTTGGATGATTGTATGCGCAAAGCGCATTTATAGCCAATCGAGTTATGCCCAAAAAGGCTAACAAGATTTAACGTCAAATATTAATAACATTTAATGGTGAATATTATTTAGGAAAGTGACGCCGTTTCGGCAAGTTCATTACAAATTTAGGGTTTTCCAGTACGCATTGTAGTTTTTTGTATAAATTGATGACAATGTTATGCGGCGTTGTTTCACGATTCACGATTTCAGTGTGCAAAAGAAAATAAATAATATCCGAGGAATTTGGATCACAACTTTGTATTTTGTTTAGTTCGACGTGGGATCAACATTAAATCCTTAATTCACATACGGTGATCGTATTAAAATGTCACAATAGATAAACAAGCAGTATCTCTCTACGTGTATTTGTTTCACTTGTATTATTCTTGAAAAGATAGAAGACTATTGTGCTTACTTTTGTGGAGCACTTGATAAAATTATGTTTTTACAACAATTATGAACACTTATTTCGTTAACGAATCCAACTACAGTAATGCAATCTGTAGTCTAAGCAGTGAGCACCGTCATGTAGTCAATAAAATTTAATCATTTGACGATGTTGAAGGTGTGGAATGTGGTATCTATCGAGGTCATAAGCCAATTGTTAAAGCTTCTTATATTTTCTAGACCCGGCAGGCTGGCATAGCTCACTGTCACAAGTAGAATTGAATCTATAGCTTATTTGCTTTTTCATTTTTATTTTATCATCTTTTATGGAAACATCAAACATGCCTTGTTAATGTTAAAATGCTTTCGAATCTAACTTTTGTTTTGTCTTCGTGCTCAAACAGAATCTATCCCACTTCATGCAAAACACACAAGTCAATACAAGTACCCAATTACTATAGATAGATAAATAGATGTGGTAACATTTCATGCCCCTTCCCAAGATTTATAATTAGTTTAAAAATTTTAAAAAAAATTATTTATAAGTAAAAAAAAAAAAAAAAAGACAACGACGCATTTAATATTGTAATTTGATAAAAATAGTTATAAAAGTTCTCTTGTTATCAAAATTTGTCACATATTCTTTTTTGAGACAAAGAGTCATTATGCGTTAATAAAATAAGGGAAATTATTATTCATCCACCCAAAAATTATCTTGTTATAAAAAATATATAAAAACGCTTTGAATTTATTCAATTTTATACATATTGTTTACAATTTGCATCAATTGTTTAGTTAAAAAATAAAAAAGAAAACCACCCTTACAAAATGACCACTATTATAATTTGTGTTTGCTTTTTGTTCTGTCATTTTATAGGAATGATTTATACAGATTACATACTTTCGATGCAAAATCAAATAAATTTAATTTTTTATAATATTTTTATAATAAAATATAATTTGGAGGACATGCGCTGAAATTTGTCTAAAAGGAGTCTTGTGTGTCAATTTCAAAAAATAGAGATTAAAAAATAAAATTTACTATACCTTGCTTGGAATAAATGCTTGAAATAATAACACATCTGCAATAACTTTTTAGTCATCAGGAATAAGTTTTGAAAAAGGAAAAATCTATTATGCCATGATTATAATTATAGTTTCAATGCTGTAATAAACATAAATTCTGTAAATTACACGACTAATAAATACAAGGTAAATAACAGTGGTAAATTGGTGTTTTAAAATTACAAACAAAACAAACACTTATAAGAATAACAAAAAATTTATAAATCAACATTAAAATTTAATTAAAAAATAGTATATTCATTTAATTAAATTAAAAAAGAAAAAATCACCATCAATTAAAAACAAAAATTTTTATTGAAAAGAATTGAAATAAGTTTAATTAAATTGATTTAACCATAAATTCTATATTCATCATAGGACATTTATTTATTTTTTTTTCATTCATCATAGTATTTGTTTACTATACAAGTTAATTAAGCGAAATTATTTTTCTTGATGTGGATTACACCAAAACAAAATAAAAAGATATTCTTATATTACTAGAGATATAGGAAATATCAAAAAAATTTATTTTATTTTCAATTTTATATATACTTCATAAAGTTTCAAATTTTGCTCTTACTTATACTAAAAAATCATTTAGGATTGCTCTGAAAGATATTTAGAATGATGAAAAATTGCTTATTTTACATATAGTTTTGAAATTTATGAAAAAAAAATAGTTTTTGAAAATATGATTTTAAGAATTAGTTTTATCCTTAATAAAATTTTACACATATCATCATATGCATTACATAAACCCAAAATTATCATTATTCAATTTAGAATTATTTACTAATTTTACATGTGTAAGTTATTATTTTTTTAAATAACTCTTATATTAAGCTACTTATTTTAAATTCTATTTACAAGTCTTTTATTTCATTTACATAATTTATGTTTCATTTTACACTTAATGTTAATTTACAAATTTTGTATTACATCTATAATTTTTTGTTTTATTTACTAATGATACATCAATATATTACTTATATTTAAATTTACTTATTTCACCTTATATTTGAAAGTCCAGCTAAACAACCCAAGAGAGGGAGTGAATTGGATTTTTAAAAAATATTAAACAACAAAAAAGCAATCTAATACCAATTTGTCTTTCAACTAATAATAATAAATATAACAACGAGTGAATTCAAAGAGGTAAGGGAAAAGAAAGCAAACATAAGATTTTATGTGGTTCGACAAAACCTACGTACATTCATGCCTCCAAGCCAACCGTGCTTGAGGACTTCATTATCCAATCCTTATAGCCCAAGATTTCAAGATGTTTATAATTAACTTCCAAAGTATCAATGAACTTTTATAATGAGAAATAATCACACACTTCTTCTTTAAATGTTTCCCTAACTTACAAGCACTCAAATTTTGAAATGAAATTGAAGTTTATGAAGATTGCACTCTCACAAGAGTATATTTGCAAGTTATAGCTCAATGAAAAATCAATATAAATGAATAAGCAAATGAAAGCTCAAGGTAATTTGTAAGAACAACATAAAACTTGATAAAAATTGAAGAGATAATGAATAGGGTGAGCAAGCACTTTTGAAATGAGTTTGACTTGGGCTTTTATAGTATGAGCAAGAAAAACTAGTCATTATTCTATTTTCTAGGAGCTATCATATTGCCAATAAGTGATTTTTCATCATTGATGCTTGTCTTTAATTTGATGAGCTTTGAGCCTTTTTCTATTTGAATGCTTTGAACTTGTTTTCACATAGATGACTTTTGGCTTTTAATTCTTCAAAAGCTAGTGAGATTTACTAAAAAACTTTTTCCAATAAACCCTTGACACATAGTTTGTTATCATCAAAATTAAAGTTGTATGTCAGTTAGGTCTTGGGATGGCAATTTGACATGGCTCAAATTTTGGCCCAATTCACCCAACTAAAATTTTTTGGGATTTGACACGAATATTCAGATTTCAAGTCGGGCTTGGGCCAAAATTTTTAGGCCCGATCAAATTTTGGGTTGGCTCAGGCTTAAGCCGGCTTGCCTCGACCCGACCTTATACTTAAAAAAAAAGCATTACACAGTAACACACACACATGATTACACTCATCACACTCACTGAATCATATATGCGCACATAACAATTCACAATCAGAAACTCGATTCCCGAAAACCAAACCAATTGAGCTTCCAGCGTCGATGATCGGCGAGTTGAATCTTATCAAGCTCATGAACGGACAAACCCTAAGCTACTAAGCCACTGACAGCCAGCGTTGCCTTCTCCAATCAACCGCCGGTTGTCTCGCCGTGAGTTGAATCAGCCAGCTCCAAGCCTTGAGTCAGCCACGTGATGCCGTAAGTCGAACTAGCCTCACATTGTCTCGCCGTTGCCGCCAGCTGATGAGGAGGGACCGATTGACTTTAGTTGCTGCTGGCTGCTGCAAAAAAAATTAAATGCAAAAATCAATTTCGACAAGTTCGGGGAACCACAAAAGTTCAGGCTTTCAATGGGTCGGGCTTTAATTTTTTTTGGACCAAGCCCGAGTCCAACCCGACCAATTGCCATTCCTAGTTAGGTCAACACAATTTATAAATTTTATATTTTTCTACTTGATTTATATTTTATTTTGCACTTAATATTGATTTATAAGTTTTATGTTATGTTGATAAGTTTTTATTTTATTTACGACTCCTACGTTAATTTACTTATTTTACCTTTTATTTACAAGTCATATGTTCCATTTATATAATTTATGTTTTATTTTATACTTAATGTTGATTTACAAATTTTATGTCATATCAATAAGTTTTTATTTATTTATTAATAATACATCAGTTTACCACTCTTATATTGATTTACTTATTTTATCTTATATTTACAAGTCTTTTGTTCCCTTTACGCAATTTATGTTTTTTTACACTTAATATTAATTTATGAGTTTTATATTACAGCTATAAGCTTTTATGTTAATTACCAATAATATACTAATTTACTACTCCTATATTAATTTATTTATTTTTACTTTTATTTTACAAGTCTTATATTTCATTTACATAGTTTATGTTTCGTTTTATACTTAATATTGATTTATAAAGTTTATATTAAATTTATATATATTATATTTTGTTTACACAATTTACATTTAATTATGGTATTACACCCCAATTTTAATGATCGCATTGTAGAATGACCCTTTTAAAAATAACAAACAATTTCGTCGTTACAAGTTTCAAATATTAGGTAACATTTCGTATGTGAATTGTAAATGCAACAACGGCAAAAATAAAATAAAATAAAAGTAAAAAGTTGGTTGTATAGCAGTACATCATTTGCACGTTTTATTATTTTTGTTTCGTTTTAATCACAGTTGAAGTCGATGTCATGAGGTTGTCCGGTCGGAAACAACAATAAAAATATAAAATAAAAAAATAAAATTTCTAATAGCCGTCGGATTACAAATCCAGCGGCCTTTTGGAAATCAAACGGTCATCCTTATATATCTCTTTCTCACAGTTCACAAAATCGCGCGCGAGAGAGAGAGTGTGTGTATAAAAGAAAAAGGGTTATTTCCGCCAAACACCCAAACATTTCAATATTTTTCACCACACACTTCAATATTTTAATAATTTTTACTGTACATCTATTTTTATTAATTTAGCTGTTATTTTTAATAGAGTTATTTGAAATTTAATTAAATATCAGAAATGCCTCATATCTTAAATTGAAAAAGAATAAAATGACATAAAATGATAATTTAATAATTAATATTTACATTAAAAATTCTTAACTAAAAATAATTATAAAATAAATTTAATTTATTATCATCAAATAATATTTAGGACATAAAATTTTAAATTTATCTAAACGGTCAAATTAACAGATTTAGGTGTATGATGAAAATTATCCAAACATTTAGGGTTATAATAAAAAATATTAAAATATTTGGGGGTGGGACGAAATTAACAAAAAATAATAATAATTAAAGAAAAAGCGCTGACGAAGAAAAGAACTTTTTTCCCCTTTTTTTTTTTTGAAGTGGGTGTTTGGTTTCTGGGAAATCCAAAAAAAAAATTTCTCTCTTCTTCTTCTTCATAAAAAGAAAGAAACTTTGGAGAAGAAGAGAGAAAAAGGAGGATACCCATTAAAAGTTTTTGATTAAAAATTGAAAAAAAAATTGTTTTTGATTTTGTTTTATTGTCAGATGGAATTGGATAGTATTGAGTGTTTGTCATCCACGGATGGGTTGACGGAAGAGGATGAGATCAGTCATCATCACCATCTTCCTCTTCATCATCACCATCAATTCGCGTCATCAAAGCCTCACAATAATGCCATCAACAACAATAATGCAGCAAACACTAATGGCATCAATGGTGTTGTGGGTCCCACGGCGATCGCCCCTGCCACCAGTGTTCATGAGTTGCTTGAATGCCCTGTTTGCACCAATTCTATGTACCCACCAATCCATCAGGTGTTTTAGTTAAAAAAAAAAATTATCTTTGGTAATTAGTTGGTTTGGATGGATTTTTGAAATGGGGTTTTCGATGGCATTGATGGCTTGATTTTGCATGTACATTGGTTTTCAGATTGTCGCTTAACTAAATTTGAGTTTGATTCATAGACTTTTTGGATCTTCTTAGGATGAATAATATTGAATTTGTCTAGGTAATGAATTCTTCTTAATGTCGCTTAATAAGTACGTTAATTAAGATAGATCCTTTAGGTGTTAGATTATGGAGTTCTAGCAAGTACTAGATTACGGTCAATTGGAAGTGTTTGAACTTAGACTCTAATTCATATGGTACTTTTCTTTCTTTTTGACCATAGAATGAACCTGAACAAAACTGTCATGTATGTGATATTCATTCTAAAGTCATAATGCAAACAGAGGACCCAACTGGAGCTCCTGCTGAAGTCTATTTCTGCTGGTTTTGGAAAAATATTTAGTTTATTGTTAAAGAAAAGTTATAGTGACCAGTACAATAACTTAGATGGTTGTATTTGTGTTGTCCTTTTCTGTGAAATTATAATTTTTTATGTAATTTCAATTGTGCATTAGATGGTTATAAGTGCATCTCATGTTAATGTATCCTTCGCTCAAGAATGTTTTCCCTGCTGCACTGCATGACCTTGGAGTCATATATTGTTCCTATTTGAGCCTTTTTTTTTTTTGGGTCCAGGATGTGTGATGTGGAGGTCAATGTTCATCGTGTTTAACATTATTCTGTGCTTATTAGTACTTGTTGCTAAATTGCAATGCATGGTCCCTCCTAAGTGGTGGTGACGGCATTACTTTTAGATATGTAAGAATTAAGATGACTCGCACCGTATTGCATTTTCACAGCACATAGCATCTTCTAAAATACTTTTTCCTTTTATATCTTACTAGTCTTGTCTTGGTATCTCTTAAAAACCATTAAAGGTTCCTTTTTGAAGACTTCATGTTATGTGGAGGTTAGTTAAAATACTTATATTAGTTCAAATATTCATTAAAATATTGAGAGAAAAAGGAACAGAAGTTTTGTCTTTAGATTCTGAATTTTATCTGATATTTATATTTGTGCAAGTCCTGGATTATGAGCTGCTTTTTTATGCAATGTATCTCTTCTACAGTGCCACAATGGACACACACTTTGTTCCACTTGTAAAACAAGGGTACACAACCGGTGCCCCACTTGTCGACAGGAGCTTGGAGATATTAGGTGTTTAGCATTGGAGAAGGTGGCCGAATCACTTGAACTGCCATGCAAGTATTACCACCTGGGTTGCCCGGAGATATTTCCATATTACAGCAAACTTAAACATGAGGCCATGTGCACCTTCAGACCGTATAACTGCCCATATGCTGGGTCAGATTGCTCTGTTGTTGGGGACATCCCATACTTGGTTGCCCATTTGAGGGACGATCACAAAGTAGATATGCACACAGGATGCACATTCAATCATCGCTATGTGAAGTCCAATCCCCGTGAAGTAGAGAATGCCACTTGGATGCTTACAGTAAGTGTATTTGATTAGAGATTCGTTAATTTGCTCTATACATTTGATATAAGTGTGGTGGTTCCTGGTAAATATAGTGTTTTAACATTTTTCATTGTGTGGATTTCTGATTAAACCTTATGCAATAAAACTTCCCAATTAACACCTAATAGATAGACGTGCCCCGGTAGTGCTTCTATGCAACTGTTCAAAACTTCAGGCACATTCATTTTTGAAAGCATTTGCTTTTAGTTTTCAGTTATCCAAGACTAGAATCTTGCTTCATGTATAAATGGTGATTATGTGTTTTCTTTTGATTGGGGTCAATTGTTCTGTGGTTTGTATGTTTATGGCTTTGTTGTTTAATTAAAAAGGATTAAGGGCAATCTTATTATGAAAGCAGTTGACAAGGCTGCTTGCGTATGTTTTACCCTTCAGTGTGATGATAAGTGGCTTATTTGTCGATGTGCATGGATCATCTATATCCCTGCCTGTTGCAAAAACAATTTCAGGACTGCTTCCAAGCACACACCTAAAGAAATTACACATTAAACCTGTTATTCATATGTTTGTATTTTTGTTTTTAATGGGAAAATGACAATGCCACCCCGTGGTTTGGCAAAATGGTTACAGGACCCACTTATTTTCAAAAATTGTCACATAGTCCCCTTTTAGCACAATTATGCCCTTTGACTATAGTGACCCAACTGTATTTCATTTGGAATAATTGTCTAAAAAGAGGTCTATATGACCATCTCTAAGGGGGTCTTTTTGACCATATTGCCAAGCCACGGGAGTGTCACTGTCCTTTTCCCTTTTTCCCCGCTTTCTTGGGCCAGGTTTTCCATTGTTTTGGTCAATACTTCTGCCTTCATTTCGAAGCGTACCAGCTTGGGACAGCTCCTGTTTACATGGCATTCCTCCGTTTTATGGGTGATGAGACTGAAGCTCGAAGCTATAGCTACAGCCTGGAGGTTGGGGGAAATGGCAGGAAGCTCAGTTGGGAGGGAACACCCAGAAGTATCCGGGATTGCCACCGGAAGGTCAGGGATAGCCATGATGGTCTTATCATCCAACGAAACATGGCACTTTTCTTCTCTGGTGGGGACAGGAAGGAGCTGAAGCTAAGAGTTACTGGGAGGATATGGAAGGAACAACAGAATCCAGATGCTGGCATGTGCATACCAAACCTATGTACCTGAGAGGTAATTTTTGTATACATTTTTTTTTTCTTTTGTGATTTGTTTGGAACATTTTTTATGGTGTGTTGAAGCTGTGCCAAGTTTTCTGGTGTGTTGTAACGGAACTGAGAATGGCTTTTTCATCTTCAGCAAATTGTACAATCCTTTGTTTTTCTTTTTGGCCTTTTCCCTCCCCACACCCTCCCTGACGGCGCCCCGTCAGCTTGATCAAATAACAATCAGCAGATGCCAAAATGAAAAAGTTAAAACATGGACGACAAGTCGTTTGATTAACCAGCACAGAAACGTGAAGTCGTGTTTACATTATTCTTTCAGACGACAACACGATGTAATTATGAGTTGGCGCCAAAATTAACTACTTATTCAAAAGCTCATTCTTCTCCAATTACAGTCGCACTAAATCCTCCAATTTTTTAATATAAACACACTTCATTTTTGAGGAGTCCCGGCGTTTTGAGATAATTAAAGATCCTCATCGATTCATTTGCAATACTCTCATTAGATTAGAGCTTTACTCTTTGTAATTCAATCTCATGTTGAAGAGAAGATAATTCACAGAAGTCAATCTCTATTGGGTGCTGAAGAACGGAGTCTGTTTATCTGATAATCGAGTGCAAACCGCCTCTGTTTGATGGTCTCCAAGTGTAAATATTTTTAAGTGATGCACAGAAACTGTTTTGAGGAAATGCGTCACTGGGTTGTAACTCAATGGAATGTGCCACATGAATCGGATTCTTAAAGCTTCATTTGATGTCTTTGGGATTAGGGATCTTATTTTATGATAGATGAATCAAGAAAAAATCATGGAGCTATATATTTTCCCTTGAATTGTTTTTGTGATGCTTTGTGTGATAGATGGCAAGAAGTATGCAAACCACAATGAATTAATCCTTTGTGTTTTAGACACATTTTTACTAGCATTCAATTTGAACCATTTAGTAGTTGTTCTCATCCGATTTAAACAAATAAATTTATATATTGAGGAAGATTGTGCTAAGTTTGGATTTGGGTATGTTTTTCTATTGTTTGGAGCAGAGGACATAGCTAAAGTGATATGGGAGGTGAGTTGAGGTGATTTGAGAATATAAGTTTATAATAATACAAAGACATCTGTGAAATTAGTGGGAGTTAATTTAAAGAGTTGATAGAAGGAGCTCATGAGAGCTTAAGGGTATCTCCGGTATAGTCAGGAAATAATGCTAGAGAGTTTATATGGGGAGCTCAATAGACCTTATGGTAAACCTCGAGTGAGTTCATATACGAAATATGATATGAGTATCAAAGTCATCATAATAAACAAAAAATGAGCATAAACAATAAAAGACACATAAGATTTTATATGATCTAACCCTTTGGGCTATGTCCATTGAAATAACTCATCTCTAATCTACTATAAAAATGAAGTATTACATAATCTACTTTATAATATCAACAAAACCTTAATAAAAGTGGTTTGTGGTGAATAATGACATAGGGAATGTCGATCTTGTAGACATGTGAGGGTTTTCTAAGATAAGAATAAGTCAAAGAGCTTTTCTAAAAGATGAAGTGATAAGATCTTCCATGTAAGTAAAAAAATGAGGGAAGAAAAAAAAGTAATCTCTTAAGAAATCAAATCTTGAAAAGCCCCTTAGGATTGGAATAAAGCAAAAAAAGCGAGAATCCTTTCAGAATTAAACATGTAGAGTTTATATAAAAGTGTTTATGAGAATATTTTAGTATTTTTAGATAATTGATGAGTTTTCATTACTCTGTCCTCTATAAGTGGGGCTATTTTCATTTTTTCACCTTTTTCTTTTTATTAACTTGATAGTGATCAAATAAGCTTGATGAACAAATAATTTCTCCAGCCATCTTGTGATCTTTGCGCTTTGCCATGTGGCAGAAGCTGGTGCAGTGGTCCAACCGCTTTTTAAGGAATAGTTGAGAAGTGTTGACATGTATTTTACTTATTGTTATGCTCAATTGATTATTCTTCCACTGATCTCTTACTTTAACCTAAAGGACAAAAATATTTATTTATTTTTCAATGGCCTATCGCCCACACATGTGAAGGCTCCAATTATCATTCTTGAATTTTACTTTTACGTCTTAAATTAGACAAATTTATTAAAATCGTCCCCTTTCTTTGTAAAATTATCTCTGGGCCCTAACTTGTCTTGAATTGTCCTCCATTCACTTAAGATTATGAATTTTTTTATCTCTTTCATTCTCTATTGCTACGTGTCACTTGTTCATTGTTCCAAATAAAAACCCCGGATGTATCCTCAAACACTTAGAAACAGTGAATAAATAGCAGTGACTGCAGTGATTCCACAATCAAATAGAAGAGAAAGCAAAGCAATCGATAAAATAAAGTGCGATGAACTATCATCGCATCCAGTTTCAAGGCGTACTCGCTCTAAACCTTCTTTCAAATAACATTCTCAACTGATACCAAAACCGCATCAGCCTATCCGCGCCGGAAACACGCGGAATGATTAAAGTCTCCCCTCAACAATGTTACAATTAACTTGACGTTGCTTTTTCCATTAAAAGATTTGTTTGTTCTGAATTATTCTAATACGTTGTGTGGATAGAATTTTAACTCGAGCGATGTAAAATTGCTGCCTGGTGGGTACTCTACGCTTTCCTTGCTCTTTCTATAGTTACTTCGTAATTGTTGCCGGGGCCTAATTAATTTCTTATTGTTACATAAGCGCTTCCAGGTTCACATCAATCACAAAAGCTCTGAGAGAGTCTCAACGGCTTTCCTTAAATATTAGTACTCTATATGCACTTTTGAACGGTATGGCATGCCAGAGAGACAGACAATGACATGGGCATTTACCAGATAGACGATGACTTGCGGTTGTTGGGGGTATGGTCGTGTTGCAGAAACATCCAAGCAAAAGATGCTTCGCTCGTACTATCTTTTTCTTTCCAGTACCTTTTATTCATCCTTTTTAATTCACTTGCATTCCAGCAAGCAAGAAGCACTTCTCTTTGACGCTGCGGGGAAGATAATTTATTGATAGTCAATAAATTATGCAATAAAACCATAATCAAGCTCTTAAATTGGTACCACTGATTGATTAGTGAATTAATTACCTAACAGTATCGCTGCTATTATGGATGTCTGTGATGAAAACTTAATCCTACGTTGGTTATTCAATTTTCAGGCTCGCCTCTCTTCGGCACTTCCCATGGTTACATAATCGATGGCCTACGTATTCGTTGAAGCTGTTGCAATTTGCATCAAGCACACTTTAGTTGATCCTTCGGTATACATTTCACTTTGTGCTTTAGTTGATTTGTCTCTTTCATTTTATGAGCATATTTGTAGATTTGATCTGTTTATTCTTTTTTTTTTTTTATATATATATATATTCTATTTTCTTGTAATAGCTTCACGCATACGACCCCTAATAGTAATTAGGTGTATCTTTTCATTTTTAACCAGTAAAATATTCCTCGTACCCTCGAGGCTCCTTCCAAAAAAGAAAGTCCTGCAGCCCCGAACTTAAGGTATTATTTAGCTCTGCCTATCTGTTTTTATCTTGTTCAGGACAACAGAATAAATTGAAGCATGAGAGGCAAGCCGAGCCTGGCAAAGTGATAAAATCATAACACACTCTGTTTAAATATATGCAATCTGCAGAACGCGAATGCCCTTGCTAATGATCCATCCATTACTGGCCACTTGTTAGTTGTTAGATTTTATTTGGTGCACATAACAAATGCAACCGAGGAAAAATTCAGATTGGAATTTTGCATTTCTTGTAGACGAACAATTTACCCTGAAATAAAGTAAATGAACCCTTTCTACATTCCTAATTACAAAGTATTAATTGATTCAGAGAAGCAAATGACACAGGGTTCATGTTCCAAACAATTTCAGCGCAGAAAATGGAACATCATTTGCTCATCAAAATATTCAAGCAGTCACTTTCTTGGTTGTGCTATCATTTTTAGCTTCTTCAGTGGTATTTGCATCAGCTGAAGCAGATTCTACAGCAGTTGCTTCCTCAAGGTTCACTTCCTTCCCAGCCTGTGCTTCAGCCGCAGAAGTGGCTTCAATAGCATTTGCATTGTCAGCCACATCTGTCCCACCTACTTTATCTCCGAACTTTGACGGAATCAAAGAAGCGATGGCAGCTCTTGCACTCCTCTTGGCTGCTTCTGCAGCTTCTGCTTCTCTAGCCTTAGCTTCAGCCTTTTCCCTTTCCTTCTTCTCCATAAGCTTCACCACCTCTTCTTCTCTCCCTTCCTTGCTCAATTCCCCTTTCACAAACTCCTGCAACTCCTCACTAAACTCGATGCCACCATCATCCAAGATACCATCAACAATCTCAAGTATCTCATCCAATTTCCCCCCATCACTCAACGCCTTCACCATAAACTTATAACTTCCATCATCCATCTTCAGCTTCTTCACCATTATATCAAAGAATGACTTCGCCTCATCAAGCATCCCCACTTGAACCAACTTATCAACCAATCTATTATACACTGCCAAGTTAGGCCTCAAACCTGAGTCAACCATCTTCCGAAAATACGCTGCTCCATCATTAACCCTATTCACTTCAAAACAAGAATCCATCAACAGACCATACGTATACTCATCAGGATTCACTCCCTTGTCGCCCATTTCTCCATATAGCTCTTCAGCCTCAGCCAACATTCCATTCTTACACAACTGATCAATCAAATTATTGAACGACAACGTATCAGGACTACACCTATACTCACCCATCTTCCTAAAAACCTCAATAGCATCCTTAAACCTCCCTTGCCCAAAATACCCATCGGCCATCACATTAAAGCTCCCCAAATTCACCGCCAATCGCTTAGGCGGATTATGTTCATTCTTCATCCTATCAAACAACTTCAAAGCCTCATCAAACTTACCATTCTTACATAAAGCATCAAGCACTGAATTATATGCAACCGCGCTCATTTTCACACTGGAATTCTCTCCCACAGCCTCATTATAACACTCCATCGCCTCCTCCTCCATACCCTTCATAAAATACCCCTTCATCAAGCCCCCATACACAACCCCATCATCGACAACGCCTCCCAATTTCTCCTTCAACTCCTCAAAAAGTCGAATAATCCCATCCGAATCCGCATCTCTAACAAACCCCGGCATTAAATAACTATAAACAACAGGATCAGCAACAAAACCTTTAACAAACATCTCGTCCTTCAACTCCAGAGCCTTGTCCATCCTCCCATTATCAACCAAGCCCTTGATCAAAACCCTGTAGGTCGTCGTCGACGGATTAAACGGCGCGTCGTTTAGGAACTGCTTGTAATACTCGAGGGCAGTATCGGGTTTCTTACAATCGAGATAAGTCTGGAACAGGAGATTGTAAGTGATGACATTGGCGGCGATACCGGCCTGAGTTATGAAGCGGTGGAGAGACAGAAAGTCGGAATACTTAGACTGACGGAGCTGGGCGTTGAGGACGGCGTTGACGGTGAAGATGGTGGGACGGCAGTTGGAGTAAACGGAGTGGCGGGTGAAGAGAGCGGCCTCGTCGAGGTCGTTTTGGCGGATGAGGGTTAGGATTTTGTTGTGGAGGTTGAGGCGGTTGGCGGACAGGGCGGCGACGCTTTCGGGGAGTTTCGGGGAATTAGGGTTTTGGATGGGTTTCGGGGGTTGCTGATGTTGCTGTTGGTTGGGGGAGCGGTTGAGAGAAGAGAGCGGGGGTTCGATGCGGAGACGGCGTTTGCGGAGGCGGCGTTCGGCGGCGGCTTCTTCGGGTGAGGCGAAAGAGAGGAAGCGTAGCGTGGCGAATGGAGGTGGGTGACGGCGGCAGCGGTGGGGGTCTGTAAGGGTTTTGAGGTGGGTTAAAAAGATCGGTTTTGAGAGAGCCATTTTTGAGGATTAGTGATTTTTTGTTTGCTGGAAATGAGATTTTATTAGATAGGGTTCTGGAGGGGGTTTAGTTCAGGGAGGACAAGACGGACGATACGCTGCGTATTGGGCTGAAGGAGTGGTGACAGGCTTTGTTGTGTTTCCGTGTAGGACCGTACCAGAATAATTTTTTTTTCAAAATTAATCCGAATGGATTGATCCGGGTCGAACTGCCCGTTCATCAATTTAGGGAACTGATTTTTGGAAATACGATCGGCTCAGCTTGGTTCAGTTCAGTTTTGAGTTAGAATGGAAAATTTTAATGGGTTATTCAGTCTTTTAGTTGTCTTTGCGGTTTTTTTCAATTTATTCTTTATTATGCATATGTTGTTTTCTTTATAGATATGATCTCATTAATTTGCCATACTATTTGTTGTAACGGATTGCTTGTCAATTGATTCACATGCGGATGGACTTATATTTTAATATTTTAAGTAAATTTCAGATTACCCATTTGTGAATTGATTATATTTAAATCACTTTTTTACTTTTGAAAATCTCAATCTACCTTAATTTTTGTTAAGGAAAAAAAAGAGTTAATCAATCCACCCCCAATTTCTCCCTTGTCTATTCACGAGAAATAATCTTATATTAACCCCTTTCAATTTTATATGAAATGGAAGATTGTGTTGATTGTTAACAAGACTAATACGTAAATACATACTTACATATATATGTATGCACGTGGATTCAATAGATTTAATAAATGAAAAAATAAATAATAGTTTTAAGTGAAGAAATATAAACTTTCATCCGTCACAGAATTTATCTCTTTTATTTATATTAACAATTAATTTTAATCATAATTAAAAAAAATCATTTATATTATTTCGATATAGACATATAAAAAAAAAGTTATTTAAAAAATAATTTCCAAATGATTTTAGTTATACAAAATAAAACAGGTATAAAAAGCCCGGCCCATTGTCCAATCCTTCCCATTAGATTGGGTTGGCTTCCTTCGAAGGTGAGTGTATTTTACAGACATAAGGTTGCAAATTTCAGGGCTTTGTGTTGGCAAAATAAGGCCACAAGAGGCTTCGTCATCTGTTTGGAAACAGAAATGCAATATTATATGAAGTGGTGCCATTGGCACCGCTCTATTGTCCTCATACAACTCCACTTAAAATTTACAAGTTTATTATTACATTAAAAAAAGAATGTTTTGATAGAAAATCAAGAGTACCAAGCAACTCCACAACTCAAAAAATCTGAATTATTATTGTTATGGGTTCAATTTGTTCAATCATCGTCAGAGAGTTATGAGGAAAACAGTAAAGAAACCACCAAAGTTATTTTTTAAATTAAAAGGGTGTCATTAAAACCTTATAATCTTTAAATAATTTTTAAATTTTAATGGGGTAAAAAAAAGGGAATTTCGAAAGGTAAAATCTTCCATTTGAATGCATAACATCCAAACATAATAATTTTTTAAAAAAATCAAAAGCAAAAAAAAAAAAAAAATGCTAGTTGGGCTTTGGAATCCATGAATTTGAGTAATGCAAAGAAATTCTACTATTATACTGTTTGCTAAGTAAATTGCATGTAAACTCAAGTACTGAAGACCAAATCGGGATTTTTTATGCGTTTTTTCAAGGCTCCCTTTTTGCTCTTTTTTTTTTATTATTTTTTTTATTTTTTAAAGAATAGTGTCATGAATACTCATGATAAAGACAACTTGCGGTTTTTATTATTTTTTTATTTTTCAAAGAATGGTGTCATGAATACTCATGATAAAGATAACTTGCGGTGATGAAGATGAGCAGTGGTGCTTATGGTGATGTGAGAGAGAAAATGATATTTTTATTTTTTTTATTAAGGGTACTCTTAGGAATTAATGAAGTTAATGCAGAAGTGAGAGCTAATAAAATATATACTGAGGAATCAAGTAGCACTACTCCTAAACTTTACAATCTTAAATAATTTTTAATGGGGCGGAAAAAGAAAGAACTTTGAAAGGTACTTGGAGGGGTGTTAGTAGCTTCTCACTTTTATATAATCAAGTAGTGACATTTTAAGTTTAACCTAGCTCTAATTTAAAATTTTACATTACGGTTGACAAGTTCAAGAGATAGGTTTGTGAATGCGATTGAAAACGTGGTAAATTTAAAAATTGAAATATTAAGCTTAGTTGCTAATCACTAAGTTAAGCAACATTCCAAAGATGATAAACTCCAAATTAACATATATTAGACATAAATTGCAGCAAAAGTACTTGCATGCATGAATTGATTCTTGCCAAATTCGTCGGATTGCATCATCAACGTGCACTGAAATTGCCCGCGTTCTCAAGCCCATCTCTTTCAGAAGGATTTTGGCTAGCTTCATTGACGAAGCAACCAAGATTAATTAATTAAGGAAACAGCTACAAAGGCACATGAAAATTACTTTAGTAATATTATTTTTAAAGTTGACAAAATGTGCGGCAAATAGCGAAGAATCCATGGGATTTGCTTGATTTTATTGGCCAAGCAACGAAAGAAGATTAAGCGATCGGTTCTTTAATATTCATTGGAAAAATCATTCGCTATATATGTTACCAATTAAGTTACAAGAAAAAAGAATATTGATATTCGTTGCGAAGGGCAACAGAGGGATGACATAAACGACATCGTTTGTCATTCTTTGGGCTGAATATCAGTTCCCTAAAGAAAAAAAATTAAACACGTGGTGGTGAAACTAATTGGAGGAGAATGCTTTCAAAATTAATGTTATATTTACAAGTGTATGAACTAATGCGACATACATTTACACAGTGATATAATGACTACAAATTTCAATAGTGTGAAATTTAAATCGTCGTGTTGTATATCTAAACTGAAAACATATATGACGTTGTACATAACGTCATTTAACTCATTTAACTATTACATACATGGTTGACAAAGTAAGTGGCAAATAGCGAGGAAGCCCTTTGATGATTAGCTTAATTTTATAATTATGAATCCTTTTATTTAAATTTACTGCGTGACATGTGTAAATGCTGAAAGGGTCCATGCGAGCAAGCCAAGAGCCAGTCGAGCTATAGGAGATTTTTAGGCTTATTATCATAATTGCAATGAGTATGATGATTAAATCCATGACTTCAATTTGATTACAACGTTGTAACTTCATGGTTAATTTTTTTTTTGGATAATTTAAATTTAATTACCCATGGACACATTATTTTTATTATAAAATTATTAGATTGATGTGAATCCCACCTCTTCGTTAAGAGTAGTTGTTTGGTTTGACCGGTAACCCAAAATTTATTTCAATTTCCTAAAAATCAATTGGAATGAGAATTGGAAACCGATCGAGTTAATCCGAACTAAATATCCAACCCGATCAGTTACATTTAGATATTAAAAATAAATAAATCTAATAGAAAAAAAATAAAAACTCAATGTCCTCATATTCGAATCCAAACTGAATTTTGAACCAAAACTATAACTTGAACCTGGACCAAAATAATTTTGGAACGTGTTTAGATTGACTTCTTAAAACCAAGCGGGTTGCAATCTGAACCGAAACCCTTAAGAACCAAATTGTAACCCTGAACACTCACCCCTACTCTCTGTCATTAACAATGACAATAGAGGTGAAGTGATCAAGTATTCGCGTAGTGAGATTTATTGGAGTAGATTTGGTTGACTTTGAACTAATTAGATACTCTCAGATTGTTTATTAATAAATATTTTTGAAGACAGAGTGCAACTCTTAGGTTGAATGTAAATTACATACAATGTACTTTAGTCACACACCCTATATTACGGAGTAGATAATGTTTCGACTTTAAAATTATTATAATTTTTTTTTTTTGAGAAACTGTTGTCATTCCTTAATCTTCAATTTAGTGTTGAGGGTTAAGTTTGGATTAATATGATGGCGTAACAAGTCAGGTAGTATGAAACGGATGGAAAGGAGACATCGTTCGTTATATGCAATGCTAAATACGATCAATCTTCAAGCTCATGAAGGGATCTTTCGGAGAGAGAAAATAAGCCGAGAAGACTAAGGTGGTGTTTGGTTTGAAGAAATGATTAGACAAGAGAGGAGTGGAGAGGAGAGGAGAGGAGAGGAGTGGAGAAGAGAGGAGAGTGAATGCAATTTTAGTTGTTTGGTTTGGTAAGGAATTCTAAATGGAAATGGATTGATTATTTTTTACTTGGACAGTTTAACCCTTTATGTTAAGATTTTAATATTTGATATTAAGTAAAGTTAAAAAATCAAAATAAATCTACAAAATCATAATAAGAAAAAAAAAGTCTAAATTATTATTCAATTATATTATCTAGCGATTTGAAATTTTTTGGAAAAATATTAAATTATAAATTAACTTAATCTAAAAATAGAAAATTAAAACAAGTAGAATTGAAAGAAAATTTATTATGAACTGATTTGATATTTGTTAATTTTTCTGCATTTATAATTTACAAATAAAAGTATAAATAAATATACATCATATAGAAGATAATCTTCATTTAGTTTTCAACATTAAAATAATGGAATTCTAGTTTTCTTTCCTCAATTGCTAGTTTTCAACATTAAAATAATGAAATTTTAGTTTTCTTTCCTCAATTGAAGTTTCTATTTTTGTAATTACATCTCTCTTGTATTGGTAATTTATATTTCTATATTTTCATATTAAATAAATAAATAAATAAGTCTATTTATTTTGTTAAGTTTCTTAAAACATTCATTAAATTTAATTAATATAAAATTATTTATAATATTAAATTGATAAAATAAAATTATAAATAATAATTATTAATGTCATTCAATAAGTTAAAAGGTTGAAAGGTAATTTGAAAAGTTTTGGTTTCCAACATAAGAGGAATTTGAATTCTTCACTCTTTGGGGTGGAATTCAAATTCCACATTATGATGGATATTAAATTCTAATGGAAATTAGATTCTTATACATTTTATCTAACCAAACAATAAAAATAAAAATAAAATTTAAATTACTTTCCTCTCCTCCATTCTCTCCTCCCAACCAAACATCACCTAAAGGAATAAAGTGAAGTGGGAATCAATGAAGGTGACCTAAGACAACCTAGGTTTCAAATATGAAGTGATTTGAGAGGCCTCCATCATATTTTCTACAACTCAGCAATAAAGAACAACAGGATTGCTCCAGATCAATGAAGGGTCCCCGTCCTAAGAACAAATCCGTTAATGTTTTAGCCCATCTGAGGTCTTAAAAAAATTGGGGTAAAACATTTAGTTTTAGGGTTCAAGACGACTCTAATTCATATTTTATACTCTTATATCATTGTGCGATAGTTTACATATTTTTGTATTTCATCGTTTTAAAATATTCATATTCTAGTGCTTATATATTGAAACTCAGCTAGGAATCATCGGTAAGCATTTACAAGGATTTTTTTTATTATTATTTTTGAGTGCTTGTATTTCCAAATAATAAGGCCAAGCATATCCACGAACGTGAACACCTTGTTAGTTTCACATCAGTGTTGCGCGACATAAAGTTGATTTCACGTTGGCCGAGTTTGCCTCATTTCCCAATCTTTCTTTGTTTTTACTTTAGGGTTCATGCATGTTTATTTTATCACGCGGTTGACAAAACAAATTACATGATAACGTTGGATCTTATCCATCAATCTTCAATCCCCATCACACTCAAACATGCACCACAGCCAAAGATTTTGATCTTCAACTAGATTTGCAGTTCACAGCTCAATCTTAGTTAATACGGAAAGCTACATAACGAGCGATATTTTCAATTATGTCCAACAAAAGTCGTAGTTTATGATAAGCATATGATCCTGCCATGTATTTATTGAAACTTACAGATCCTGCAGACTTATGCTCCATATACCATTGGCAGGCCAGCTCGAGAGTAATCGCACGTGTCAAAATTTGTATACCCCACTTGTCAGTGTTGTCGGCGAATCTGTCGTTTCCCCGACACATAAATATCTTTTACTTGCTCATGGGACATGAGTCGTGGCTCCACTCACGACACTTTTTCAGTTGTCCTGTCGGAGAATGGGAAGGGAATAATCTCACGGCGATTGAGAATTGATATCGGTTATATGTATAAATATGCGGGTGGTTTAGGCGGTTGTTGCCGGGTCCAACTCCATAGACGTAAATGGCGGCGAACTAGGTGGCATTATTTACGTTAACTAACGACGGCGTTTAGTATGGTAATTTTGTCTCTCTCGCTCTATTCTTATTTTATTTCTAACGTACCGCATATTAGATGCATAAACTTTGTTGTAAATTTGAGTAATAATATGATTACAAGGTTGATCATATGCAAAATATGTGTTCAAAATTAATGATGCAGCGCTTAGCGTGTCATTATTTGAAATGGAAATTAACTTTATTTCCCAACTTTTTCCCCTCTGGAGTTTACTCGATCCTTCGGATACTGGAAGACGCAAGTTGTTCAAAGTGAAGTGAAAGGTGGGGCAGATAACACGTGAGCATGATCCCACGAAAGCAACAACAATTACATTTCCTTTCCAAACGAGTTGAAATGAGTGGATTCAGTTGGTCATCTTTTTTGGGATTGATTTATGTAATAGTTCTAACACGCACCTAAGGGAGCAACAACAATGAGCGTCCGTCAATCAAAATCGGGATATGACAATTGCATCGTTTGAAATTTCGTGAACAATGCCCTTTAATTTCTTCGCGCGCATAGTCCAACTGCAATGGTTGCCTTTTGCTCAGACAACATCAAATTATTGGTGGTGTTCGGGGGGGGAAAAAAAAGAAAGAGAGAAATAAAAAGAAAGAAAAGGTTCAAATTATTGGTGCGGATCATGAAGATTTTTCTACCAGTACGTACATCGTTATCCAAGTGGCGCTGGGCAATCTGAGAGTGATCGCCTCTCACTGTATGTACTATGATGGCGGCCCGAGTGGCTTCACAGCAACAGTTTCTTGTGTGACTAATAAATTAACAATTTATTTCAAATAATAATAAATTAGTTATGTATTTTTGGAATATGCACATGAATTCTCTGCTGTAAATAGAGATGACCTCGTTTGATGCATAGCATTACTAGATTATTTTTAATGGGCCGCATTTAAGCGGTTTCATGCCATATTAAATATTTAAACACATTCTTTTATTATTATTATTATTATTATTATTATTATTATTATTATTATTATTATTATCCGAACTGAACCGACACATTTAATTCCTTTTTATAATTTAGAATAACTATCAAAATAATTGTCATGTATTTATATTTTAAAACACAAATTAAATTATAATTTATTAAACAGAGCTCTTAAAAAATATAATAACAAATGAAAAAAAATCTTAATATTCTTCATTTTTGACATTATTATCTCAATTTATGTGTACTTGTATATTTTTGAGTTTTTATTCGGTGCATTTGTCTTTATAATTTCTTTAGTGTTAGTGGTATTTTCACCTAATCCACGTAATTAAAATCAATTCCACATAATAGTCCCTAAGTTTTGTAACATCCGTCTGTATATTAAAATTTAGAAGAACAAAGTATCAATTATTTAGGTCTAGGCACCAATATCTTGGATTAATAATAGCAAACTAAGGAATATGGCCAAATCTCAAGAGAAAATCATAGAAAGAAATTTGCTTTAAGAATTCATGCTCAAAAAATATACGATGTTTGACGCAAATCGTGATGATAATGTTCGGAATCTTGAATAATTACTTGATGCCACCGGCCGAAATTAACATTTTGTTTACCTGTTTTTGAAATCGAGAATAAGATAATTGCAAATTACAAACTCTCGTATAAGTTGATATTGTAAAAACATGATAGGTGGAGTGAAAACGTCACATAGCCTATATTATTTATTTTATAAATTAATTTATATTTTCATTTAATATTTTAATCAATCACGATTTGCTCTAATATAAACAATCAATTTACTTCCTGTTAAAACTATGAGGACATTTTATCGTGACTCACGTGGCTTTAGCGGCAATCCATCGTTGTTGACTTTGCATTGCCTAATTTGCCGCAGCATTTGACAAGCTTTGAGAAATATTTGTGACACCACCTCATATCTAATTAATTTTAATTATATGATACGCCCCGGGCCCACCCCCCGCGCCGCGGCGTCCGCATTATTATTGTTGTTATTTTTATTCTATCTTTAATTAAACCATCAAGACAGCCCAGAATTTGTAGTTGCTTGTTCCAATATTTCTTAAATTTTTTTTTAATCTGCAAAAAAATATAAACAAGTGGCTTCATATTGATATTTGAAGGATAGAAAATTCTTAAATAGTCTGGTATATAATATAAATATAAATGATGTAACGGCTTGGATTATGCTTATATTCTTCTGGAAGTATAAAATTCCTTCTCGTCTTGTTTCTGCGATAGATATTTTAATGCTCTTGGTAGTTTTGTACTTTTGTGTATGGTGGATTCTAATAAATCCGGATTTTGGTTTTTTGCCCCTTTTGTCTTCAATCTTTTAGTCTGCATTTAGAGAGCGGAAAGAGCGGACTGGCAAGAAATTTGACTTTGAGAACAAAATCTCCATCATTTCTTCTTTTTACGATATTCTATACTGTTAAATTTTATATCTTTTTTTTTTTTTTTTTTTTTTTGCAGTATTCGAGTTTTTGACACTCGATATTGTTAGTAATCACGTACCGCTTATCTTTATACTTTCGGATTAGATCAACAACCTTTTCGGAGTTTCATATAATTTGTCATGTAAGTCTTTATGCGATCGCATGCTGGTTTAAATTTAGTTTAGATCCATAATAACTTCACTTACTTTTTGATATATTTTGCAGTGCTTTTGTACGCGTAGTATGAGGTGTAAGTGACTACATATTTTGGCATTACAGATAAAATTGTTTTGACTACTACTATATAATTATTTTTTAATGAATTAACAAAGGAAAGACGTTAAAGTTGCTAATTAGTTTAATAAACAAAGGTGGTCACTGCTGGCGCAGCTTAATTTATTGTATTTTGTATGCATCAGTGAAGATTTAATTGTGAAAAAAATATTACCCATGTCCGCTAGTAGTCCGCTTCTTCCAGAAGTCTCTTGATTAAAATAAATTTAGTGATTTGTTACAGACATTAAGATTAATATCTATTTGACTAATGTTAAAAAAAAAATAAAAATAAATCTATTTGATTTTTCATAATATTTTTGTTTTGTTCGATTTTAAAATAAGGCAATTGATAGGCAGGATTACTTATGGACCACGTACTTTTATATAATTGTCAATTTAAGCTAAAACCATAAATAAAATTGGAGCCACCAGGGAATCTGACTAATCTAAGAGTCAGTCCTTATCCATCACAACGTTAAAACTTAGCTTGTGATGCAAAATTTGTTATATTTTAGAACCGGATAATCTTCAAATTATCTCCCTTATAAATTGACGTAAGTGGACATATTTGGATCTGTTCTCGCCACAATTGAATAACACATCCTAAATTTAGCAGATTCCATTTACTTTAGCGCTTGATGGTACTAATCCCTGTGCTATTTATTGCTAAGAAAGTCACATTATCCTCAACGATTAACGGGAACGGAATATGTTAAATTTTGGCTGCATATTGGTGTTTTCAATTGTTGTGGAAAAAATTGAAGTATGTCATTTATGAAGGGGTAATATAAAAATTGCCCAATTGTGTTTAGTAAAATTTCAATTATCCATTCGGCTTGCTGGGAAATTGTGTTGAAATTTAAATTATATGATCCCCACCAATAAAGCTCAAATCAAATCAATCTACCCGTATTACAGCATTTATTTTTAGGGTAAACTTCTTATTATTCAGTTAAAATGATAAATTTTTAATTTATTATCTTCTCGTTTAAAAGTGTGAAAATTTTAATTTACTTTTACTTTTATTTGAAAAGTTAGGAAAAATGAGGACATGTTAATAAGACTTTTTTTTTTATCTTCTTAACAGTAAATGGGATAAATTTATATTTTTACACTTTTGAAAAGTACAAATTGAAGATTGTCATTCAAAGCAACGGTAAATTGAAGACCCATGTTTTTGTATTCGCTTGCTAGGTAAATATCCTTAGTAAGTCCAAGAGCTTGGTTCAATGTATGCACTCTATAGTGGACATAGGCCATTATGACAGGGAAATCATTATGGATTGTGATTTTGAAATTATAAATATATTTAAGTAAGATTTAATTTATATTCAACCTTTAACTAAACTTATGCCGGAAATTTTAACCCATAAAAGAATGTCTTGTGAAATAGGTTAATCAGTATGAGAATTCAGGCCTTTTGTGATGAGATTTTTTTTTCGGTCGTCTTAGATATAATTTTAGGATGAAAACTCATTTCGTTGCTAAATACATAAGAGAAAAGTGAGCAATGGCAACAAAACTTTTTTTTTTTGTCACTAAATATACATATAGCGATGATATAATAAGCTTGTCGCTAAAAATATTCAATTTAAATCTTAAATTAATGCCAAAATTTTATACCTTTTATAATAAAATTTATCTTTTGTCGTTAAAAATACACATTTAGCAACAAAATTAAAAGTTTATCGTTAAAAAAATTCCTTTAAAAATTTGACACAGTCAAACTTCTAGACAAATTAAAATTCATTGTTAAATGTGTGTTTTTAGTGATGAGCTTATAGTTTCATTACTAAAAATATTTGTTCAAACACTTAAAAACTGTCGAAATTTCATACCTTTTTGTAAATTTTAATTTTGCTGCTAAATGGTTATTTTTAGTGACTAAAATATATTTTAGTCACCGAAAATATTAAGTTAAAATCTCAAATTAATGCCAAAATTTTAAATCTTTTGAAATGAAATTTAAATTTTGTCATTGACTGTATATTTTTAACAACAAAATTTAGAATTTTGTCACTAAATGAGTATTTTCAGCGACAAACTTATGATTTCATTGTTAAAATTATTCATTTAAAGACCTAAATAACCACCAAAATTTTAAACCCTTTTGTGACAAAATTAAAATTTCATTAGTAAATGGGTATTTTTAATGACAAAAATATTGTTTTGTCAGTGAAAATGTTCATTTAAAAATTTAAAGCGGTTAACTGTGCATTTGATATTGTCTTTCACATGGTTTTTTAATTTTGTTTTATAAACTAGAAATAATTAAATTTTAGTGAAAATAAAAATATGGAAAATTATCTCTGCACTAAATTTGTTTTGTCATACCTACATCTAACCACCACAAAATTTTGACATGTTTATTTCACCACCTTTATTTCTAAACTTGTATTAATCAATCACTTTGACACAAGAGTAACTATTTTACCCGTAAATGAATTAAAAGACTATTTTATTTTATAAATTTTAAGAAATAAAATATTATAATTATTAAAATATCCCTAAATTTAATAAAAAAAATCATAATCTAAAATGATAATTTGTAAGTGAAATTATAATTATAAAAAATTAATATCTTGTAATTATAATTTCATTTCATTTTTGTAATTAAATTAAGTATAGGAAAGTTTACAAAAATTAACATGAAGAGAAAAAGCTCCCTATAATTATTGTAAATTTCCATATAATTAATATTAAGAAACTTTTGCTATACAAATTAAATAAAATTATGATTACAAAAAATTAATATGATAATTTTTAAATGAAATTATAATTATAAAAAATTAACATATTGGATTAGATTTATTTTTTGTATTAAATTTAGGGGTATTCTTATAATTAGAATATTTTAATTTTTAAAAATTTGTAGAATAAAATTGTCTTTTAATTTTTTTGGGGGTGAAATAGTCATTTTTTTTTGTGTGAAAGTTGTTTATTGATACAAACTTAAAAAACAAAGGTAATGCAAAACATATGTCAAAATTTTGAGGTAGTTAGATGATGAGAACAATCAAGAGGATGTCATTAAAGCTTCAACTAATCATTTGCACATTCATGGAGGCCCAATCACAAGAGCTAAAGCCAAAAACATGCGAGCTGCTTAAAATGAATTAATTGAGAAAATGTGAACTAAAAATGCAATTTAAGATGTAAGATATGTTGAATTGAGCTTGGAAAGAAGACAATGCATTATGGGCATTATTCAAGCTATTAACAGCCACATACACAATTTGAGTCAAATGCAAAAAGAGAAAATTTAGAACATAGTTGGTATTGATTGAGTTAGAATTAATATGCAAGCTATATACTATTGGAAAGATAATTAAGTTAACTTTTCAATGAAATTTACAGAGTTGGATTTGGAATTCTCTAAAAAATGTTATTATCAATTTATTATAGCTTATTCGGGCTTGGGAATTCCAGCCACCCTTTTGTTTATTCAACTTCATTTATTTGTTATGTTTTAGGTTTGTTGATGTGTTAGGTAAGTCTACCATTAATGATGCTGAGCTAGCATTAAGTTTGTCAATGACTAGCATTAATAATGATTGGTTAGTAAAGACTTTTAAAGCTTCCTTTGACAAACTCATACTCAAAGGGTTGTTTCAATGTTTTTAAATGTATTTTTAGGATCTTACGTTTCTATTAACTTACATAAACTCAACAACTTTGCTATATAAAAGATAATTTAGAGATTAATGGTGTTTGAATTTGAAATTTCAATCCTTCTTTGTTGTTTTGAGAATTGGTGAACTTATCAAGAATTTATGTTCTTGTGATCTTTCAATCACGACTTATCACTTACTTTCTCATTTACATTTTGAGTGTGGCGTTAATATCATTCTCTTTACCTCTGGGTCATGTTTTCTTAAACATTGGGTCAAGTTTTTGTTTGGCTTAAATCTGTTTATAACTTTTTTAGGCAGTTGAAATTTCAAATTAAATGAGAGTTTCAAAGTTTCATTGTAGAGTTCGTATCATTAGATGTACATATAACGAAACGAAGGTTGTAAAGAGATAATTTCTCTAAAAATATAATATGTTGATTGTTTCTAAAATAGTGTTTGAAAATGAAAAAGTGAACATATATTTCTTTGTTTGTTTGAAAAAGTGATGATATTAAATGAAAGTAAAAAAAAAAAGAGATAGTAAAAAAATATATATTATAATGAAAATTTTTAAAAAATTAATTTTTTATGATTATATATTTGATTTATTTTTTATTTTAAATTTCTTATTTTACAAAAATGAGATAAAATATTTTTTAAAGAATATTAAAGATCTTTAAAAATTATTTAAAAAATACATTACCATTATAGGAAAAAAGATTAAAAGATTAAATAAATAAAAAGTTGTATCATAACGTAAATATTGGTCATGAGCCAACATGACCAGTAATAGATTTTTTGTTTTCTTTTTGTGCAAGTAAGATTATAGGACCCATTAAAAAAATGAAAATTAGAAACATCAATTTCTTATTCTCTATTATTTTTCTAAAAAGTAAGAAAATGAGAACAAATCATTCTCTATTAAAATTAAATACTATTTAAAAACAAGTGAACCAAATAAATTTTATATTTTTTATTCTCAAAAAACAAAAAAAACAAAAACTATAATAAGTGCACTATCATTTAGCAGTAAAATTTTAGACATTTAGCAGTAAAATTTTAGACATTTAGCAATGATTTTCATTTCATTGATAAACAATGTGAAAATTTCAAAATCAAAGGTGGATTATTTTCCGTTGAAATTAAGTTTTAGTGACGAATTTTAAATTTCGTCACCAAAAACTCAAGTTCGCTATTTATATATCATTTATTTCATTTATTTCTCACTTTTATTCTCTCATCTCTAATATGTAATTCTTATTCTTTAATTCAATCTCTACTTATTTACTCTTTTATTTTTAATATAATGTAATTCTTTTTTGTTTTTACTTATCTTATTTATTACAACTTATATTACTACTATGTTTAAAAGTTAACTAATTGTTATTTGTGTTTATTTGTAGGAAATATTGAAGATCACAGTAAGATGAAGAAAATCTGGAGACTTATATTTATTTGTAAAAATTTTATTTTAAAAAACATATATTAAATTTTGTAATTTTTTTTTCATTTTTCGTCATTGCAGTATTTCTGCAAAGACGTCTGCTCCAGTTACTTCATATGCCTCTTTAGATCCTGTGATCTGCAATGGGTCTAGATTAGTTCCATTCCCATTTGATATAATTGAGCTAGGCTATATTCAACTAGGTTCATTATTGCTTCAGTTCGAAATTTTACCTCCAACATTTCTGCTACAGGTCTAAGCATGTTTAAGACAAATGCCCTGTGTATGGTATTCGTTTTTTTATTGAAGGTGTAGTACAATTTTTGGTAATCCATGAGCCTCCATAGTCTCCAGTGTAGCTGGCTTCTACTTGGATCTCTTCTATAGTCTATTACCTTGAGAAATATTAGATCTGTTATTTCTCTTGGTAAGCTTTGGACTATGGCTCGGTGATTGTACAGGTATGGAAACCTGTTGGATGACCAATTTGGAAGTGTTCTTCTCCTAACAACTTTTGCTGCTATTCTGAGTGCCATGATTGGTCTAGATAGAAAGTCGGCTACTGTGTTTGATTCTCCCTTGATGTGCCGGGCTTCAAACTTAAATCTGGACAAGGTTTCTGCCCACCTTGTGATCTGTGGATTAAGGATCTCTCCTTCTCCTCTCTTGAGTAATCATTGTAAATACTTATAGTCTATTTCTATGATGAATGGTGTTAGGGAAAGGAAGAAGTGGAACTTCTTGATTCGCTTGACTATTGCAAGTACTTTTTTCTTTAATGAGGGGTAATGACTTTGCGAGCTATTAAACTGCCCTGATTTATAGCCGCATATCCTTCTGTTGCCATCTTTATCCTCAATCAATAATGCTCCCCAATAATTATCATTAGCGTCAGACTGGAGGATGAGCTGTCCATCTTCTGAAATCTTGAAAGCTGGAAGTGATTGACACTACTTCTTTAATTGTTTTACAGCTACCGTTGCCTCATCTGACCATTAGGGGGCTCCTTTTCTGAGGTGCTTTGAGATTTGACTAGTCATCTTTGTCAAATTTTGCACATGGTCTACTGCATAATTGATTATGCCAAGGAACTGTTGAATGTGCTTTCTTCCTGACAGTTCATCCGGCAATTCCAATATCTTTTTTGAGATGTGGGGCTGAGGGAAAAGATCTCTTCTTTTATGTGTAATCCCAGAAAGTCTATCTTACTGAGTCCTATCTGCATCTTTGACTAAGACAGTACTAATTCATGTTGATACGTCAGATCCTTGAACAGCTCTAAATGCCTTGCATGGTCCTCTTTACTTTTGCTGAATATCAGGGCGTCATCAATGTATATCAGACAAAAGTCTGATATGGACCTATAGACTCTATCCATTCTGTTCTGGAATTCGGATGGTGAATTCTTAAGTCCAAAAGGCATCACTTTCCATTCATAGTGGCCGTGGGGTACCACAAAAGCTATTTTATGCCTGTCTGCCTCGTCAATTCCAATTTGCCAAAAGCCACTTTTCATATCAAACTTAGAAAAGACCTTATTTTCTCCCAAAATCCTTTTATCACAAATCGCTTCTTGCCACATTTTTGCTCTAAGTGTTTGTTGATATATAAGGCTGGACTAGCCCAATTTGACTTGGATGGCCTGATCAGTCCAAGATCCAATAGAGCCTGGATCTCTTCCTTGTATAGTTCCTCGTTATGAGGCATGCCTAGATGCGAGGCCGTCTGATGTGGCATGGTCCAGTTGTCCTTGTAGGGCAGGGACACAAAATATTTTTCTCGTGCCTAAAACTTGTTAGGAATTTCCCCACAACACTCTAGTAGGGACTCATTTTGTTCTTTGAACACATGGATCAATTTGATGTTCTGTTTTGTCTTTTTACCATCTCCAAAGATGGCATGTTGGTGCATCCATGGAATAAGGACATCTGGATTTGTAGGTGGCTTTTGGTAAGCCGAGAGGTTAAAAACTTTTTGGAGGTACTTTTGATACCAAAAACAAATCGTTTCTTGCCACATTTTTGCTCTGAGTGTTTGTTGATATATAAGAAGATAGTTGCGGTCATCATGAACGACTAGCCCAATTTGACTTGGATGGCTCGGCGGAACAAGTAAAGAAGAGCCAGCTACGAATCCAAAGATTTAACCGAAGCGGCCATGGATCTCTTCCTTGTATAGTTCCTCGTTATGAGGCATGCCTAGATGCATCTTTTAAGAAGGGTCTAAGTACTTATTCTAGATTTAAATTCCTATTCTTATTTGGCAATAAACTTTAAATCGAACAAACTTGCTTTGGTGGGATTGTATTCATATGATAAAAACAAGACAATGGGACTTATTCCTCTTCAATTTAAAAGACATAAGGCCATTGGGGGCTGATTTAAGTTTCTCCTAAAAGGATTAACAAATACAAAGTTAATTTGTATATCAAATGTCATGTATTAATCAATAATTATTATGTATTAAGTAATAATTGACTTTTTATTTTGTCATTAATTAATAAGATAATTTAATATTAGCATGCAATGAATGATACGTATGTCAAGTGCTACATCAATTAGGACATAAACTTTATATATCAAGTTTGTATGTAGTTGTATAATTACTCAAAGTTTAATGTGTGTGAAGTCAACAAATGTTTAATGTGTGTGAAGTCAACAAATGTAACATGAATTTATATCTCTAAGTGGGACATATTAGATATAAAATAAAGGTAGAGTGAGAGATAGAGTTACCACACCTAACTTACTGTTAGCCCATCTGAGCCTATGGTGTTTGACTTGACAACATATGTCTCAACCACCCTCATATCTCATTCATGAGACCATGGTGCATCACATAATATCAATTAGATCGAATTTTTTAGAAACTCATAATCCTAATTCATAATTAAAAATTAAAAATTCTCTAAGTATTATTAAGTTATATTATAGCCTACATGACAACAATAGTGGTGTCGATAATTATAAAATAGTACCAAATCAAACTAATTTTGAGTTGATGTAAATTAAGGAGTGAAATAAGTGGATTTGATTAGTTATCATTTTTAGATTGTTTATAGGTATTGTTAAGTTACTTTATAATGTAACTTACATCACACCCAACGTAGGTATTTTGTGTTTCGGTTCCGGCTATAGCCCATTCGAGTTTGAGAAGCAATTTGAAAAGTTATTTTGGTTTAGTTCGATTTTCAACACTAGTGAAACGGAAGCCGCAAGCAGCAACAAGCCAATGATTGATTACTGTTGTGATCAACTACTAACAACTACAAAAGAGTGACTTGCCAAAGAGTGTTGACAAGTGTTGACGACCAACTAGTGCAATGGAGTGCCGGTGAGAAGAGTGATGATGTTAAGTGGTGAGCTTGGTAGGTGGTGATGGGTTTTGGTTGTTAGTGAGTGAGATATAGGCTTAGGGTTAGAGTTAAGGTTTCTAACTTTTTTTTACCCTTTTAAGGTGAGGATTGAATGGGGTCGGTCAATGGAAATTTGGGGATCAGGTACTAGATTAACTAATTTATGCTCTTAGATTAACTAATTTATGTTTTTTTTTATGTAATCTAGTCAGTTTGATATTTGATTCAGTTTTAATCCAAACTGAATTTAAATTCAATTAGTTTTAAGAGTTGAATCAAATTGAACCGAAAATCCAAACTAATTTAATGTTTGTTACACCAATAGTGATGCCCAATAACCCAAAAATAATATCTAACCAAACCTTGCTTTATTTGTTTTTGGTAAGCAACCAAGCCATACTTGATTTTGTGGATACAAGGTTCTTATAATGTACTTTCAATTTACACTAAAATATAGCTTACATCTCACAAATAGTCATGCCCAACAGCACGAAAATAACTATCTAACCAAACCATGATTGAGTTTGTGGATACCACTTCTAGATTGACGCAAGTTTGATGATAATGTCAATAAGTCTTGTATCGCTTTGGTTTAGAATGCATCAGGAATATTGCCACACTCTTTTCGTGTGTTACAAGTTTTTGAGGATAAAATGATTAGGGTTATTATAAGTTTGAGCATCAATGAAGAGCCCTTTTATTACACTCACTATTGTTATTAATATTTTGTAGTTAGTTGTGAGCATGGCGATAAAAACGATTATAAATTGAATGAAAATTCAGGTGCTCCCACTGAGGCCGCAAATCAACGAGGCTATGCGCGTTGGATACTTGGACACAATTTTTTTTTTTTTTAATTTACTCCAATCCTTTAAATATTGTAATAAAATATGTAACTAAATCATGTTACATAATATATGCTTGTAAAAAGACAAAAATACCCTAAGGACATGTTTGCTAGGGGGTAGAGGAGTGGGGAGAGGAAAAGAATTTGATTTCTTTTCTATTTTCCACTGTTTGGTTGGATCAAATTTAATGGAATTGAATTTCTCTTGAAATTCAATTTCCATCAAATTGAAGAATTTATATTCCTAATCAATGGGTAAGGATTTCAAATTACTCATTTATTAGAATGCAAAAATTTCAAAATTATCCCCTAAATAAAATTAATTTAAAATAAGTTAAAATGTAAATAATTTATATTTGTTTTCTTAAATTAATAGGATAAATTTATTTAAAAAAAAGAAAAAGCAGTAAAATGATTCGCTGGAAAGTCACAGTAGTTTCGCCGGAGTCTTGCTAGAGTTTCACCGGAGACGCACTTCGCCATCAAAATCGGTACCAATAGAATCCTCATGGGCCGATCTACAACTCTATGGAGTTAGAAATGTTAATATATGTTATTATTTACCTCAAATCTTGTTTAAACGTTTGAAAAAATTTTAACTCTTATATTTCCTATCATACAGTGTATTTTCTTCAAAATTAACACTTTCAATAAGTAAATCATTCATTTATAATCATTATTGTGAACTTAACGTGATAAAAAATGATAGTCAACGGTGGCGGTCAACGGCGGTCAACAGTAGTCAACGGCGGTCAATCTGTAATTTTTATTTTAAAAAATAAAATTCTTTATTTAACTAGGTAATTTCAATAAGCTAACATATTATTCTTTTCAATAATTATAAATATTTAGAAGTTGAATTAATCATATAACTAGTTATGCAATGTTACTTATTTTGATTATAAAATAGTAATGAATTAATTAAAAATATAATATAAAATTAAATGTTTTGTTATTAATTTATTTTCTAGATTAAATAAATTCATAATTTAATTATTCTTTATTTATTAGCAATATTAAAATTAAAGATAATGGGTATATTTATCCAAATAAAAAATTTATAATTTCTTTTTCTTTCAAATTGAATGTGAAACCAAACAATAACAATTAATTTTTACATTGCTCTCCTCTCATCACCTCTCCTCTCTTCTCCTCTCATCTCCTCTCTTAAAATCAAACACCACCTAAATGTAAAAAATACCGTTTGATTTTAAATAAGTCATTTTTGTATCCGGAAAGGATCTGAGTTAAAAAAAGAAATTTGGTACTTTCATGTCACTGGGACGTACCTAGCCGAATTTCCACATATTATTCCAGTCTATTAACCAGAAGAGGGAAAATAATTTGTACACATAAAGTCGTGGATCCGGTGGGGACAGCAGTGACGACTGAACAAGAAAGATCAAAATTCAAAAAGTTGGCTTTTGATAGCTGTTGACAGAAAATTCCCCAAAAGCAAAAGCCAAACATGGTGCCATTATAAATAGTGGTTGATGGGCAGCGTGCAAGCCAAAGCCAAAAAAGATTTTGACGTCGAAATCTAGTAATAGCTCTGAATACAAACAAACAAACAGCGCAAGATTCCATCTCATATATACACACTACAAGAGGAAGAAGAAGATAAGACCAAGTTATTCAGACAAGCTTTCAGCTTTCAGGTGAGTTCTTTCTTTACTTTTGGCAGACCGTATATTGCTTAATGTTGATCGTGTTTCTTTCCCTTTCTTGAATTGTCTTCTTTGCGGTTGAGTCAGCATTTGTGTTGTTGATGGAAGCGATTTTTTTTTTTTTAAAAAAATCTTTCCAACTATGAAAGTTTATACTTTTTGCCTTTTTCTTTATGTGGGGTTGCGTTGAATTTTCTTGTTTGATGACTGAGAAAGTTTGGGGAAAGAAAGGATAGGTTTTTGCATCTCAAGAACTCAATATTCTAAGTTTTTAATAAAAAAGGTTGGTATTTTTCTTTGTTTTGTGCGGTCTAATGATCACAATCTTTATGAGTTTTAAAGACTAATAATGAATTTTAAGGACTAATAAGCTGTAACGTTCTTGGTCTTTCTTACATTTTCTTGGTAACCAAAACTGCAGAGATGGGTTTTTGTGTTTCTGTATACTTTCAGAGGTCAGAAATATTCCATTCCAATCCTATCTCTAATATTTAATAATGAGTGATTGTTGTTGTTAATGATGGAATTTTAGTTGACTACAAATAACAATGTTTAGGACATATCTTGTTGAATTTGTATTTAAAACAATTTTCTTGAGTATATGCATCAAATAGTTACATTTTGACCAAGATTATGTGTACTTGTGTTTGGTTGGTGAGAAACCACGGGCAAGGGGAAAGAAAATGGAAATGCGCTGCAGTTTCAATAAACGTGGCTAGATCATTTTGACTAAGCCATACAGTTGTCATAGGCCTGTGGTCCACCCGAAAAATGTAATTTTGTGCTGGAAAAATTTTGTTGATGTTAATGTCTTAGTTGCCATCTTTATTGGATTGACCTTTTGACAATCTTGGTTTGACTCTTTCTGGATTATGGTATAATCACTCGAATCACTCGATTTTGGCGGTATAAGCTTTAAATTTTTATGACGTAAGAAAGGATGCTTAAACTTTACCACTTGTGTTATTAAATTACAGGATGGACTCAAATTTAGTCTCTATTAAATTGATCGTTTCATTATTAAAACTTCTTTTAAAAAAAATTTTGTGGTTGGTGGTGGATGGAATTTTTTATTCCAATTGATTAGATCTTGAGCCTGACCGACAGCTTCAGCCCTTGAGTATCCAATTTTTTTTGGATTAATCAGTGATGGTCGATCTGCTTGCATAAGGCTTTGTTGGTATTAGGGTTTTAATTATTTTCAAATTCTTCAATGTTGGAACTTTCTGTATTTTCCACCACATCTTTGTATTTATGCATTTGAATACAAAACACAACTTTCAAATTGCTGATTAATGTGTTGGATGGTCCTACTGCATGTGTGGTGTAACAGGAGGCCCAAGACAATAGTTGATTAATTGCAAGTGGTTTTAAGAATAATCACCATGTAGTCATAAAAAGTTCTACTTCTAATTTGGGTCAGTTGTAAATAAGAATGAATTCCACATAATAATAAGTTTTTTAGATTCTGTCGTAAGTAACTTGCCTTCACATGGTAATAATTATTTGTATATTGCAAAAATATATATGTTACATTAAAGCTTTAACATGAAATAAAATATTTCTTTTACAGTTGTTTGATATAATGATTTATTCATTAGAGTTATCATATTTTTGAACTTGCAGTACATAATAACTCACTAGTATGGACACTTTCTTATTGAAGCCAAAATATTTCTAGCTTGTCAAACATGTTTAGAGCTTAATGAAATTGACATGCTCTATTAATTAATAATTAATGTATTTACCTCTATATTACTTTGCACTAAGGATAACTTAGTCAAAATAATAATTTTTGAACTAAACTCTAAGTTCTAACCTCAGGTGTTTTACTGTATATTGCACTTCCTTTCTTTGTGTCTTTTCTTCTTAAAATGTGTAATTTATTCAAATGTCTATTTAGATGAGTGGATTAGTATAATTCAAACAGGTTATTTCTGAAGGCTAACTGAGCCATCTTCACGTTATATTGTAAAAGTTTTGTTGTCATCAGAACTGGATGTCCTATTGACCTTTAGAGATTTTATGTGGGATGCAAATTGCTTATCTGCTAGAGCTGAAATTCTGGATGCAATCCTTTCTTTACCTCTAATTAGTCTTTAGTTCTTGTATAGCTTTGACCAAAAGAAAAAGGTTGTTCCCTAGCCTTGGCTCATTCATCTCCATGCCGTGTGAATTGCAGCTACTGAGTGAACTAGTGTATGTTTGTAAAACGGTCATGAATTGCTGTTAGTCCATTATTGCCATGTAGGATTTCATGATCATACTAAGCATTCATTTACTAGTTTAATCATTCAAATATAGTCGATGCTTTTAGTCATTGTTACTTGTATATATTGGTGTAGTTATTAGTCCTGGGCTTTATAGAGATCCACTTGACTTCAATACACATTTGCTTTCTTAAATTCATTGATATATCATATGGGTAAGCAATAGGTCTGAAATCATGCATCATGTAACTTTGAAGCATTTACCAAGATCATTCCCAATAACAGTCAGGTTGATCTTGCCCATTGTGTCACTTTGATCTCAATGTTAACAATTTTTATCAGACATCAAGGCAGTGGCCATGAATTAGCTCATCTACTACTTTCTTTAATAACATAAACACCAAACACTTCAGTAGGATGTACATAAAATGCTTTTGTGATATTTTGAGAACCAGTTGCGTGAAGCAAACTATTGCTCACAGAGTATACATTTCTCTTTGACACTGGCAGGAGGAGCTTTTCAGGCACTGTTAATTGTTATAATATTTTATTGTTGATTTATGCTCTCTTCGCATGGGTTGCGTCTTGACAAAGAGAACTAAACAAACACCAGGCTACGAGGAGCCTACTGTTCTTGCTGCTGAAACACCTTGTCAGTCATCATCCTGCTCCTGTACAATTCCTGCTACTATTTATCCTTATTTTACATGTGCTTAATCATTTATCTTGCATTTGTGTTACTGGATCCACATCACAATTTTCATCGTCTTTCTCTAGGTCATTGTTTTGTGCTTTTAAAGTGATAATCAGGCATTTATTTTCTGAAAATTAGAATGGTATGGATCAAAATACCTGCACCTTGAAATAAATCTCTAAAAGTAAAATAGAGAATAGGATTTCTTGGATAATGGAATATGTTCAAGATTCGATTTTCCTGTGGGACAATAACAAACTTAAAGTTTTCTAGAACATGTGACATAATTAGATGTTTGTGCGCATATTTATGGTTTTGCAGGCTCTGGAACATCCTAGCTGGGGATGATTGAGTTTACGAATGATGTGGATGTTTATTAGAAATAGTCCCAAAGTCATCAGCATCGTAGTTAATGTTGAACCTGGATTAATAATATTTTAAATAGTGAAACCTAATAGTGTTTAGTTTGTCCAGTCTTAGTTGTTAGTATGCTGCTAAAGATGAACCTGGATATTTATTGTTTAGAATCAGCTAAGGATTTTTAATTAGACTGATTATTGGAAATAATGTCATGTTTCTCATTTTTGCAGTTACTGTTTGTGAAGTAGAAGCCTTATATGAGCTTTTTAAGAAATTAAGCAGTTCAATTTTTGATGATGGGCTTATTCACAAGGTATATTTCCTATTGTTGGTTTTGAAGTGAAATATAAATTCGCCTCTGTTAGTTTTGATAGCTTGGTGGTTATTGGACATGGCATGATTTTAACTTACTATAATGTGATATAAAATTATGACATTTTAATCAGTTCATCTTTTAAGACTAGCTAACTCTATGCTATTTTCTTAGCAGGAAGAATTCCAACTTGCCCTCTTTAGGAACAAAAATAAGAAGAATCTTTTCGCTGACAGAGTGAGTAGTGCTGGCTCCTAATATTTGATTTTCATTTGCTGGCATGGCAGGCATGCAATTAGATGTATTTTTGTCACTTTTCATGTTTCACCCAGTTAGATGTATTGTATTGAGCTGATGACTTATAATCAGAACTCCAAAAGTAGTTGTAACCATAATGTGATGATTCTAAGTTGTTCCCTCTGTTATAAGATGTTATAAAATTCTAGCTCTATGACTTTCTCTCATTTGAAGACCGTGTTGTAATTTTAGCATTGCAAATGCTGCCATATTCTTCCCTGATGTTACTTCTGTTTCTAAGTTACTTTATTGTTTTGGCAATATTGTAGATTTTCGATCTTTTTGACTTGAAACGCAATGGGGTTATCGAGTTTGGTGAATTTGTTCGATCATTGGGTGTCTTCCATCCACATGCACTTGTGGAGGACAAAATTGCTTGTAAGATCAATTTCTCTCAATGGAATCCTTGCACATATTTCTGCTTATTAATATTACCATGCTTTTGTTGTCACTGAGTGCATTATTATCTACTAAGCTAGCAACAATCTTTTCCCAGTTGCTTTCAGATTGTATGATTTAAGGCAAACTGGGTTTATTGAGCAGGAGGAGGTAAGTGTGTCAATTACTTTGATTATGTTTTTCTCGAGCATATTTCAAGATCTTTTATAATAGTTTGTTAGGGGTGCTCCAATGCATCTTGAAATGTACATTCAGCAAAATATGCTTATAATTTGATACCACCTGACAGTTAAAGGAGATGGTTTTGGCACTTCTGCATGAATCAGATCTTATACTTTCAGATGATGTGATCGAAACCATTGTGGATAAGGTGCAGATAACTCAACCTTACAAATTATGCTCTTTTGTGATTATTTGGCCCAAAATTTCTGAAATTTTGTGTCCATTACACAGACCTTCGGTGATGCTGATACAAATGGTGATGGAAAAATTGACCCAGAAGAGTGGAAAGAGTTTGTGAAAAAGAATCCATCTCTGATAAAGAACATGACTCTTCCATATTTACAGTGAGTATTACGTTGCTTGTGCATCTGTTCACTGATTAAAATTATAGTGATATAGAGATACACTCTCCAGCACACTAGAAATAGTAAGTTCGAATGTGAATAATTTCAAATGTGGTTTGGTGATTTACCAAATTCTTGTGACAGAATTTTATTGCTTTTTGGCCATTTCTCTGAAAACTTGCTTACCTAGAAGGAATCTTAAGGAGCCATTTCTGTTTTACAGGGATATAACTTTGGCATTTCCCAGCTTTGTTTTAAGTTCTGAAGTTGAAGACTCAGAAATGTAGGCTCATAACAAATCTACCGGGTATCAACCTCCTTGCTCTGCAGTGGCATTATCAATAAAAATGCTACAAGAGACCTTTGGCTTTCAACTTTGCTTGATTTTTTATACAAGGGCAACAGAAAAGGCAGCCTAGGACTCAAGTTTATGGCTCCCTCAAGCATAGCCAACTGGCCAGATGTGTTTGCCCAGCTGCCCTATTTAGCAACCTTAATTCGTTCTCATAACGTGGGGCTGGTACAAACGAAATGCACATATAGGTTTTGTTTAGGTTAATGTGGTCGTAGCATGAGAAATTTCCTTTTTGTTAAGGTACCAAGAAGAGGTATATTTGTAGTTCAATTCTCGTTTGTTTAATAAATGGATTTTTTTTTTCTTCCCGTGTGATTTTGGGCAAACTATGCTGTTAGAAATAATTTCCATATAGTTTTTTTTTTGGGGGGGGGGAATTCAAGTTGAATAGCTGAAGAAAAATGGGTGAGTGTTAGAAGAACAGCCCTTTGTTGACATGGCTTTCCAGAAAGGCATCTTAAACTTGAAAGATTGGCTTGGGTATTTATAGATGTAAGAGGAACCCACTTTTGACGGTTGGGGTTATACAGGACATTCACCTCCCACTATACATATATGCCTTTGTTTTTTTTTTGTTGATTCTCCAATTGCTACGTCTTTATCTTAAGGAAGTCAATTACTTGTTTTACTAAAAGTTCAACCCAAATCGTGTTCCCCAAAAAACAATTGTTTATGTCCATAATTATCGAATTGGATTAGTGACAAAATGACTCATGGGCTGGGGCAAGCATAGCAATTATTCAAATTGAGCGGCCCAAGTTCTACAGTACGCGGCAGTCTCTGAGTGGTCAATAAGTTCCCGCTTGTGAGCGCATTAAACAGTAACACCTAGAGGATAGGACAATGACACCTTGTCAATGGCCCAAAGGCCATGTTACTCTCGTTGACATGAGGGATGCGTAACACGTGGCGTTTGGAGAGTGAATCAGCATAGCCAACAATGGTTGCCTCTCAGCGTCACTTAGCATTCTCTTCACTTGTCTTTACTTGTTATGTGTGTGTGTGTCTGTCAATGATAAGTGTGTGATTCTGATAATTGACTTTTTCCTCTTCTTTTCACATAAATACTAAGTGAGTTTGCTACGAATTAAAACGTGTTTGAACCCACGCGCCGTTAAAGCGATTGAGCCATGGCTGCTATACAGAAATTGACTTGCAGTTTTTCTTTTTTCGTATGAAAATGACTTGCAGTTGAAGAACCCTTACGATACCCATCATTAATTTTTGTTTTAATTATTCACGGGAAACAGAGAATTTCATGTTTTAATATTTTATAAAAATCGTGCTTAAACATTAAAAGTGTTCAAGCTTCAATGAATACTCTCAAATTTAAAAAATCATAAGTATTCCTTTTAGAAAAATTCTTTTAAAATAAATATTAAAAAAAGTTATTGAATATTATAATTTTGTGGGTTAGTAAACTAATTCTCAATATTCGTAGAGGTGATATGAAATTCTTAAAATTGAATTCCTCTAATGTTAAAATTGTTGTGCGATCGGCAACAATTCTTTACTTAGTTAGCGGACACTTGCTTCATTCTTAAGTTCGAAGATTCAAGTCAATTTGTATATATTTATTTATTATTTTCTTTAGTTTTAGATTTATGAGTTAAACTTGAGATAATTGTAAAAGATATTAGATCAAATTTCAAGTCTTCGCATGTATAAATTATATTTCTAAACTTGATTTTAACTTGGATACATTGAAGCAGGTCCGATAAGCATTAGATCAAGTTTTAGGTCTTGGTAGACATATTGGACAGCATTTAAATATTTTATAAAAATATTTTAAATGCTTTATTAGAACTAAAATTAAATGAACCATAGATTTTATTTTCATATCATAAGTAGGGGTGGCTTTAAGCAAAGGTGAATAAGGTGGTCGCCTAGAGCCTTATATGTTAAAAAGACCTCATTCTGGCTGTCTAATTCTCATATGTTAGAAGATTTTTTTTTTATTTCCTTAATATACTGAAATTAATTTTTTTTACTTACTTATAATAAGAAAACCTATTTTTTAAGCCTCTCTTTAATTGATAATTATCTTACCGTTAAAACGTTTTGCATAAATTTTATATTTGATAACCTTAATGTTAAAGAACTATAATTATTAATTAAAAGTATTAACTATTAATTCATTATTTTTTTTTCCTAGAAAAATATTAAAAAACTATTTATCAATTTTAAAACCCTTAATTATTTAACATTATAAAATTTCTTGCACTCTTCTTTATAAAGAAAACTATTACATTTAGTTATTTACTTTTGAAGTAAAAAAAAAAATAATTTCTTGAAATAATAATCTCAAGAAGTTAAAAAAAAATCTTCTTGATTACTTTTCATTTTTAAAATTTTTTATTGTCTTATTGATTGTTAATATTTAATATATAATTAAAAAATAATTAAATTTTAAAAATTTTTATATTTTTTTTAAGTATTAAAGCTACTAAATATAAGAAGGTTTCATAAAAAAGTTTAGCCTAAGACCCTTTATACTCTTAGAATTGGCCCTAATCATAAATAGCCATCCAAATCGTTAATAATGAAAGATAGGATATGTGCGGCTTAATTTAGTATACATGGTAACAAATAGAAGTTCACAAAATGATTGGATAGACTAATTACAATCCAAAGTACTCTTGATAAGGTAGTAACTAATTATAATTAATATTCAAAAAAATAACCATAATTAAATGTAGAGGACAGATCAATCAATGAGTATTTAGGCCACGTGTACACCCAAGAAAAGTCGAAATAGCCATACGCAAGATGACCAGATTAGCCGAGTACGCAAGAGAAACATCAAGTTTGTAGAACTCCAGTTCCACGCGAGTAACTCGCGCGTGTAACGATCACAGCCTCTATATTCAATAGATCATGTATAAAAATCATGCGGACATAAGCCCAATTTTCTTCTCATACTTTCCGGTTTCCACAGCAAAATAAATAACAAAAACAGAGTACTTCACTTCCATTAGATTCGATCCACAGAATCTGATTCCGATTCCGATTCCGATTCCGATTCCGATTCTTAATACAGAAATCAGATTATCCCAGGAATCCAAATCCAAAAGACATAACAAATATGTGTATTTTTTTAATTTAATTTTTTTTTTCTTAACTTTAGAGTTACCAAATCAAATTCTTGAGCAGGTAATATTCGAATCCAATACCCTTTATCGAGGAAGAAAAAATTAGAATTTCTGTCTTTTTCAATCTGCTTTGTTCGAAAGCTGAAATTTGTTTGAATTTGTTGCTCTGACAGTATCCAATGGATTTTGTCTTCAAGAACTTTGTCCAGGAACTGATTTCTGGCGTTAATTCTTAGCTGGTAATTAATTTTTTATATTAGTTCTACTGTTATTTGTGCATAATTTTGGCTTTGAGGTTAACTTTTTAGAGATTGCTAGCTGAGAAATTGTGGGAAAATCAACTAAAATGTATGCGTTAGAATGCAGCCTTATTTGGTATTGTATTAGATTTTTTATTTATCCACTATTAACTAGACGAAATATAACGTCTTTATTGGTTTGGTATATGTATTTGTATTGGTTTATATGAGTACATATATTTTTTTTCTTTGCTGTTGTTGCAGCATGTATTAAGTTTGTATTGAGTTGTGATTTTGGTCAATACCAGTTAGTGGGTTATCTGTAATGCAATCAGTTGATGAGAGTGAGGAAAAGAGGAGTTTGAAGCGATTAAGATCACCTTCTTCTTGCGATATGCCTTTGACGGACAACACCGCCCCACAAACTATTGATGACTGTGTTCTCTTCCCTCTTGAAGAGATAGTACAATCGCCATTGCCCGGATATGTCGCACCAACTTCAATCGGTTTTAGTCCTGATGATAATCTAATAACGTACTTGTTAAGTCCAGATCACTCCTTGAGTAGGAAGGTCTTTTCTTTTGATCCCAAGACTTGCAAGCAAGAATTGCTTTTTAGCCCTCCAGATGGTGGGCTTGACGAGAATAATATATCACCAGAAGAGAAATTAAGGAGGGAAAGGTTAAGGGAGCGTGGGTTGGGAGTTACGCGATATGAATGGGTGAAGACCAGCTCGAAGAAGAAAATGATCATGGTTCCTTTGCCTGACGGGGTTAGTTCAACTCCATTATATTGTAATAATTGTTGAATCAATGCCTTATGACAATCACTTTTTACATTACCATTTTAGTTCTGTAGAGCCCTTTCATGAGGTAAATTTCTATATGTTAGCATTTAACTTCCAAATCAATTGTTTGTATCCCCTGTGTTATTGCCACAAATGTTGTGTGTTATCCAGTTACCATGATGATTCTGTTTCTTTTTTTCCACAGATTTATTTTCAGGATCTTTCTTGTTCGAAACCAGAGCTGAAGCTATCAAGTTCATCATGCTCACCAGTCATTGATCCACATCTGTCCCCAGATGGTACTATGATTGCTTTTGTTAGAAATTGTGAGTTGCATGTGCTGAATCTCTTGACCAATGAACAGAGACAATTAACACACGGTGCTAATGGAAACACGGTGGTAAGTGCCAATTTATCAGTAATTGCAGGGGGGAATATTTGCTGTCTTAAAAAGATTAGAGGATAATCTCTATGTATGCATTTTAATAATTTGACCAAACCGTTTAATCTCAACTAATCAGTTTTCTGAATTTTAAATCTGGTGGATTTTTATTGGCTGGTCCTAGTACAATGTGTGCTTCACTTAATCTTCTTCTAGGATCAAATATTATTGTAAGCAGTGGTTGATGATTTCTTTACTCCATAGCTTGACCCTTTAATCTTTATTGAATAATAATGACACATAGCCATGGGAGCTAAGAAGAATGCATTTCAAGCTCGAGTAGTTTGGCCATGGTCTTTTAGTGGCTGCATTCTCCCATGGTCTTCTGGAACTATGCAATCAACTTGTATTAAAACTTCATATATCATTTTGATTACTTTAACCTATGTCCCGAATTTATGCAAGATCAGGATAAAAGGTTGCCAAGTGCGAGTTACCAATTTGTTAAAGCATTTGTGGCTTTATGTATTTCAACTCTTATAGCTCATGATTTTCTAAGGATGTCTATGCTATGACTTTTGGCAAATGAAAGGACTTAAAGTTCTTATATAAAATTATTTTATGATTCTGTTGTCTTGAATATGACTCTAGCGTTTTATGTGTTGCAGACTCATGGCCTTGCAGAGTATATAGCTCAGGTGACAATCTCTTCAAATCTCTTACCTAGTTACCTTCCATATATTTGTTTCTGGGCTCTAATTTGTTTTTATTTCAATATTGATGCTATGACTTCCTGCTTGGAGATAGATTGCCGCTTTTAGGAAGATGAAAGCAATTAAAAATTATGATCAATGGTGATTAATTGTTTCTCTTTGGTTGTGTATTAAGTACTCAGCTTTCTGAATTTTGCTGATTGCAGGAGGAAATGGATCGGAAGACCGGGTATTGGTGGTCACTTGACAGCAAGTTTATTACCTTTACACAAGTTGATTCTTCTGAGATACCCCTTTTTAGAATTATGCACCAAGGTAAAAGCTCAGTTGGTTCAGAGGCACAGGAAGATCATGCTTATCCCTTCGCTGGAGCCTCAAATGTCAAAGTTCGCCTAGGTGTAGTCTCTGCTGCTGGAGGTCCTGTCAGTTGGATGGATCTTCAATGTGGGGGAACTGATCAAAATTATGACGAGGAGTATTTGGCCAGAGTCAACTGGATGCATGGTAATATTCTAACAGCTCAGGTTTTGAATAGGTCTCAAACCAAATTGATGGTCCTGAAGTTTGATATCAAGACGGGCCAAAGAAAAGTTATATTGCTGGAAGAACTTGATTCATGGGTTAATTTACATGACTGTTTCACACCTCTAGATAAAGGTGTCACAAAATATTCTGGAGGATTTATCTGGGCTAGTGAGAAAACCGGATTTAGACATCTTTATCTGCACGATATTAATGGCACATGCTTAGGACCAATCACGGAAGGTGACTGGATGGTGGAGCAAATTGTTGGTGTTAATGAGGCTTCAGGGTATGTGTATTTCACTGGAACTCTAGATGGACCTTTGGAGTCTCACCTTTATTGTGCCAAACTATACCCAGACTGGAACTGTACTTTAGAGGCCCCAGTGAAACTAACTAATGGGAAGGGAAAACACGTTGCTGTCCTTGATCATAATATGCGCAATTTTGTTGATTTTCATGATTCCCTTGATTCTCCCCCAAGGATTTTACTTTGCTCTTTGCAAGATGGAAGTCTAGTGCTGCCTCTGTATGAGCAGCCATTAACTGTTCCTAGAATAAAAAGGCTTCAACTTGAGCCTCCAGAGATAGTTCAGATACAGGCAAATGATGGGACTGTGCTCTATGGTGCTTTATATAAGCCTGATGAATCAAGATATGGACCTCCGCCTTACAAAACCTTGATAAGTGTTTATGGTGGTCCATGTGTTCAGCTTGTATGTGATTCTTGGATAAATACTGTTGACATGAGAGCACAATATCTACGAAGCAAAGGCATTTTGGTGTGGAAGGTTTGTATTCCTCACTAGACACCTTAAGCTAAATACTGTTATCCACAATAATCAAAATTTCTTAGCCCATTTTCTGATTGCAAACCGTTGTGCTTACTTCTTATTTACTCTCTGATTTTAAATGAACAAATGTGAGAAAGCACCCTTTGCTACACAGAGCATTTGTGAACATGTCTAGTGAGGCTGCATGATTTTAGGTGTCGACTTAAGTTTTTCCTGAAACTGCCATGGCTTACGGCTGACTTGTGAGACTTTTACTTGTCATCTCCATTTGTGTTGTTTGAATTTCATTTGGTGCACAGGTACTATAGCTAAAAATTATCTTCACCAATTGAATAGTTTTATTTTTTCTCATTGTTTGCAGCTAGATAACAGGGGAACTGCACGACGTGGTTTGAAGTTTGAAGCCTCTATCAAGCACAATTGTGGACGTATTGATGCCGAGGATCAGCTGACTGGAGCTGAATGGCTCATCAATCAAGGGCTGGCAAAAGTTGGCCATATTGGTTTGTATGGCTGGAGCTATGGTGGTTATCTCTCAGCAATCACTCTTGCTAGGTTTCCAGATGTCTTCCAATGTGCCGTATCTGGTGCCCCTGTTACATCCTGGGATGGATACGACACATTTTACACCGAGAAGTACATGGGATTGCCTTCCAAGGATCCTGTTGGTTACGAGTACAGCTCTGTGATGCACCATGTTCACAAGATGAAAGGGAAGTTGTTACTGGTGCATGGCATGATTGACGAAAATGTGCATTTTAGGCACACGGCAAGGCTTATCAACGCACTTGTGGCAGCCAGAAAGCTTTATGAAATATTGATCTTCCCAGATGAACGTCACATGCCTCGTCGTCATAGGGACAGAATTTATATGGAAGAGAGGATTTGGGAGTTCATAGAAAGGACTTTGTGAAATAATCTTTTTTTCCCCCCCTTTTAAGATTATGCTATTTTACAGTCTAGATTAGATTATTGGCCTCAGTTTTCCTTCAAATGAATTGATTCTTTTAATGTTTCCTCTTGCATTTATAGAATCTGGGTGTGGTGGTTTAAATAACTTCCTTATGTGCATCTTGCATCATGCCTGGATATCAAATATAGTCTGTGGATTGTCATTTTGGATTGTGCTTCTGGTAAATTACAAATCCATTCCATTATGCATATATGGCTCAGAAAATTTATGTCTAGTTTTGTAGCGAATAATGTTTAACAAAGTAATACTGACGTGACATATTGCGATTCATCATATTATAAATATTGTATAGTTATTGCATGTTAGTTTGTACAAATTGTTTATACAAATGTTTATGATTTTAGAATTATTCCTTACAAGATGAACATGTACAATTTTTTTTTTTTTATATTTGTCATGATTTTATTAGATTGTGTACACCAATTTTCAATGTACTATAACCTTTGTCCACTTTTGTTATTCATCAAGTAAATACAATAAAAAATACTATAAACTCTTTTATTTTCACATTTTTTAGAGAAAAATGTATGTTCTATTGTGTTTTGGACTTCAGGATACAATTCATTATCGTTATAAAGATTTCGATTAAGTTTTTTAATTAAAAAAATGCTATTTAAAAAAAAAAATCAGTAGTGTTCAATTTAAAAATAAACAAAAAACAATTAAAATTCCGTATTAAACTTCTACGCAAGAAGACATAAACAAAACTTTTATAAAAGCGCACCTAGGGATGGTGAAAAACAATCGGATACGCCCTGGACTCGAACTATTCAAACCCGATTTTGTCCGCCCGTATTAATAAAAATGTGGATCTTATTCGGAAGCACCACACCACAAAAATAATAATAATAAAATAAATATGATTCAACTTGTTAAGGTAATTGTTTTGTTCATTTGTTGAACTAATTTTTTATTCATTACTTATTTTGTTCACTTTTTGAGCTAATTTTCAATATACTAAGGTAAAAATTCGAAATACTTCTCTCAAAATGTATTGGATATTCAGATTAAGATATCCTTTTCTAGATTTTTACAGAATCCGGATTTGGATCTTTAAACCTGAAGCGGGTAAATAAAATTCAATCTGGATGCGGTTAACGGCCGTTACATTCACCTCAAAACTCCGTTAATTGTCCTCCAAGCTTTGAGTCAAAGTAACGAAAGTCATTCTAATCCGGCACTATATATTTAATTCATGTAAGTTCAACACGTTAACGCAGACAGTTACTAGTATTCTCTCTCTCTCTCTACCAAGCGGAAGTTTCTGGAGAAAATTCCTTATTTCTCGGAAACTTGGGAAGAAAGTTTCAATGTTTCTCTTTTCGATAATTTAGATTCATTTCTTCATTTCAGCTTCTCCGAGGTATGAGTTTTTTTTTTTTTACTTTATTTTTAATATTTTTTGCCTGTGGATTTGATTGTCAAGATTCTACATTGCTCTAATCTGTTTGGTATATAGAATAATTAAGATCTTTATATATATCTTTGTTGATCGCTCGAATCCGCTGTTATTTTTTTTTTATGATCTAACGGAAGTAAGCGTAGATTTCGATTATTTGTTACTGCTGAGAAATTGTTAAACAAATTATTAATTAAGGAAATCAGGATATTATGCTTTGAGAAGTCTCCCTAAATCGAGTCTTATTCAACAGTTTTGCTTGGTCAAATTATATGTTATTTTCTTTTATATTTAGAAATATAAGTCAATTTTCCTCTACAAAAAAATAAAATCTTATTTTCACTTGAAAAAGAAGAGAATTGAATAGAAAATGAGCTGCTTGAATTTTTTTTGTCATCAAGCATTTTGTTTCCAAAATTTTGGACATGGTAGTGTGTCTTGTAGTTTCTGATCGCTGAAATTTATGTTTATTGTAGGGATTTGGTCTCGAATTCACGGTGAGGCTACATAAACCCTAGCCTTTTGGGGGAAATTGTGCGCAATATTGAAAATGGAATGAAATCCTTTATCAGGATTTCAATGAGTGACACAAAACTTATCACCGTGGAAGATTTCTTACATTGCTCTTGAGATTTCGTGTCTTTATCTTTAAATGACTTTTGGTTTCCTATAATGCCTTAGGGTTTAGTTTTTTAGGTACAAATTTAGAGTTTTCACAGTTCATTGACTTAGGGTTTTGTATTTGACATTTTGGAAGCTGTTGAACTTGTGTGATTGGGATATACGGAGGTTAGAAGTTCTATGCATTAGTTGGGCAATAATATAATTTAGACAGGTTTTAGATCTTCAGGAGGAATAATGTCGATGGCCAGTGTAGCTCTCAGTCCAGTGCTCGAAGAGTCTTTGAATTTTCCTGGTAATTTCACCCATCGACATGAGAAGCTTTCAAGTGACTCAATCTTGATCTTTCTGAGTGTTGGTGGCTCTGTGATTCCCATGCGTGTCATGGAGTCAGATTCAATTGCTTCTGTGAAATTGAGGATTCAGAGTTATAAAGGGTTTTTTGTGAAGAAGCAGAAACTGGTTTTTGAAGGACGAGAACTGGCTAGGAGCAATTCTCGTGTCAGGGACTATGGGCTCGCTGATGGTAATGTTTTGCATTTAGTGCTTAGACTTTCAGATCTCCAAGCTATCACTGTGACCACCACATGTGGGAAGGTGTTTGAGTTTCATCTTGAGAGGGGCAGAAATGTTGGTTATGTGAAGCAGCAGATTGCAAAAAAAGGAAGAGAGTTTGTTGATCTTAAGGATCAAGAACTGATATGTGATGGTGAGGAACTTGAGGATCAGAGACTTATTACTGATATATGTAAAAGCAATGAAGCTGTGATTCATTTGCTTGTTCGAAGGTCTGCTAAAGTAAGGGCTAAACCTGTTCAGAAAGATTTTGAAGTCTCCATTGAGGCAACAGATTTAAACGAAAAGGGAGCTGATGTTGTTGGAGAACACCAGTTGGAGACACTATTCACGGGATATCAGGTCAGAAAAAGGAAGCTGTTACAAAATTATTTCCTTTTGGAACCTTTAATTGTTAAGTCCAATTTCAAACTGCCAATAATGATCAAAAGGCTAATTAGCTCAACTTTTGATGGGTTAGAGAGAGGTAATGAACCCGTTCCCTCCTCAGAGGGATCAGGAGGGGCTTATTTTATGCAAGATTCATTTGGTCAGAAGTACATTTCTGTCTTTAAGCCAATGGATGAGGAGCCAATGTCTGTGAACAATCCGCGAGGGTTGCCCATATCTGTAGATGGTGAAGGATTGAAGAAAGGCACACGTGTGGGAGAAGGAGCATTGAGGGAAGTTGCAGCATACGTTTTGGATCATCCAAGGTATGCAACTTACTCTCTTCATGATGAGGGGAGGGGCTTTGCTGGGGTTCCCCCTACTGCTCTGGTCAGGTGCTTGCACAAAGGATTTAGTCATCCAAATGGTTACAAACATGATCTCGAGAATGTAAAGATTGGATCACTGCAGATGTTTATGGAAAATGTTGGAAGCTGTGAGGATATGGGCCCTCATGCATTCCCAGTGGATGAGGTTCACAAGATCTCTGTTTTGGACATAAGGTTGGCAAATACAGATAGGCATGCTGGGAATATATTGGTTAGCAAAGATGAAGGAGGTCAGATCAGGCTTATTCCAATTGACCATGGCTACTGCCTGCCCTATATTGTATGTCCTTTTTCTTTTCCTCTTTATCCATAATGCTTGATACTGGTTGAATAGTCTCTGCTCATTGTCATTACACTCTTTGTGGAAGACATTTCGTGGTATGAATTAGACCTTTGTTCGTGTTTTCTGTTAAATATCTTTGTGATGATTGCTATGGAACAACTTTGTTATCAACACTTTTGGAACCTTACTCTCATTTTGCCAAAGGCAATTGCATGATGCCTTATAAATGGTCAGACATTGTTTGTTATTTATGTGAGTTATGCTGTTAATGTGCTGCACAAATAAATGAATAGGCTTTAGCCATAGAAGTTCAAATTCTAAGCTCCTTTTCTCCTGATATTATGCTATACCACTTATCTTTGATCAGATGTCCTTGACGCATGTAATGGCACAATTATGCTTGGTTTTGAAGTTTATCTTAAAAAATTTTAAACTCTTGCCGATACATCAAGAAATTTATCCTTTTGACAAGTCACCATCTTGACCTGTTAGATTCTTTGACAACAGACTATCCTGTGTAGTCTAGGTATCATTTGATCTTGGATATTGGACTTCTCAGCCATTAATTCCATCACTTCTCTGATGTTTGCATCTTTTCACTACAGTTTGAAGATTGCACATTCGACTGGCTCTACTGGCCACAAGCTCATCAGCCTTACTCTCCTGAGACCATTAACTACATCAATGCACTGGATGCTCAAAAGGATATTGAACTTTTGAAGTTCCATGGTTGGGACATACCCCCTGAGTGTGCCCGGGTTCTTCGTATTTCCACTATGCTCCTGAAGAAAGGTGTAGAGAGAGGACTTACTCCCTTTGACATTGGTTGCATCATGTGTAGGAAAACGCTGAAAGATGAGTCTGTGATCGAGCAGATTGTCCGTGAAGCACAAGATGCTGTGCTCCCAGGAACAAGTGAGGATGGATTTCTTGAATCTGTGGCATCAATCATGGATCGTCATCTTGATGATCTAACTCCACAAGATGGCCAAGTAGAGTGATTGCATAATACGTGCATATCTTGCACTTGGCCATTGATGATAGTTTGTATTTCTGTAGTGCACCTTCATCATTTGTAGGTCTTCAATTTCTATTTGGTTTCGTTTGTTAGCTGAACTTGTTCAACATCACTTGCCTAACCTTGTTCATATGTGGTACCCTTTGCGCAGCTATCCAGTCCTTCAAGCTCTGACCTACTATTGTGTTGTGGATATGCGAGTTCTTTTCAGTGGCACTTAATTGTCTATAATTGTTCTCAGTGCAACGGTTTTGTGGATATTGAAATGCATGTCTATTAGTAGCATTAAGATTTAAAAGACATTGCAGAATGTTGAAGCTTGGCTGAAATGAATGGTAATGTGTGACCGGTTAAAACTTTTCATGAAACTGGTAATGTCCTTTTTGTCAATTCAACGGTGAATGAATTGGAATCACTAAATACTATATTAGGTATACGATGAATGACTAAAAATTTAATTAAAAAATTATGTTGAAATTTTGTAGTTGGTGAAATTTTCCTTCGTTATTTTTGTTTTCTTTTTCGATTAGGTACCGTTCTAAATATGGCTTGGGTTTAAGGATGTCAAAGATTCGACCACTCTTCGTCCTCATTCTTGAGGTCATCTATTGGTGTGATACTGTGATTGTGGAAATATAAATTTTCCTTGGATTCTCCTCCTTGTTTTTTGGAGAAAATTTTTTGTCAGACTTTAGATAAAGTATATCAGTGCGAGGCTTGCCATACTTTTTCATACCTCCTAAATTGGGAGTTGATTTTCAAGCTGGTTTCGAATGGACTATCTTAAGTCTTACTGACTGAATTGTAATATCAATTAGAATTATATTATATAAAACTAAAAATAAAGTCACAAAAACTGGATTATTTAAAAAAATAAAAAAAGAAAAAGAAAAAAGTGACAGCGGTCTTCTCAACATATTAATCGGAAAGGTCAGGTTTGTCCTTCTGAAAACAACATTTGGATTATTTTGTAAGAAATGATAACTAATAGAGGCCATAATATAAATAAGTATTGTTTCCCACGAAAAACGGTAAAACTTACGTACTAAGCAACTATCTCATATATCATACGCCACCAGCAATGACTTCAAGAAAGAACAAAAAGTCAAGTCCTGTCCACCGTTGGATGAGCTGACCATTTTTCATCTGATTCTTGAACGGCAGATCATAACATTTGGTATTTCAGAACATGGAACCCCCTTCTATCATCTCGTTTACCTGAGCATAGGGGTCTGAATTTTTTGTTGCATAGGTTTCACCGCTACAATGCTCAACTCATGATTGTTTTGAATGCCTTACGATTGTTTTGTCCCTTTAAGCTTCCTTCGTAATTGATGGCATTTATAAACCCTCGGCTTGCTTTGTCTGGGACAAGAAAAAGGAAGCTCTCTCTTTGCATTCTAAATGTTGTCTCAGTTGGCCGCAGTTTATCTTCCACATGCTGGATGGCTTAAGAATGTTTGTCTCTTTGATCTTATTCTTTTGTTGATGGCATTCGTATACTCTAGGCTGCCACTGTGGGAAAAGAAAAGAAGCTGTCACTTTGAAATCCATTTATTATTTTAGTGTTTTATGTCAGTAAGCTTCCTTTCACTTTGATGCCTTTTGAAGCTCATATCGTGGCAGCACTCGAATCTCTTACTGTTTTCCACAACATCTTATGAAACTGCATCAGATTACATCAATTTCTTCATATTTAGAAGCTATAAGCTACATTCATGCTCACCGACTATTAACTTTTTCCTCAGCACATTTCACAAGCGGCTTGCTTTTAGCATATTTATTTTCTGAATAAAATTGTCTTAAAGCATTGCACAATTTACAAGTGCAGCAGGATGCTCTGAGTTCCCCCGCAAACTGGCACTTTGCTTTGTTTAAAGTGTTTCTATAAAACCTCCATTCTTGGAATCATTTGCCCTGTTAGTAAGCCCTTGTGCATACGTACCGTGATGTGAATCGAAATAATCTGTGCAAGCCTGATCTCATAATGCTCGAGCACGAAGTCATAACAAATTAATTTTCTACAAGTTCCAGATTGGTGTCATAGAACTCAACGAGGCCTTGTATTTGTGCCCGACGCGGCGATTTATTATTGACTGTTTTGACCGTTTTAATACAATTTACTATCTTTTGGAAAAGAATATATACAAATAAATAGCTCAACCCATGAACCAAATAAGGCTCGCAGTTGCCCTGAAAAAAAAAAAAAAAACTGACCCTATCGGGTCAAGGTCGGGCTCGGGCTTTATTCGAGCCCGACCAAATATTTATTTTAATTTTTTAATATTTAAATAATTTAAATTTAGTTCCCCTAATATATTAAAATTTAAAACTTTAAAACTTTTTTTAAATACCATAAATATAAAAATTACTTTACTCAACATCTCAACCATAAATTATATAAATAACTAAACATAAACAAAAACAATGTCTAATACAAATAAAAATACACAATTCAATTCCACAATTTCAAGTTTTCAATAAGGAATTTATCAGTTTAACAAACGACAATTCACAACCCAATATAAAAGAAAAAAGAAAAAGCTATCACAATACTTGTGTGCCACAATCTTCTTCATCTACAAATTCCTCTCCAATGAAAATTTCACTTTCAAGAATTCTTTTTGTAAGAAAAGAAAAAACAAAGTACGAAAACAATTTAAGTATATAAAATTGTTACTAAACCAATTATTTAAATATTTTGTACATTTTTTATATTCATACCTTTAGAGCTTGCCCACAACCAATATTGAGTGCACATAAATGCTTCTAATATTGTAGGATGTAGTCTACTTTGATGTGAAGTCAAAGCTCTGCCTTCAGTGCTAAATGCAGATTCAGAGGTAACGGTTGTCAATAAAATGGCTAAGATATCCTTGGCCATCTGTGCCAAGACAAGAAATTTTCTTTGGTTCACCTTCCACCAATTCAAAACAACAAAGTCCGAAGTTGATTTTACTAAAAGCTCTTCTAAGTACCTCTTAAGGTCAGACTTCGATACTGTGGCCTCACTATTTTAGCTCGCAAATGTCTCAAACTTATGCATATAAAAAAATTTACCACCGGCACCTATATTAAAAATTGAGTGAACATTGACTGAAGACGAGTACTAGTAATCTCGTCACTCACATTCTCATTATTACCTTCATAAAATTTAACCAACTTGTTATTTAGATTGTGCACTCTTTGAATCTCATTTGTAGCACCCTCACCATAAAGTTGTGAAAAATAATAATAAACCAATTACACCTTGAACCTCAAGTTAAGAATGACAGCTATAGCCAAAATCCTATTTATTTGGGTCCAATATTTATCAAATTTTTGAATCATTCGACTAGCTATTTGTCTAACCACAAGCATATAAGAAAATTCCCATTGATTTAGATTAATCCTCATTTCACATATTATTGAGAAAAAAAGATTTGATATGGAATATTGTTTACTTGAAAATAGTTGTCATCGAGTAAAATAGTGACAAATATTCCAACATCTTTCTAACCATCTCCCACTCCTCATCATTTGGCAAAGAAGTATAGTTTTTGTCACACTACTGCAATCTAGAAAAGATATTTTTAATATTTCACTGCAACATCAAGCATAATATATGTAGAATTCCATCTAGTGATACAATCAAATACCAACTTTTTTTCACACTTCACTTGCAATTGACGTGCAGCCATCTTCAAAGTCTCTACCCTCTTTGGTGTGCCCATCCGATATGCCACACTGTCCTTAATATTTTTTTAGTCCGCTCATCAATTACTTTCATCCCATCCTTCACAATTAGGTTTAAAATATCAGCCACACATCTCATATGAAAATAATTCCCACTCACTAACATAGAATCAACTCGAACCCATCAACCTATCAACCATAGCATCATTGGTGGAACAATTATCTAAAGTAACAACCGATATCCTTCTATCTACATTCCAATCCAACATACACCTAAAAAATGCTTGAGAAAGAAATTCAGCAGTATGAATGGCCAACAAATATATGAACTTATTCATCACCCAAAAACTAAGTTTTGGAATTAATTAAATTGAAGTAAAAGTAAATAAACATAACATAACATTCATCACCCAAAAACTAAATTTTGGAATTAATTAAATTGAAGTAAAAGTAAATAAACATAATATAACATATATGAACCTATTCGTCACCCAAAATTTAAATTTTAGAATTAATTAAATGAAATAAAAGTAAATGAATATAACATCAAATAATAAGAAAAGTACCTTAAAATTCAATAAAATATATTTTATAATATTTTTTTTAATAAAACACGGGTTCCAAGTTGGGTCCCGAATTTATCAACTTTGCAACACTTGGGCCTAGTATTACGCACAAGACTTGTCCAAAAGTCAATGAACATAACATCAAATAATAAGAAAAGTACCATATACCCAACCATATATTTTTTGATTACTAGTAATCCACATGTCTGTAGTAATTGCTACCGTAGTAACATTATTCTCCAACAAAGCAGTTGTTGCCTTTTCAGCTTGATATAATTTCAGGATCTCACCCTTTAAAGTTTTCCTAGTCATCATCTTCACCATTAGGTTGATATAAGACATCAAATCCCAAAGTGCATCATTCTCCACAAAATTAAGTGGTAACTCATGCTTTACAACCAATATTGCAATCTTTTGCTGAGCGAGAATCAGATCAAATTTTCTTGTCTCAACACAAGTTGTTCAATTATCTTTTTTCGTCACGCTAAGTATTTTTTGTAGAATGCCATCTACTTTGGGAACATGCTTTGCCTTACATTTTTTCAAGTGTCTATCCAAATGAGAGGTTCTGTTATTACTAAAGGCTACCAACTTATCTCCACAATGCTTACATTTCGCTTTTAATTCATCATTAATATTTATCTTTAAGAAGTGTTCCCAAACACGAGAAGGTTCTCGCTTTCTTTTTATTGCTACTTTGTTGTACACTATCATCATTAAGGGATGCCTTTTCAACCATTTTGACCTCTTGAATGGCATCATCTTCATTCTCTTCACCTATATGAACATCTAAATGTGAATTTGATCTCAAAGTATCAACTTTCCAAATTCTAAGTTAATTTATAAACTTAAAACATAATTAAATTGAATTTACATTGATTAAAATAAATAAGCTACGAAACTGAATTAACTGTTAAATTTAATTCAACCATTTGGACAAAATAGCACAATCACAAACAATTAATTCAAACATAGCCGAAAAATAGCATGAATAAAAAAATTACTAATTCACATCATATGATCATAAACGAATAATCAAATATATGAATCATATGATTATGCATGTGGATGGCATGAAATGATTGAAGGCAAATATACAATGAGGTAAAATTTCAGTGGTGTTGGTGCACCGTAGTGGTGGCTAGTGTAGTAGCAAGCAGTGTCGATGATAGAAGTTACAGCAGCGACTGTTGTGGGCTTGTAGGGTGGCATGAGTCGTGAAGGCGCGGCTGTTGTGGGTTGGTGGCATGAGGGAAGTTGCAGCAACGGCGGGGGACTGGCTTCTCTTGCATTAGGGTTTTTGTGTTTTAGATTTAGAGATTAGAATGGAAAATGCGTGTGTTTGTGTGCTATGAGTCATGTGAATGTGATAATGTGATTGTGCGAGGTGTGTGTGTGTTATGTGTTCGTGTGCAGGCAGTGTGCATGCATGTGAATTTTTTTTTTAATTTGTTAACTAATTGAGTTGGGTCTGGCTATATAAGGCCTGATTCCTAACCTAAATTTGATTTAGCTTTTATTTTTAAATTAGAGCCCGAATTTTAACTATTAAATTCAGGTCAAAACCTAAAAATTTCGAATCAAGTTAATTAAACCAAAATTTGGATATGACTTTTTTATCATCCCTAGAAACAAATAGATAGAGATATGTTGAGAAGATCAAGTTAGTTTTTGAAGGAGCAAGAAACATGTGATGCATTAAATGGCAACATATCAATAGGGACATGTGCAGCCCGGCGGCTTGAGTTGACTGGACAATTTTCCATATTCCCATTCCACCATAGCTGGCAATGCCCATTTGTCTGTGGATGCTGGCCATTTCCTGTGTGCCTAACTCTAATTCATAGGGAGACCAAACTGGCACATTTTATTTGACCATTTAGCCCAAGAAAATACAAAACATATACCAACACTTATAAATGGTTTGTTGGTCAGTACGGTTGAATATTTTGTCCATGAAATTGGATTTTATATAATGGGGTAAATGAATTGACTTGCTCCAAATTTTTGGTTTCTGTCATTTGCAATCACTGAAGTAGAGGTAGCATGAGGTGGGGCATCTGAAATTTTCCTTTTTCCTGTTCATAGTTTCATGTTTATGGGTTGATTGATTAAGCCTATTAATTTATCGTCATGATATCGTAAACGAGGCAAACTTTTGATAAATTTGGAATGTCAATATGAATATGAAATAGTACTATTAACAGGGAAGAAAAAATGAAATCACTTCGTGAAAAACATGTGTAGCACCATATCTTTTAACTCTTAGCCATTTTTAATCACTCACATATATAGAAAGCCATCTGCCTTTGCAATCTAACGATAGGCAGGTGCCCTCAATAATATTGTGGGTACCAGTTTAAGTCCTTGTGGGGCTCTCTTCTTCTTTATTAAATGTGGAAGAGGGGTAGATGTTAGTAGGAGTAAATTTTTGAGTTATGCTCAGTAAATCTTTAGGCAGTAAATCTTTCAGTAGACACTTATTATGCCACTGCTTGGTAGTGTCTCACTACACTCGCTGCTCTACTGTCTGACTGCAACTTGCCGCCTTTATCGGTTGCCAAATCTTTGCACCTATAGTCTCAAACCGCTATAAAGCTCCTTGTAACTGGGGTCTCTGAGTTAATTGGTTCTTCATTTGTCCATTTGACAGTGCATTCTCTCATGAGCTAAAGTCTTACAAGTGGATTTTCCTGACGATTGATGTAAATTTTTTTGTCATACTTGGATGCATTCAAGTCTTCCAAACTATGACTTACAATGATTGTCCTTGTATGGTGACTTGGGTATATAATCAAAGGCGTGCCTGTGAACTTCGGTGTATAGTTAAAAGCATGCCTGTGGGTTAGGTCAGATCTTTAAGCCACGGTGTTTTGACGGTAGAAGATAAAAACTCATAAACCTATTCTGGGAGAATATCTCGAAATAATGGTGCGGTGAAATGAATAATATATATATCAAAGAAAAGGCATTTGTAGTATATTTAAAACAGGCGGGCGGAATTGAAAGAATACGTGGGTCACCGTTCTGGTTGTCAGCATTTAAGTAGCTAAAATAACGCCACCGACACCGTTTTAATATTATTTTATACATTCATTCTGAGCCTCACATTCTATTCCCTTTTTTTTTTTTTAAATATTTCTCTCAAAAGATTCACATTCTAGAAAGATATAACCAATTATTTATACAATATTACGCACATCATCATCATCATCATCATCCTCACCTACAATATTCACCCACCAATCACCATGCCCAAAGTTGCAACATCTGTGATGTCATTTTGAAGACCTTCACAAATATAATTACTTATCACAATGTCTAGACGAAAAAATGAAACCAGAAAATTATACAATTGCGAAAGAAACATAGAATTTAACCTCCCCATGTGCGTAGTAAGTTAACCCATTTGATCCTTCAACACTTATGAGACCCACCTATATGTATGTATTTGCTAAAAATTAATTAAAATTCACTTTAAACTGAAAGCCCAGCCAAGAAAGCCACCCCAGTCGACGGCAGCCACGACGACCCGTAGATAAACTGTGACACAGTGAATTTATTTGCCTCCGTCGTTGACGTAATAACCCGGTAACCCGACCACTTTACCCGCTGGCCCACGGCCGAACCCGGGCCGGAGTTCATGTACTCACCATAGTACAAAGTATCCAGTGCAAATGCTCCATTCCATTCAAGCCAGCCTCTGGGCTGGATGTGGTCACCCATGTACGTTAACATGTACACAACCCTTGAATAGAGCTTCCATGGGCGGCCTAAGTACGTGGGGATGCTGCCTTTCGACGACTGAAGATCGGAGGCGGCGTAGAGACTGCACGCGTGGATTGAGATGCCCGTGTTTTGGTTAGGGTCTTTTCTGTTCTGCGCCGTGATGGTGTTCTTCTGCGAGGCCATTGGCTTGCGAGCGAAGATGCCGCATTTCTGGAAGACCACGGCGGCGTTCCCGAAGATGAAGTCCACGGTGCCGTAAATGTCGCACTCGCGGAAGAACTGCCGGTTTGAGTGCACGTAGAGGGTGTCTTGGTAACCGATTACGTTGCAGCGGTACACCACCGCGTGGTCGGCGCCGACGCGGAGAGCCACCGCTTGGTGCTTCGCCGGTCCCGCGTAGTTCTCAAATGTCATGTCCCGAGCGATAAAGCCAGCTCCAGTCGCAGCTGTGGAATTATTATCATCACACGTGTCATGTCATGATAATTGATTGATTATACACAGTGCAGAAATTAAAATTGAAAGCTATTTTTATTTTAATTATAGTTAATAACATGGCAAAGATTCAAGCGATAAGCGTGACCCACGACCAATAATGCGATGCTGTTTTCTTTCTTTAATTTGTAGCCATCGATGAGTTTAAGACAATATTATCCAATACTTTAGTAGAAAATGACTAAATAAACTTTCTCAGTGTGCATGATAGACGATAAAGAGTACAGGGAAAATGACTCGGTGGCGACGTTCTGAATTTGTTTACAGATAATTACGTGGCTTCTCACGATCTCTCATCTTTTCAGGAATTTTCTGCTTTGATTTCAATCTTCTTTGGATGCTTGTGCTTTCATGCCCATTACCAAAAAGCACATAGAAAGTTTTGGAGAGCAATTTCGTGCAAAAGGCAAAAACCACTCACATAATTTTTTTTTTTTGAAAAAAAATGTTTAAAGGCTGTGATTGTGGAATAATCTTGGATATCATGTATCACAGTCGATGCACCATCAAATGATTAAATTTTATTAGTGTTTAACCATCTAACTATGTTCTGGTTATTAATTTTTATTGATTTAATGGTGTTTAGGTTGTAAGATACAGAGGTCATAACTTATTTTATCACCAAGATCGTCTTCAAATTTAAATTTTCTTAATTTAAATACATGAAAATAATTAGTGGTTATTAATAAATTTTGCTGACATAAACATAAAAGTTTGAAATCTAATTATGTGCTGTAAACTTAAAAATTTGAAGTAAATTTTGATAAAATTAAAAAAAAAAAAAAGGAAACATATGAAGTGAAATTTAATAGAAGAAAAATAAGTTTTGATCAAATACATGGATGTAAAAATTCCAAAAATAAAAATAAAATCATGAATCAAGTTAGGTGCATGGTAGTGTACAGCGATATGACACATGCGATTTCCACGTCATGCATGGTAATGGCCCATGGTTTCATCGCAACAAAAAAAAAAAAAAAGAAAGGACCAACAAAAAGAAAAAGGAAGACAGATGATAAGGTGAACATTGAATATGGGAATTTATTTACCAAATGATGCGGTGTGGAATGTCGTCAACTTGTCGAAAACATTTCTTCCGCCTGTTATTATCGTTTTGCCCTTCCCATCTCCTATGAACATCAAATTCCTTTTCTTCCTCCCTACCTTCAAATTACTCTCTTCGTACCTGAAAATTAAGGCTTTATAATAAATATAATTTATTTTTTACGCTTTCTAGAATATTAAAAAAAAAAAATTCAAATGCTTCAAAGAAAAATTATTATCTTTCTGACATGTAGCAAGCAAACTCGTTCACGTAAATAATTCATGAAAATCACTTGATTATAGTCTCATGGTTGTTTTAGTGAAGTCAATAAAGCAATCAAAAACATTATTAGAACCCCAAAAAAGTTTCCATAATTAATATATATATTAAAGAGACGCCGTGCTGAGAGAGCGTCGACGGAAATAAATAAAATTGATTGGTACAAAATTACTTCGTTTATTAATTAAATGAATAAATTGACATCGATTTTACCTTCCTGCCCTCACGTAGATAATCGTCCGGCGATCACTATTCTCAGGAGCCTTTTTAATCGCTTCCGCAATCGTTTTGAACGTCCCATTACCATCCTTTGACACGATTATGTCGGCCTGTATATGCGATACGGGCAAGCTCAACAATCTTCTCGTCTCCCTACTCATCCATCTCGGCGCATTATCATCATCGTCATTTTCTCCCAAGATATCGTTGTCCTCCTCCTCCGAGCTCAACAACCTCCTCCTTCTGTTCTGAATCGGCACCCCCGAAAAGTCGTCGCTATCGCCGCCCGCCGAAAAAATGGCCAAGCAATTACTCACCAACTCGGACAAGTCCTTCAACTTGTCCGAAACCTGATCCTTCACCGGCCCGTTCAAATCCTCAAATCCCTCCGTACACGTGTCGTGGTTAGTCAGCGCTGAGCTGAGCCAGGTCAGCACGTCCTCTCTTTTGTTAGTCTCACCTCCGGGTAGCTGCAGCACGGAGCCAAGAGAGCGCCAGAGAGCGTCCACGGAGTCGTCCAGAAGCTCGAGGCAGTCGTCGAATGCGGAGCGCACATGTGGGTCCATCTGGAGATAGGAGATCCCGGAGGCGTAATACAGGGCCTTGCTGAAGTGCTGCAGCGTCATGTTGAACGAAATGTGGACGAGGTCTTGCTCGGAGGCGGTGAGCGAGCCTGGGAAGTCGAGGAGCGAGTTGACGCAGAGAGTGGGGTAGAGGGTCTTGCTGCACGTGCGGGAAATGGCCTGGGTGGGCTTGCTGCCGATCGTGGGGCCCGCGGCACGCGTCTTGAGGCCCACGAGGAGGACGGCGGAGACAGCGGAGGCGATGATTAATGCGAAGGAGAGGACGGAGAGGAGGATGAGCTTCTTCCTGTTGCGGGAAGGAGGCTGGGGTGCTAGCGTGGCATGCCCTGGTTCGTCCTCGCGGAATGAAGAACCTCCAGGGTCGGAGGATGGCTGGAGCCTGCCGTAACCCATAAGATTTCAAGCACCGGTGACCTCAGTTAGTCTTTTTATTTGGTTGGGTTTTGGAGGAGAATGTGGAGGGCTTGCATATAATATGATTGATCAAATTATATGTGGAAGTGAGAAATAATGTGTAAAATGCAGGTGGGGTTTTTATAAAAGGAGGTGGTGGTGGTGGTGGTGGTGGTGGAGTGGGGATATGAGAGAGAGAGAGAGAGAGAGCGAGTGTGTAAATAGAGAGGTTGGTGCGAAGTCTAAATCCAGAGAACTAGCTGTACTCTACTTCTCCCACAGCAGCTTGGCGAATGGGGTTATGTTGTTAGCAAACAGCAGAGAGATAAAGACACTGAACGCTTCTATTCTTCCTCTTCTATTGTTCTATTTGGGTAACTGACATTTGAGTTCCTCAATTTAACAAAATTACAACTAAGGATATGATTTGTAATTTTTTTCTTTTTAAACGAGAAGTGAAAGCCAACATGTGTCCTCAACTACACACGTTTTGAGTTCTAGTCCTTGCTCTGCTAGATAGCGTTGGGACTCATTCTTCCCTATTAATTACTACCTAATGGCATGAGGATAGATTTCTCTTTCTTTTTTTTTTTTCCCAATGATAAATTTGAGTCGAGTATGTATAATTGTAACATATCAACAGCAGAAAAAAAAATAAAAAAATAAAGTTTTACTATCAATAACTTCTTTGCTAAAACTCAGGGGCCTGAAAGTTATTTTTTCAGATTGAAGTTGTTATGACACTTTTATTTTCTTACATGCACGATATTTGCAAGTATAACTTCATGGACTTGCTATAAAGTGTAGAACTAAAGTAAAGATACGGACATAACTAATTTTTATGAAAGTTAAATGATTTAAACTGATTAAAGACACCAAATTAGAAAAAGGTTTTACTTATAAAACTTTTATATGATTTTTGTTGTGTTATATTTTAGTTACTGTAAAGGGTCTTTTTGAAAGCAAAAAGCTGTTTAAATGCTTCACTTTGAAGTAAACGAGGAATAAAAGGATTTCAATTCATTAGCTGCAATTATTTTGTAATTTCCCCTGCAACTCCTACTACAGCTGGAATCTTGACTATTGACTAATGCACTTGTAATCATAACAAAAAGCCAGTGTTATTTTCACGATTATTAATTTATTTTGTTTATACCGTACCAGTAACCAATAAATTGAAGTGCAATAAGTCAGCCAATAAAACGATCCACTGGAAAACAGGACAAGTGCAGTTGGCAATTGACATCCCATACAATAATCTGCTTTCCCCACCTCAAAAGAATTTTTTTTTTCAAAAGAAATTGAAATAATGCGGTATTAATTTAAGAATTAAAGACTACGATAAAAAACAATTCAAAGAAAAAAAATGACTATAATTAAAAACAGTAGTACAATTTAGGCTGGTGGTTGTTTCCTCTTTATTGCATTTTCTCGAGATGAGCTCTTAAACCTGATGATCAAAAAATGAATTTTCCCTTAGAGATTATAAATTTTCTAAATAAGGATTAAATGTCACTTTAATTTAAACAACTTGACATTATAAGATTAAACAATCGATACTTTGAGATTGAAAATATTAATTCAAAGATAGAATAAAACAATAATAATACCTTTTTATTTATAACAGGGTACACTCTCTTCCCTAAGGTAACTCAAATTAAAAAATAATAACTATAATTAAATTTTTTAAAAAATAAAAAATAAAAAAAATTATTAAAATTATAAATGTTGTCTTACACAATTGACTCCGTATCTTTAGCTCTCTTGTTGTTTATGCACATAGATAATCATGGAATAATATAAAGAAGCATCCATTCAATCGGAAACATTAGCTAAAGGAGAAAGGATATCTTAATCTATTCAATGATTTATTAAAGTTATGACAAATTGAGACAATCATTTGTCTTTAAAACAAACGTCATCTTTACTCTAGGGGCTCAGACCATAGAGATATGAAAAAAAATAATTAATATTATAATTTATTTTAAATACTAATATTGGGTTCTTAATTACTTTTAATATGTTAGTTTAAATCTTCCAAGTTAGGTGGAACTCACTGCATCGAGAGTAAAAGTTTCTCACAAGGGGGAGGGTCGAGTGGCTCTTTTAACATTTTTGATTGACTACTAAACTTCGACTCTAAACCAAAACTTAGGCTCAATTTAACCGCAACTTTTATCTTCTTTTTTAAAGAGCTAATATTTGGTTTCAAAATTTTTTTATGTCAATCTCTTAAACAGCCTATTTAATTGAACTTTTACGTCAAGTAACAATTAATACTTGGTACAGAGTTAAATTAATCTAAGAATTGCGATATAAATTGAAGTTGGATTTTGTTACCGAAAGTTTAAGCACATATGATCAAATACTTGAATTCCGATTGTTGATAATTGTTCCCTGTATAACCACTTTCTCTCACCTTTTATGCATGAAAGAGGAGATTCTTCTCATCCTTGCCAGTTGCCACTTTCAAGAATTCTTTTTCTTCACTTTTTAGCACTTTATTAATTCTTTTTTCTCTTCTTTATACATGCCTTTTGTTCGAATTCGCAGGAATAGCAATAATTACTGTCTTTTAATATCAAAGGGTGCGGGGAAAAGAAAAAAGAGCGATACAAAAGATTGATTGTTTAAAAATGAGTCGGGCATTGACACCTTTTTGCTAGCAGAAAAGACGGTGCTGTATAAATTAAAAAATATCTAATACATTCATATATTCTTACGAATTAATAACATTACAACAATATAAAGTAAAACCTGAATAAATAAATGTTCGATAAATTAATAAATTTGGTTAAATAATAAAATTTTTATATTTCGACTAATTTACTAAATTAATGATCTCAGTAAATGCATAAGATAATAACTTTTCTTCTAATCCTTTAGGGCCCAATAAAATATAATTCAATAGTTAATCAAATACAAAAAATACTAATAATAAATAAAATGTAAAATTTATAATATTAAGGAGTTTTTTTTTTTAATTGACACTTCAATTTTCTCAATTCAACTCTTTTTTCCCAAAATATACATCTAATGAATTAAGACTAAAAGTAAAACTAAAAGACAATGTATTTATAGAATTTATGTTCTATGTAAGCATCTAAAACACTTTATCTTCTAGGTTACTAAATTTAAAAAGTATGTACATCGATTTTATATTTATGTATAATATACTTACATAAATTTTTTGCTTTGATGCATGCGTTAATAACATTTGTTAATATTTTTTTTTTGTATATACATGATAGCTTTTGAAATACATAGATGAATCTAATGAAAAGAATTCATACATGATAACTTTTTTCTTAATAATATCCTTATGAATACTCCTATTAAAATTTTAAGTTTTTAAAAATATATTTTCTCTATTTGGCCGCAATTACATGTTAGAAATTTTAGGAAGGCCCCACAAGTTCTAGGGATATAGGACAATTATTCGAGTTGCATTCACTTTATATACATTACTTTTAAGTATGATTACTCATGTTTGTTTGCAAATTTAATTATTATGTAATATGTGAAATGACTTACATTATAGGAAATTTGTGTTTCTCTATTTGTCAGTTATTCAATACCTAACACATCACAATAAAGATTAAATGGATTAACTGTATTATCTATTAAAAAATATATGTTAAATAAATTATAATATAAGAATTAAATTTATAATTCTGCATCTAAAAAATCAAGAATATTAATTTAAATAAAGGACTTTTTTTTAATGAAGAAACAATTTTTTTTTTTACTTTCAATTTAAAAAGGAGTCTTATATCTCACGAAGAAATTTCGAATGCGGTTGAGCCACCGGGCATGCACTGATATATCCTTAAAATTAAAAAATTAAAAAAAAAAAAAAAAACTTAGCGTAGTCATAAACAAGGTACCACTTTTCTTGTTAAAATTTTGATTTCAAGAGACTAATGATGTATTATAAAAAATGCAAGAGAGTAAGAAAAGCTCAAAAGGGGTACAAATTAATGTTACCGCATGAAAGTCAATTATGTTGCAAGAGTGAGCGAGAGGATAGATAGAGAGCGACAGATGTGGCCAGAGTTAGAATCCACCGACAGTGGTCGGTTGTCAAAAGTACTTGAGAAGTGCTGAGAGACTCGCATGGTGTGAGTATTCTCTCTCCCTTCTTTTTCTTTTTTTTTTTGGTAATCACTTTATTTATTAAATCATATGATTTAATTGTAATATGTTTATATAAAAATTATTAAATTATATAATTTAATAATATTTACGTATGAAGAAAAATGAAAGAAAATGTTTACATAAAAATAAATCTCTATACGATATCATCAAGATTAATGTTTTTAAGTTATATTTATTATAACTGTAACTTTAAAGTTAAAGTTTATTCATTGGACTGCCTGATCCCACTGTTCTTTATTGAGATTGTAAGTTATATTACATATAACTCAGGGGAACTCACATTTTGTGAAAATAAAAATAAAAATAAAAATAAATGAAAATTTTATTAATGATGTCATGCCTGCAAAAGTGAACGCCGGCCTACAAAGTCTGCCAAGTGGGGAATGAAAGAGAGGAACATATGAATCCCATTCGACACTTCGCACTTTGTACTGTTATCCCCGATTGGTGTTGTACTTTTGATTTGTTTGTCAGACAGTAAATTGGTTTCATGATTTTTATAAAAATAAAAAATGGAAAAAAAATGGTAAATGATGTAGGAGAAGAAAAACATAGAAGAATTATTGGTGGGGGTAAAAGACTTGTCCAACCATAAAAACGTTGAGGAAAATAAGAGGCGAGCAAGACTGGCAAGTGTATATATGTGGCACGCATATAAATTAAGATTTCTTTTAATTAAAAATTTCTAAAGTGATTGAGGGTCATGGATAGCTAAGGAAATAAGTAGAGTGTAATAAATTTAAACAATTCATTATTAATAGTAGACATATTATATGAGATTTTTTAAAATTCAAAGAGAATTTAGACCGATTGAGAGAAGTTTCAAAACTCTTTAAAAACAAAAAGAGACAGACAAGAGATCCTAATTCTAACATGTCATTAATAAATTTTAAAAGAATGCGAGTGGTGTAAATATTGTGTGGAGGATTAGGTAAGAATTTACGGAAATGGTTAATTTTCGATTTTATATATCTTGTTTGCTGGACACAATCATTAGTGCAAATAAACTTAAAAAGAAAAAAGAATCAAGCCGTGTCCAAAACGATGTTTTTTTTTTCCTATTTTGCCCTGGATAGTGCGCTAGAAGTGGAAATTATGAAAATCCGTCCTCTCAATTCATGTGTGTCAGCAACTCCTCATTTCCACGATTGAAGGGCTCTGAAATTGAGGAAACGACATGCTCTCTTTAACTAATTTAATCATCAACGTTTGAATTGACTTCATCACAATCGAAATTTTCTCATTATTATTATTATTATTATTATTATTATTATTATTGTTGTTATTAGGAAAATGCTATAATGACAAAGGAGCTTAGAATTTTTTATTAATTTTTAATAACGTTCGGAGGAACGAACGCGAACATTTTTCCGCAGGTCCGCCACACAGTGCTTCTAGACTTATGTAAAGAGAATCAAATTTCAGTGGCCATGATTCTGCCACGTGTAAAGTCGGATTTGTGATCGAGTGAATGCTGTTGCTTAATCCGTAAGGAAAGTGCAACGGTTGATTCCTCTTTTTATCATGTGTCCACGACATGTGATAAACACGTGGCTTTGCTTCTATTACGTTTTGTTGTCTTGTTCGTTTTACTATGTGATTTGAATTACAATTACAATTCATTTGAGGTATGATAATTATAGTTTAAAAATTATAAAATTAAAATATTTAGTAAATACTAATTATTATAATTTAAAAATTATATTGATATAATTTTTTATTTATATAATAAAAAATTTATTATATTTTTAATAATTTTTTTAAAATTATTATTCAAAATTTATATTTATTATATATTATTAACTTTTATTTTATAATAGTTATTTTTTTCACTGTAGATGTAACTTTTAAGCTACATAATCTCAATATCAAACAATACTTTAATTTGGAACCATCATCAATTGTTTTGGCTCCTCTTACTTTTTGTTGTTACAATTAACATTTAGGGATAGAGGATCCTTCTTTCCAACTATCTTATTATTTTGAGATTCTTTGTCAAAAACAAATTAAGATCTTATCTCATTTAAAAAAAAAACCTCATATCATCATCATTCATCATAAACACCAAACTGTAAATTAACTAATGGGTTAATTTTTATTTGAGGAATACTATGCATCCCAAAACTTTATTCCAAAAATTTCATCATTAATGCTATTTTTATTAACCAAAAATGTGTTGACATACTCCAATGTTGCTTACCCACCGACCTCTTGAAAATATCAATGCGACTTCCATTTGTCCTTAAACAATCGTTTTGTTTAATAGGCAAAAGGGTGGTTTTATCTTTACATAATTAACAAATTTATATATTAAGAATTATTAAGTATTTATAAAAATAAATTAATATTAATCTTATCGGTAAGAACCCCAAAAAAATAAAAAATCTTTAGCTAACTCTATGTCTTTTTTAATTTTCTTAGATTTTAGTTTTAATTTTTTTCTTACATTCTAAATACTTTTTATCAATACAAGCTAGGGCTATTACAGTACTTTTACTGGTCAACGAGAATCAACAGGTAAATTTAACGGAAAAGGGAGGATTGCATTGACGTTTTCAATTGATTGGAATAAGTTGAAAAATGCCAAAACACGTAGGATAAATAAGATTAATCCTCACCTAATAAGCAAAAAGAAGACGTCATTTGTTGTTGTTTTATCTTATGTACTAATTACACCATTTGCAATGAGATTAATTTCCCACACAACATCAAATCGCACTATGATTGCTCATATCCCGAAGTCAATTTTCTGTCTTCATCACTTAAAATCAATGGTCAAATCTAACAACCAAATTAGTGTAGAAGCAAGCATGTGCTTCCTTCTTTGAGGGTAGGGAACATTTGGGCCAAGCATCCCTAGTCCCTCACATGATTTGCCCTAAATCTTAAAACAATGCCGATCACCATTATTAATGATCTAGGAACTATATATGCTCAGAAACAATTATTAGGCCGTTTGATTTGAACAAATCATAATATATAAGTGATTTGAACAAATCATAATATCTTTAGCATGCATCCGTCCCTTCATGATCAATATCAATACTTGTCTAGATACGTAAGCTCCTAAAGATAAGAGTCATATTGAATTGAGACTAGATTTTCTTGGCTTCAAAATGCTATTAAGTTTGTAAGTTACAATCTCAATTCCATAAAAAAATTTGTGGCGAGAAATTGTACGTCGGTTTTGTGCAGCTGCCAATGAATTTCCGTATTAGAATCATGAATCGTGGATCAAATAAAGGGCACCATAAAGCTGTATATTGCGAGATTGAAAGCAACGAGAGGGGTCGATGATTTTGAAATCCATTTGAGAAATGTTAAAACGATGAATGTGCCAAGCTACCTGCTGGAACAGTGAAGCACAAGTTGCATCGATCCTTTCGAATCTTCAAGTTTCTATCTCTTGTGGTCACATGTTTCGACGATATGCCTTCAGCTTCGAGTGAAGATTTTTGATATTTCATTACTCACGCATCTGTCATACAAATGTATTTTCTTTTGAATAAATGTACGTATTACATGCATGCATTACACCTATATCTAATAGCGGGATGCTAAATCATTTTCTTTTTCGTTAGAGTGGGGTGAGCTAGGCTCGAGCTGCTCTGTGTTTAGTATTGGGTATCGGTCTAAATATTAATTCTGCATCATCGTCAAATTATAACAGTCGAAATGCACTCCGATCCTCTGATTAAGACTGATAGAACATTTACTACACTCCTTTTATGTAATTAAATGGTAGACTAATTCTTGCGTTTCTTCGAGTATACTAGTTAGCGCAATGGATAATGAAGAGATTTGATATTCATTCCTACATAATAATAAAATGAAAAAAATTACCTAATATTGCCGTCCAAAAACAGCAAGAATGTTAGGATTTTTATTTTATATATTTTTATTATTTTAAAATATAACATATTAAAAGCTCAATATAATGAGTTAGTTAAAATATATTATTTTTCTTGTATCTTCTTGTTAATTAATGTGGTGGTTAAAATTACGAGATTAGTACTGTAATTAAACTCAGATTACATAAATGAAACATACGATTTATGAATTTAACTTTCAACTTGTAAATAAACATTAATTGTAAAATAAAATATAAATTTTGGAAATAGAGCATAATATTTGAAAATGTAAAATAAAACAAGTAAATTAATATAAAATTGATAAATTGATGTATTACTAGTGAATAAAATAAAAACTTGCAAATATAATATAAAAGTAGTAAAGCCAAATAAAACATGAATTTTAGAAATAAAACATAAGACTCATAAATAGAAGGTAAAAAAAGTAAAATTAATAAACTAATGTATTATTAGTAAACAAAACAAAAACTTATAAATATAACATAAAACTAATAAATTAATATTAAATGCAAAATAAAGTATAAATTTTGAAAAAGAAAAAAAGACTCCTGCACTCTAACGTTTGGGTAAATGGTCACAAAAACCCCTATATTTTCAACAAGAGACTCCAACACTCTCTTTTGACCATAATACCCTTTGACTTTATAAATAGAAGTATAGCATTAAAATAAATGTAATAATATATACATTTTAAATTAATTTTAATATTTAAAAATATTTTTATATTTTATAATCTATTAGGCATAGTTATTATATTAAATTAATTTTTAATAATAAATAGAAACATAATATTAAAATTAAAAAAATTAAAATTAGAATTATTTTATGTAAAAGAATAATTTTAATATTATTAATATGGAGATTAAATATATTTAATTCAAAGATTTATTTAAAAATATTTATAATAAATAAAAATATATTATCAAAATAAATATAATAATTTAAAAATTTAATATATTTTAAAAATTTGAAATAATTTAATGTTATTAGTTTACTAGATAGATTATATTATTTTTATTAATTAAAAAATTTGAAAGTCAATTTTCTAATTACTATATTTCAAAGGTATTATGATAAAAAAGGGGTATTGGTGTCCCTTTTTAAAAACTTATGGGTGTTTGATACCGTTTTCCCAAATCTTGGGAGTATAAATATCCTTTTCCTTTTTAGAAATAGAAAATAAGACTTAAAAATATAAAGTAAAATAAGTAAATTAATATAAAATTGGTAAATTGATGTATTACTAGTAAACAAAAATAAAAACTTTTAAATATAACATAAACTAGTAAATCAACATTAAGTACAACATAAAACATAAATTTGGAAATAGAACATAAGACTTATAAATGAAAGTTAAAACAAATAAGTCAATATAAAACTAATTAAGATGTATTACTAGTAAATAAAACAAAAGCTTCTAAATATAATATAAAATTATTAAATTAATATTAATTTTAAAATAAAATATAAATTTTAGAAATAGAATATGAGACTAGTAAATGAAAAGTAAAGCTAGTAAATTCATATAAAACTGGTAAATTGATCATGTATTATTTAAACAAAATAAAAATTTACAAATATAATATAAAACTAGTAAATCCACACTAAATGTAAAATAAAACATAAATTTTGAAATGAAAACACAAGACTTGTAAATGGAATGTTAAAAAAAGTATATTAATATAAGAGTGGTAAACTAATACTTTAATAATAAACATAATAAAGACTTACAAATATAATATAAAAGTTATAAATCAACATTAATTGTAAAGTAAACTATAAATTTTCTAAATTACACCTAAACCTTATGATAGAAAAAGTAAAATAAGTAAACTAATGTAAGAGTTATTTTTTAAAAAATTAAAAAAATTAAAATGTAAATAAAAACTTGTTATAATATTGATTATCTTATGTAATTACAAATTTTGTATTCAAATTTAATAATGATAGTTTTGAGTTTATGTAATACATGTAATATTTTATTAAGAATAAAACCTATTCTCATAATTAAATTTAAAAAAACTGTTCTTTTAAATTTTTTCAAAGCTATTTGTAAGATGATGTGGTTTTACAACTGTCCACACCTTCTCAACAACAACTCTAAATAATCCCTAAGTATAAGTGAGGAGCAAATTTTAAAGCTACATAAAATATGCATAAGACTCAAAATCAAATCTAATTTTATTGATATTATGATATATTATATATATGTCTAGTAATATGAGATATTTTTTTATTTTATTTTGAATTGACCCACATCAAAATAAATAATTTCATTCAACTAACTTCTATAGTAAACAAGTACTACTATAGAACATGGAAAAAAAATTATAAATGTCCTAGAATGAAAGTAGACTATATGATTAAACCAATACAATAAAACTTATTCCACTTGTTTTTAGTATAATTTTTTTTTGTTTTCAATTGATGAGTGATTTTTTTCTTTGTTTAATTAAAATAGATGAACAAACTATTTTTTACTAAAATTCTATAAAATCCATATTAATTTTTTAATAATTAATGGTCTTACATTAATTTATTTATTTCACTTTCTATTTACTTGTGTTATATGTAATTTATGAAATTTATCTCTATCACAACATTGATATTACAATTTTAATCACGACATTATAAAATTTTCTGTTAAATGATTAATGAAATCTCTCCTATTAGAGGACTTCATCAATTAGGTTTTGTCAAGGCGGGGCAGCTGAAAGTTTAAATATAACGCTACCGAAAGTTTCTCTTGCAGTTAACAAAGTTTTATCCCTTCTTCAAAATAATCTATCCATGTCATTACGATGACATGTTGCAGTTAACATATACGAGTATCCAACCTAAAAGTAATTTTGAGGGGAAAAAAAGAATACAAATAAATTAAACAGGTAAGAAATAAATAAAAAATAAAATTGAGTCATAAAATTAATAGATATATCAAATGTCTTTGGGAAAAACGTATTTGATGAGTTATTATTATTAAAATGGTATTGCTTTGTGACATTAACAATTCAATAATGATGTTAATAATTTGGTGATAAACTAAGTAGAAAAAGAAAAGTTAGGTGCTTTGAGCGGGTAAATATTTTTTCAGTTCATATATTTTAACTTAAGTATTTGTTTAGTTTCTATATTTTCAAAAAATACCCTAAGACACCCTTACTGGTAATTATGTTAAAATCCTGCCTTTTTCTCTCTCTCTCTCTCTCTCTCTCTCTCTCTCTTTTTGCTTTTACAATAATACTCTAACAACAATAATCTTTGAGATATAATTGAAAAGAAAAAAAAGTGAATTTATTAAATTAGCCTTAAAAGTAAAATAAAAGTTACTTGTTATCATTTTACTTTTAGGATTAATTTAGTAAATTAAATTTGTTACAAAAAAATTATTAGTAAAATTGTTGCAAGGGTATTAAACATTACTTTATATTGCTTTAAATTGGTTGGTATTAATTTATTTATAAATAATAATTAGCAAGATTGTTGCAAGGGTATGAAAAATATCAATTGTTTTATATTGATATTTATTTCTTAATCTTCTAATAACTAATTATTGGTTAATTTATTAATTAATATTTTTTAGATTAAAAGATATAAAAATATTGTTGCAAGGTTATTATTGTACAAATAAAGAAAAAGTAAGACATGAGAGTAACATCTTTAATAGTAGGGATATCTTGAAGTGTTTTTGAAAATACATGCACTAAATGGGTGTTTAAGTTAAAACATTTGAAACAAGCATTTACTTGCTTTTGAGTATTACTCTTTGGTAGTGAATTGAATTTTTAGCAAAAGTTTGTTGTTAAATTTTTCGATATATAAATGGTTTTTATAGAATTTAGTGAAATTAGATTAATGAGGCCTAAAGAAACTAGATTAAATGAGGCTCAGCAAAAGTTTTCATGATGATTAACACGACATAACACAATAAAAACAATTGTTGGGTTGATATTTATTAGATCGATGTGTTAATAGATTAACACATAAAAATAGATTCCATAAAAGAATTGGACTTGGGTTTAAAAACTAATCCCTTTTCATCACCCATTATGTACCCATCGACAATATCTTAACAAAAATCATTGATAATACAACTCAGCTCAATTATTTTGTAGGTATTAAATTTTGAAAACAATTTTTCTAATTGCTTCAAACCACCTCCAAGTTTAGTTTAGTAATTTTTTTAATACTTTCAATTCTCTATATCTATTTGCTATTAGTTTTGACTTCATTTGATTCAATGCCAATATAGGTGTTGTAAAAGCCACTTAACTTTGATAGGTAAGAGTCCAAAAATAATACAAAAGATAAATCTCAATTATCCTCCTCACTTGAAATATTTACAACTTGAATTAAAATTAAGATGACATTTGTTTTTTAATCAGAAATATGAATAAACTTGAATTAAATAGAGTTGAATGTCTAAATCTGAATGATACATTTACTTTTCATTTGAATCTCTAAAAATAAGAATTTAAGTTTTTTTTTAACTTAAAAAAAATTTGAAAACCAATACCTCTACATTTGTCCTCTTACAAAATTTAAATGTTAAATAGATATTAAACATATAAAAAAAAATAAGACAATATTTTATCATATATAAATTGGTTCAATTGAATAATAGTTTATCATAATATAAATTAGTTCAATTGAATACAACCATTTAATACTCTAATTAGATCATTTTAATTCATTTTTATAATTTATGATGTTATATATGAAAATATTCATAAAAAATTGTGGATATAAATAATACTAATTTAAAAAAAATAAAGGGATAAAAATAATAATAATCTACTACTATATTATCACAAGTTACAAAAATATATGCTAATTAGTAAGTTTTTATTTAGATAAGGATGAAAATAAAGTAATTAGATATGGATATGTTGGAGAATATTTTTAATGTGATTTAGACTTTAGTTAGGGCTATTTGAATCCAACAACTTTTCACTTTACGCCTTCTTTTTAATTAAGAATTTTATTATTTAAATAATTTTTAAAAAGTACTTAATCAACCTTTTATTCTCCTTCTCTTCTCTATTTCACAAATTCTCATCAATTTATACAAATATATTTTTTTAGTTGTAAATAACTGGTATCACTAATTAACAGAAATAAAACCCACCATTTAAAAATAAACATCAACAAATTTTTATCAGCTACGAAAATTAATGAATATCAAGAAATTATTTTTTACGATACAGAAAAAGCAAATGAATATCAAGAAAAAAAATTCTTGTATATTGATAGTATAAAATATAAATCATGATATACTAAAAAAAATAAAATAATTAATTCAAAAGAGAGTGAAATTGAGTATTTAGTTTATAGAATGTGAGAGTAGAGAGAAAATCTATCATTCTAAGCTAAAGAGAGAAAGTGATTAGTGAAGGGAAATTTTGAGATTTTAAATTTTAAAATTTTAATAATGAATTTATTTTTTAAAAATAGGTATAGAGAGAAATTTAGTGGATTCAAATAGCACCACTCCTAGACTTTTTAGATTAAACAAAATACTAAAAAGAAATTAGCTTAATACTTTTATGACTTAATAACTTAAAAATTTTCATTAAATTGAGAAAATAAATAAATTTAATAACTCAACTAATTGAAATTATGCCGATTAAGTCATTAAGTTAAAAAAAAAAAATAGTCCCTAACCTTTGTTTGGGAGCGTTGAGACTTTAGGAGATCCAACTAAATCGAGGCTTGAAAATAGGCTAAAATTGAAATAGAAGCCCACAAATAAACAAGAATAATAAATTAAAATAAAATTTGTATAAATTTTTAAATGATAATATTATTATAAACAAGTCTCTATAGTAGGATAAAAAAAGATCATGATAAATTTCAGCAGAATGAGGAGCTAGCTACTTGGAATGTCTTGTGAATGCTGGTCACAAGCTGCAAAGTCCATTTCAAAAATCGCATTAATTAACATCACACGAGTACTGGCTTGTCGGCTGCAGTTGCATTTTTCTGGAAAAATCTTCTTCAAAGTTATGTTTTTCAAAAAAATAAATAGACCAGCGCTACTTTATGAATGATCATTAATGTGTTATCCTCCCCAGCATCATACCGATCTGCAATTAAATAGTTGGAAAGAAAACTTTGTTTCATTGACATTATCTCAATGCTAGTATGAAGTTGCACTCACTCAATTTTTTTAATATTAATTGATTGATTTAAGTATTTATCATGCCACAATACAACAATGAATATGATCCCATCCCACTTTCCTTTACACGTTTCAAATTTTTTTTGTCACATGTAAACTTTATTTTTCTTCCCGTGATGCCTCTCGCTTTCAACATTCAATAAATTTTCTGATTACTTCTTCAATGGTTGCATCATCAGATGCGATCTCAATGCTTGCATGAGCTCTACCAGTTAAGCCTTTTGATGTGGAGAGGTGTCTGTAGTTACAAATAGTGTTGGAGAAAGAATTGCTTCTGATAGGCCTGCTATCTACCAGTTACTAATTTTGTGCGATTCAACAGAGCAATCGGTTTCAAACTAGAAATAATTATTTTTTAATTTTAAATTTAGTTTTATCCCACACTTATGATTCCATCTTAACATATACGACTCTTTCAAATGACAAAATTTTAGTGGCTAAGGCCTATTACCTCAGCAGCATTCAAATTTTTCTCAGAACGATGAGAGTAAAAACGATAAAGTTGACGATTCTATGTGTTTCTTGAAATTGTTAGATACTAATATAAGCCTCATAATGTCTTCCAAATTCATATATATTTATTTATTGATTGATCATTTATGTTCACCAAATCAGCTCATTCAAGAAATTGGTCAAGTGAAATGCACAGTTCAGTGAGCATTTTCTATCAAATTAAACAAGAATCATTCTCAAAAATAAGAATCAAGAAGGGGTCATATCACTTGGCCTTTATCCAAGTGGTGAGCCAAAGCTCTCCCACTTTGGTTCGAGCTACCATGAGCTCACCTCTACAATTAACAAATTGTGGAGTAAAATTATAAAAATGTCATTCTCCCTTGCGAAATGCAAATAAAGTAGTCATGTCTTTCGTTCGCGAGGGTTATTAGTCTAGGCATGTACTTCATATACAATTTAATATAATATTATAAGTCAGAGTTATATATATCTGATTGTAAATATCAGTATATTTATATGTTATTATAACAATTATTGTAAATATCTGATGTAATGTTCGTAACTTGGTGTTTAACCAATTAAAAAAAAAAAGAAGAAGGGGCCATATCAAAATTAATTTATTATAAAATATGTCAATCTATTCATTGTTTATCTCCATATGCTTAGAAAAGACGCAACATCTTCCTTCTTGACGTTATCCATGCATGAGAATCAATTATCATAGTTTCGTCAAATGTAAGCCCACCATTATGCAAGACATTGACATCTTAACCTAGCTAATTAATAAAAATATGTATATCATAAATAATCAAAGTTCATGGCTTTTTATTGAATTTAAGTCATTTAACAGTAAAAATTTTGTACGTATGTACTTGTCGTTACTTCAGATTAATTATAATATCTCATTTTTCCCTGATAATCAAATTCATGACTTGTGGATGGAAAAAAAGAGCACTGGTGCATGAATTTTGAACTATTTTGTAAATCATATGGACCCTTTGGTGCATGAAACCACAAGCAATTAATTTAATTGCCCTTCTTCAACTCTTCTTCTTATTTATTTTATTTTATTTTATTTTATTCAAAATTGACAAGCTAACCAGAAGCCTATTGTCTCTGGATTCTGGTATCTGCTACTAGTGCTAATGTACATGTGTCCATTAATTATAGTCCCAAGTAAAGCTTATTCGATAAAAAGAGAGCCCGTGTAGATATATTATTGGTTAGAATGTTACATTATTGCATTTGCGAAAACCGTAATGTTGCTGTCATATTATTCTTCTTTTTATTAATCAGAAATTAATTTTTGGTTCTGCAAATAAGTTGGTGCAGTTATTGTTGGCTTGGAAGGACGTTATTACTTCACATCTAATTCTAGTTCTCGTTCTGGAAGTTGATTGAAGAGTCATAAAATGGTATGTTATGAAAATCTTGGACATATATATTTCCAATAATTGAAGTTACAAAATGATAATAAAAAATTATGGTCATTTTCGAAATTAATTAGCAGGGGCGGCTCAATCATATTTTGGGCCTTAAGCAAATTGTTTTAATTAGGCCTTCAAAAAAAATTAAAGTAAAATATATGTATTCATTTTTATTAAAAATTTATTCATTTAAAATCAATTTTTCTAGCTTTCTAAGATGTAGAATTATTAATCAAATTTTTATATTCTTATTTTGCTAATATATCTTTTTCAGTAGACAATATAACTAATCTAATTTAATATTCCTTGTGATATGGCTGATCTTAAGTAAGTTTTTATCAACTTTAATTTTGAAAAACTTCTTCCTATGGAAGCAACTATTTTTGGTATTGTTAAGAATATTCTAAATCTTCACTCAAATTCACATCTTTTTACTACTTTTGACAAACTTATTAAAAGTTTCTTTTTGAAATTGAACTAACTTTTCTATTATTCTTTTTTTTTTAAAAGTTTTTTGTATGCATATAAACAAGAGTAATTAAGCAAATAATTATACTAGATAATTAAAATAAAAAAATCTATGAATACAATAATATTTTAAAAAAGAAATAGGAACAATTGAATAACACAATTAGTTACAAAAAGAATAGAAAGATAAAATCTTAAAATTTGATAACTTTAACTTCTATGGGTTGAGGCTTTGAGTAGCAGTGATTCATGGAAAGTAAACCAATTTATTTTTTGCTTTTTAAGCCAAAAGAAGAATAGAGAAAGTAGTTTTTTTTTCCTTAAGCACCAAAGCGTATCATTGTTTTTTTTACTGGAACCAAATCTAATGTATAATAATTTAACACATATATGGCTTTTATAGAGTTTTGAATAAAATATATACAGTTCTAATTATATTGTTAAATAGAGATTTCATCAGAACAAATAGAATTAGAATTGTTAATTCTAATGTTAAAAGAAGATTTTGTAGGGACTTAGTAGTTTGTTTATGGAAATGATAATTATAAATTAATAAAAAAAAAATATAAATCAATAACTTAATAACTATAATTTAAGAATAAAATTTGGGAGTCTTTATTTGTAGTGGGGCCTTAGGCAATCACCTAAGTTGCCTAATGGAAGAGCCGCTCCTGTTAATTAGCTAAGGGAAATGAAGGAAAAAAATGGGATATTTACATGAAATAACTCTTGTATATTGTTTACTTTTTAATGAATGAAATTCGGCACCATCTACAATCCACCTGTTACACGATGCCCCTTTTTTTGTCATTTTATCAAGCAATCGTTGGATGGATAATAATAAATCTAACAATGCGAAAGATGACATCTAAAGAGCTAGATAAACCAGTCAAGCGGGTGACAAAAAAAAAGGTAACCATTTGTGTAACAAGTCTAAGTAAAATCTAACAATATATGGGTCAGCCAATTAGGAATAAACTCAATAGTATCAACAGCAATATTTATTTAACAAAGGAAACAGGACTGTTCCACTTTGTTTGCCTTCCTAACAAATCGAAACGGAAACCAAAATTTTGTTGATCTATTAACCATAATTCGGGTGGAAAATATTTTATTATTATTCATGAATCAAATGATTTGTGAGAAATAAAAAATTGACATTAGTAGCAATTTGTAATTTAGATTAGACACAAAAGATGCCCCAGCAATATATACTGTCGTCAATAACAGCAAGACAATATTTTTATGTTGACAACAATGATTAAAGTTAGAAAACAAGTAATGACAATTTGGTTAATGTAATGCACACATTGGGTAAAAATAAGAATTTATTTTTAAATTCTACGGTTAGAAAGAGCTCAAATACTTATAAGCCCGCCAACATACGTGATGGTTCATATTCTGGCTGTATACCAAAGTCGCAGGTTAGGACTACCCATAGCGAGGGTCCTCCTTAAAGAAAGAACTTGCCTTGATACCAATTGTCATGCACATATTAGGTAGAAATCATCCTTTAAAATCTAGCCTGTAAGAAGAGGGAGTCCAAGTACTTATTAGAGTTGTTTCAGTTAATCACGAAATTGTTTGAAAAAAAAATGCTCTCACATTTCCTCCATCCAAAAACACCATTCATTCATCAATAACTCAATTAATATATATATATATATATATATATAATGTGCTGGATTTTCCTCCAGGCAAAATCCCCCATCTTGCTTCTATATCTGCTGCCTATCATAACAAAATGCTGGCTATATATTCTCATAATTAAATTCGACGATCAAGGGCACAACCCATGTATCTTCAAATTTGTAATTGCATTAGCCCATGGCCTAGATTTTAGAAACTCCATAATCTCCTACTTGTAGTTTGTTGGTATTACCACCAGTCGCATAATTGAAATTCCCATGGAATAATTAATTAATATTGTGTGGCTTGAACAAATGAATGTCCTCGAATCCGAATTCACAAGTTGTCGCTACTGGAGTTACCGTCCCCCACGCTTCGGCAATTAGAGCTGTTTTTGATTAGTCGCCGACTGCCATCGAATATTCGAATTTTCCACCAATACTAAAGTTTTGCAGAACCCCATAACCATTCGCTGCAATCGGTTTGCGTGGTAGCTAGCCTGACAACACATCGTTCTTTCGGCTGCAACTGCAATACAGCGCTGCATCACATACATCGGTAATGATTTTTTTATTTAAAAATTCATTGGCCTTTGGATGACAGTTAAAAGTAATCGAACGGATTATATTTTTTTTTGTTAATGCTGGCTACCGGAACTGTCAGTTGCCATTGATTGAGGTGTGGTATAAATAAGATTTTTTTCCTTGCCATACCCCCGTTCTCTTTTCATTCGTCTCTAAAAAGCTCAGTTATTCAATTGGTCTCCCCTGTTCCTTTTTCCTCGCCATAACCCCGTTCTCTTTTCATCCGTCTCTAAAGCTCTGTTCCTTTTTCCTCGCCATATCCCGTTCTCTTTTCATCCGTCTCTAAAGCTCAGTTATTCAATTCATCTCCCCTGTTCCTGTGCATGTTTGAAATGAAAAATTTGATGGTGTGGTGAAACTAAAAGTTGCTAGAGTCTTTCTTTGAATCCCTTTATGAAAGCAAAAATTACAAATTGATAGCCCAGACAGTAGAACTAAAGAGTTTAATTTCAACGAAGAATCAGCTCATTCAACGAAGGATCAGCCTCAATTAACAGCCAGAACCAAAATGTAGTTAAAGAAACTTTGATATGCAATTTAAAGAAAACTAATGATATGAATTTATAAATTACTCGTGTTATTTACTATGTTTCAAATCTATGCATGCTTTTAGAATAGTGAGTAAATTATCTTTTATAAGGTAATTTCTTAATTAGTTTGAAAGTTTTATTCATTGTCCTATTTCATTTTATAGTCTGCATTTTGAATAGGTCAATTTATTCTCACAAAGAATCGGCCTCAATTAACGAAGACTATTTATTCTCACAAAGAATCAACCTCAATTAACGAAGACTATGTAAAGAGATTTCTAATTCTAATTCAAAGTAACCTACTAGTAGCAGGTATGAGTTTCCAAATTATCATATATGCTTTAAATGATGAGTTAAATCATTGATATAGTTTTTTAATACAGAAGAATTAATTAATTGAAGGGTATAATCTTATTTGCTGTGAGGCGGTATGCTGACGGGAGGGGAAGAGAATGAACATGTGTCTATATGATATCCGTATGAAAAGAATGAAAAAGAAAAAGCAAAAAAGACAGCAATAGATTATTGTTTAAATTGGATTGTAAAATTTGGTACAAGAAAAAGAATGAAATAAGTAATTTTTTTGAAAGGTTATAGGTTTTAATGGGTGAATTTACAATATGTTACACAGGAATACGAATGGACAATCAGCTACGCAAGCGTAAACGGCAATCAATAAATTTACAAAAGAGCAATATTTGTCTTTCGAAAGTAAACAATCAAAATGTAGTTCCTACATCTTCAACATATGGATTTGTTTCTCACTCGTAAGTAATTATATTTAGTTATTATTTAACCTACATAGTAGATAGCTACTAATTCAATGTTATGCAGTTGTTGCGATGAAGATGAGCTTTTGAAAAGTCATAATTTGAATTTGTCTGCCACTATTGGGGTTAGTATATGTGTAGATAATTTTTAAATTAGTATGTTCATTAAATGTAGTTTGTAAATTTTTTTAATCTTTGTTACTTTTATGACAGTTGAGGATGCACACTGAGAAAACCAACACAAGATTTTTAGCAGAACATAAGGCAAGGCACCAAAAGCAATGTGAAAGGATTGGCTGTGCAGATGTGTATTATGATAACAATGAATTAAAGACTCCTAAGGCAGATAAGTTCACCTTAGAAACTAGGTATGCGCCTGACCGATTTTGTTCCCTTGTTGGCAACTTATCGGAAGACAAGAGAAATACAATAAGAGAACTAGGATTTGGAAGCCTACTTGAAATCCAATGTGGTCGACTGAGGAGGCAATTATGTCGTTGGTTGGTTGATCAATTCAAACCCGAATGCAACATTATTCATTTTCAGACATCATGGGTGTAAAAGATGGAGGTATACCAATACAATTGGGTGGACCAAGTGGAAATATTGTTGGATTACGAGATATTTTTCAATCAACAGTCAGAGGGATCAACATCAAGACGCTTGAGGATATTATAAAGCAAGTAGATGAAACCAACTGGATTTTCAAGGTTTGTAATAAAGTTGATTTTGGCTCATTTATGCGTACACATATTATTATATTAAATCATGAATATATGTTATATTTCTTCCGCAATATATTCAATTCTTACACAATCTGATTTTTTTCTATAATATTTACATGTGTAATTGTATTTAAAGTTACTGTGAAATATGAGCACACGTTAGCCATTTATCAAACTCATTCATGCTTGCTATTGTTCATTTTACAAATAGTAGTTTTGATATGAACAGGTTGCCTTTACTTTGTTTGCGCTAGCCATGTTGTTATGCCCAACAAGTGGTTATATATCGCATTTGTTCTTGCATCCGTGCAAAGATATTCTCAATGTTAAATCACTTAATTGGGCTTCGTTTTGTTATAAATGGCTGGTAAAGTCCATTGGCGAATATAAGAATCGTGAAATTACATATGTCGGAGGATGTCTTCTTTTCCTACAGGTAAGATAATATCCATAACTAAATTTTAGTATTTTTCTCACCATCATAATTTCCATAGCTAAATTTTAGCATTTCTCTGACCATGAATGGCATTAATTATACTATTTTCTTAACAATAAGCTGTTTGTGTAGACTTTTTACCTCTATAATGTTGCATACAATTGCATTTAGCTTGATTGGACTAAAACTCTTGTCACATTCTGGAAATAATCAATGGTGAAAAGGTTCATGAAGTGGTTGAGATTTTAGGGAGGGATTGGAAGCGATAAGGTAAATTTTATTGTAAAGTGCTTATCATTATAATTAGCATAATAATATGTGAGAAATTGAGATTGTACTTGTTTTTTCATATAATTTATTTGCTTAATTAAATAGATTCAGATGCGTACAACTGACACTGGTGAAGCTTCTTGATTAAAAGCTGTTAGACATCCTAATTTTGAAGAAATAATTCAAACAAATACTTTCAATCCGGTATCGACTTTTAAGGTTGATTACCTATCGATGCAATATCCACCAGACTAAAATGCTAAAAGAATTGCTAAATCAAAGGCAAATTATGGACCGTGTTGCCCCTTATGTGCATCATCCTACCACAGATTACATTAGAACTTCTTCCCATGAGTTTGTGTCTGCTCAAGAAAATAATGTTGGGGCTGAATTTATTAAAATCTCATCAAATGAAGGTTCAGCCCCTGGTTATGATAAGACAAACCCTCTTTATGACGGCTTTAACTTAAATACGAAGGAAAGACAATTATATCAAATATTGAGTACATTGGAAATGGCTTTGGGTGTTGAAAAGACAGATGCATTTAATCAACCACAAAGGGTAGGCATATTCAAACTTCTAAAGAAAAGTATGTTAATCTCAAGGCTACCCAACCTCGATTCTTGGTTGGTTCATTTTTAGTTCCCACTCCATTTACTGAGGACGAAATGAAGCTTATTTTTTGTCTTTTTGACGACAAGTTGGCTGAAATGTATGGTCTACTAATAATGACATGTGTTTATGGCTAGACTGTTTTTGGGGTTAATGTAAATCTCTTAATCTTGCTTTTATTTATTGTGATAATGTTGTTCTTTCATGGTAAAGGGATGTTGTCGTCCGTACAGAATACAACAACATAACACGGAGTAGTATGCACTCCCTCATGCCAAGAGCATGGATTGATGGTGATGTAATACTCTATACCTACTACGTATAATATTTAGGACTGATTCAATACTAATGATGCCATTATTTTCAATTAGTATATATGAACATATCTCTTAATTAATGTATGCACTTTAATCGCAACTGTTAAAAAAAATTTCAGATTATTACTATGTACGCAGAGTACAAGACTATTGAAGAGGCTCAAAAAGATATCACCTCTCCTCGGTGTTGGTTCCTACCGTCATATTATTCTGTAAGATAACTAGAAATTATATATTTCTAATTTAGTCATTATTCTTCAAATGAGATCATGTAGATTGTCAACTAACAAAATATTTTAATTCTTCTAATTTTTCAGACTTAAATTTAAAGCAAGTTGTACTAGGTGACACGGGTGATCTAAACCCGTATCGTCGAGCTTCTAAGTTCCAAGAGCGATACATGCCTCGGTTGGAAACCTGTGAAAAGGTTTAGCTCGTAGCATTAATTTTTTTTTCATGAACTTTTCGTAGTTTGCATTTTTACATAGTTCCTTCATTCCCTTTTCATTTTACTAGCTTGATAACAAAACATTTTGCCATTAATTATGTTTTACTCTCTTACAACTGCAGATTTATGTGCCCATACATTGTGAAGGTCATTGGTAAATGCTTGTTATTGATGTTCTTTGTCAAACTGCTGATATTTGGGATTCTTTGGAATCTCTCAGTCAAAGAGAAAAAATGATTAATCAGTCATTAACAATTGTATGTTCTGAGGAGGATTGACTACATCTGTGCATTATTTTGAATTTGATTGCATAACATTCTAAATTTTGTTAACATTTATTTCTGGTTCATAATGGCAGCTCGCTGTTGTGCAAATTTTATTGAACTCGCAAGTGCACGAATCTATTGTAGAATAGATTAATGGTGACGAGTGTCGATCCCACGAGGAGGTGGATTTTAATTGCTTGTAGAATTAATTTTCTAAGTGGATGATTGAATTTATAATGACAATGAAGTAGGCAATATATTAATTTAAATTAAAGCTGTAGGAATAAACTATTTGGATGAAATGCTTGGATCTCCGGATCTGTCTCAACATGCACTATCGGCTTAACATTCATTATTAGTACCAATTAAATCATGAAGGGGGAACTTCCACTCATCATGAACCACACTCTAATAATATGGTGCTAAGGGCTTCCCGTGCCAAATAGTAATAACCTTGCCTAAGGAGGCGGTTATTCCAAAATGATATCCGACAAGATTATTACTATCTGTCTACGAAAAGTCAAAACAACCACATAAATTAAAGGGGAAGAAAAAGTAAATTTACCAAATTAAGCCCATGGAGCATGTTGAGACTTCACCTTCAACCCAAGCTTGAAAGGAAATTAGCCACTCATATTTGAACTAGGGGTAAAATGGGAATTTTATTAAAATACGTAGAAAATACAAGATGGAGATGGAATTACAGAAAATGGAGTCCAAAAATGGATTCAGGGCTGTCAAATTAGGGGGGGGGAAGCCTCCTTTTTATAGATACACTGAGTAAATCATGGCCATCGGATCAAAACAATTTAGACGCTCAGGATTGCGCCACGTGGCAAGCTCCTATTGGATGGAACACATCATCAGGGCTATTATTCTGTGTATATGCATGTACCGTACACACATTTTTTCGATCCACTAACATTCTGCCACGTCACCGGTCAACATTTTTGGTCCAATAGTATCGTGACACGTCATCAGTCAACGCCACATCATCGGTCAATGCCACATCATCGGTCAATGCCACATAAGCGGTCAATGCCACATAAGCGGTCAATGCCACATAAGCGGTCAATGCCACATCATTCGTCCAATCAAATGCTGCCACGTCATCGCATCGCATCTGCGTCGTCCAGACAAAGACATGTGAATAATCTCTTATGAAATAAAGGCCGTCAGACAAGAACATATATATCAACCGCATCAGATGTGTGAACAAGACCGTATATGTGAATGCGACTGCTTTTCTTTTTATGCTCCTCCTAAGGTTTTCGACTATCCCGAGTTCAAAAGTGCTGTTCGTTTTTTCATCCGATATCTCGTTTATTGTGAAATGACCATGATATCCCCCTAAAATACATAAAATACTTAATTAAAATAAAACATACATAATTAAATTACAAGGGACTTAAATACATAAAAATAGGGATGTTAGTGAGACTTGGAGTGTAAAATGATGATTTTATCCACTATAAATACACACTTTCTAGTACTCAACACACCCCAACTGTTCATTTTTTGCTAGTCCCTAGCAAATTAAGCGAAAACAAAAGTCAATTTTTTTTTAAACTCGTGGTATTTATTCAATCAGACTAATGTTAACGATCAAATAAAAGTATAAGTATTATCTACAGTCTAAAGAAATATCATTCCCACATCAACTCTCCACATGAATCAGTTTAGAAAACTTTGTCACAACTTTAGTAATCGAGTCACTTTCAATAATGACATATCAAACCTCAAAATCTCACCGGTAGTAATGATACTCTCACAAAGAAATTAAACCCAAAAATAATCACTCCAGTGATTGGTAAATTGAGTGAAAATAATAAAGAAATAATATCACACACTCTCACCAAGGTGACAAAAATATGCACTCAGCTTAGAAATAGTACGATTTTAATGCTAATCAAACCAATACATTCATCATCTTTTTTTTTTTTTTTTAATATGCATTGCCACATCTTTTCAACCCATATAACTAGTTTCTATTTCAGACTATAGTTCCCTAAAATCAAGAAGGACTTTTATTAGGACGTAACGTAGGTTAGGGACGTGGCTAACAAAGAAAGGATAATAGGAAAAACAAAATATATGTTTGAAAAATAGAGAACTTTGGAGATTGTAAGGTGCTTTTCACTTGCTTTTTTTTTTAATTAATTAATTTATTTATTTGTATACATATATATATTTTTTCTTTTGTTTCTTTTTCTCTCTTTTTTTTAGCACCTTTTTTTTTTGTGAATGCAAAATTATCTCTATTTTCAAACATAAATGGGTGGTGGGAAATACAAAATATAAGGTGATACTCCACATTGGAGTGAGACAAGATAATAGGTTGCCAAAAAAAAAGTCTTTATTTTTTAAGGCTCAAAGGGGTTAACTATGGATACATATTCATAGGGTTGGCTAGAAAGGCTCAAACGGACCAAAGATGGCCTTTCTGTCATCTTTTAGGGTTCTAAATAATCTTCCATATCTACTAGTTAGATGGACCTTCAGATGTGGCAACACACACTTTTTTTTTTTTTTTAATACAGAAATTTGGAGATAATGTATAAAGCAATAAACTGCTAAGCTGAATGAAGAATGGGCAAAAATGGGTTACTCTCCAAAAAAAATAACAGGCTAAAAAACTCACTTGGAAATTATTATGACATGTGCATTCTTTCAAGCAACTTATAGTTGTCTTCAACATCAACATGTAGAGTAGTAAACATGGTGTAACATAACTAAAGACCAAAGATAATACAAATACTAAAATAACATGGTGTAACATAACTAAAGACCAAAGATAATACAAATACTAAAATTTGAAAGTTATCATGTCATCTAATTATGAAAAGATCACACAAAATATCTTTTTTTTTTTTTTTTTAAATTCTACCCCCAAACCTAGTCTTAGTCGTGAAAATTATGCATGCAGAATGGTGAAAATGACATAGAAAAGCTAATTGGTAAAAGAAGTTAGAAAGATCACACTTAAAATGACTGTCAAAGCAAGAAATGTCTGAAATTTTTTTTTATAATAATAAGAAGATGCGTTTCTAGAGTCGTTACACTCCATATTCAGCCATCTTCGACTCAAAAATTTAGCCACAGTTAGTTTCTAATAAAAAAACAACTACACCAAGATTGAGATATTCCACAATTGTCAACTATTCCCTCCCCCCAACCAGAACGAAACATTGTCCTCAATGTTGAAAGAAAATAGGGTTTAGGAGACATCACCTGAGTGCCGCATCACAGAAGGAAATATTTACAAGCGGAGAGTTAAATCTAATTTGCACTTCTTACTACGGCTATTGTTACCATCATTAGTTGGCCATTCCAACATAAGGGTCTTGGGATCTGGCTCTGGTCTATAAGCTTGTAACAGATCAAGTAACTCGTTAGCAGTATGAGCACAAATAAAGATTTTTTTCGCTGTGAAGGGGATGAAATGGTTTTTTATTGCATGGTTAAGAAATGCGATGAAGCCATCATAAAAGTTATTGACATTTAACAAACCGGTGGGTTTCTGATGAATGATCAAATAGGCCCAAGATGCTAATGTGATTAGTGCCTTTAGAGTTGCAAGATCTCCTGGTAAGAAAATAAAAGCATCAGCATGATTCAACATTTCAGTTATTCTTTCTTGCATACCTGAGACGACTAACTCTTCTCCAGTTGGTGAGTCAGACATACAGCCCAACGGTTTGAGGCTTCTTGGGATGATGCCTAACGCTTGGCTCCCTCTGAGATAAACAGCTTCTGAGACTAGTTTGGATAACCCTCGGTCACCTCATCCATAAACTAGATGCAAATTTCTTTCTGCTATTCGTTGACCAAGATCGATGGCTGCCTCAACGAACTCTTTATGTTTGCCATAGTTAAATCCAGAGAGCACACAAATGTTCTTGAATTGTTTATTGGGAGTAGCTGCCATTGGGATTCTTCTCAAAAACAATTTGTGAGTCTAAAAAAAAAAGATCATATATTAAGGATCTTGGTGACAATTGTTTACAGCTGTATAGGAGGTAGCACGTCTATGTCAATTAACGCGTAAAACACATGACTCGAGATTCAAAAAGGAAATAGTAAAAGAAAAAGCACTCAATTATTAAAGACAATAATGCAATTGATAAAACAACAGTGAAATAAATCAACAGTAAAATAAAAGAACAGTAAAAGGATATCTACAGGTAGTTGTGATTGTGGCTCACATCTTCCTCTCGGTTTTACGTCCGTAAACGGCTTGAACGCCTCATGGGTCGAGGATAGGCTTCCCATCCAGTTTTCTTATAAACCGCAAACGGGTCGTTTATAGTCGATTCCCAAGACTATATCGTGCATGCTCTCTTTTTGAAATAATGGCCATAACTGGAGAATTGCTCTTTGTACGTATCCACTGGGATGCGTTTCAAGAGACAAAAGGACATCATCCAATGACTCTTTATTCAAGCCATCCCTAATGAATTGAATCTTATCTTCTCTATTATCAGACATCATTCCTAAAGAACAAAGCTGAGAATGGTTTGGGTTCTGATTATATGGTCTAAATGGTGGTTGAGAGGCTTGAGGATTTTGAGGAATTGGTTGCATTGGTGGAGCCGAGTCAGCTGGTCCATTCTCATTGGAATCCTTGAGACCATGAAAAATTGGGGTGGTCTCTCCATCCAGGATTATATGTGTTGGAGTAAGGGTTGTAGTTTGATGGCTTTCTCATTACATCTATGGCATTGGCTTGATCTGAGTATGAGTCCTGGTCATGTGGTTCCGTTAATTTAGCAGCTGTTAATGATGCTATTTGTCGGGAAAGACCTTCAACTATATCTTTGACTTCTTTAATTTCCGAACTTGACTCGCCAATGTGAACCTCATTCACTCCCTTAACTCTTCTAGTACTCCTGAGTGAACGACTCTGTTGTTGGGAATTATCTGCTTGTCGCTGGAAGAAATCCCAAATCTCTGATGCACTTTTTGACATTAGCTCTCCTCCACTTGTTGCCATTAGCCATTCTTGCACATTCGGCAATAATCCCTCCAAAAAGTATTGGCATTGGTGCCATTTTTCGTATCCATGATGTAGACACTTTAGGAGTAGCCCATTGAATTGCTCCCATGCTTCAAAAATTGCTCGTCTTCTCTTTGGGTAAACTCTGAAATTTCCCTGCGAATAGCATTGGTTTTATGTACTGGGAAATATTTATTCAAAAATTTTGTTACCATTTGTTCCCATGATGTAATGCTATTAGCAGGCAATGCATTGAACCATGAACGAGCTCTATCCTTTAAAGAAAATGGGAATAATCTAAGTTTAACATCATCATCTGAAAAATTCTCATATTTAAAAGTTTGACAAATAGTATGGAAATCATTCAGATGATTATATGGATCTTCATTTTCTAGGCCATAGAATGTTGGGAGACAATTTAGCACACTAGGTTTTAATTCAAAACTCCTAACAGCTACATTTGGATATCGTATGCATGATGTGCTCAAGTTAGCTAAAGGACTGAAGTAGTCCTTAAATGGCCTCTCTTGTGGTGCTGGTTGCAAATCCATTTCAAATTTATTTTTAATTGTAACGTGCTTGTGTGTGCGAAGTGTTTTTTCTAATTCAAAGTCTATATGCTCAAGATTCGGTAATTGTGACCTACGACCATGCATGCAAATAAAAAAAAAATGATAACAAAATTAATAAAGATAAAGAAGAGAGAGAAATTACGATACTAACCTTATCACGCAGTTACAATTTGTTATGAAAACAACTCAAGTGCTATATATAGAAAAGAAAATATATGAAACAAATTAAAATAAATTAAGAGGCGGTTGAACCTGCCGATTTCACAAAATAAAAAAAAAATAACATGAAAATTAAATTACAGAAATTTAAAGAAGCGAAGAAAAGAAAAGAAAATAATATTTACTTGAAAATGTAAATTCACTTCTTTTTTTTTTTCTTTTTTTTTTTATAATAATAATAAAAATATTACAAGGAAACAACTAAAAATTAATAAATAAAGAAATTAAAAAAAAAATTCTATGAATTAAAATACTTACCTCCCCAGCAACGGCGCCAAAAACTTGTTGTGCAAAGTTTATTGAACTCGCAAGTGCACGAATCTATTGTAGAATAGATTAATGGTGACGAGTGTTGATCCCACGAGGAGGTGGATTTTAATTGCTTGTAGAATTAATTTTCTAAGTGGATGATTGAATTTATAATGACAATGAAGTAGGCAATATATTAATTTAAATTAAAGCTGTAGGAATAAACTATTTGGATGAAATGCTTGGATCTCCGGATCTGTCTCAACATGCACTATCGGCTTAACATTCATTATTAGTACCAATTAAATCATGAAGGGGGAACTTCCACTCATCATGAACCACACTCTAATAGATATGGTGCTAAGGGCTTCCGTGCAAATAGTAATAACCTTGCTGGGGAGGCGGTTATTCCAAATAGATATCCGGACAAGATTATTACTATCCTGTCTACGAAAAGTCAAAACAACCACATAAATTAAAGGGAAGAAAAAGTAAATTTACCAAATTAAGCCCATGGAGCATGTTGAGACTTCACCTTCAACCCAAGCTTGAAAGGAAATTAGCCACTCATATTTGAACTAAGGGTAAAATGAGAATTTTATTAAAATACGTAGAAAATACAAGATGGAGATGGAATTACAGAAAATGGAGTCCAAAAATGGATTCAGGGCTGTCAAATTAGGGGGGGGGAGCCCCCTTTTTATAGATACACTGAGTAAATCATGGCCATCGGATCAAAACAATTTAGACGCTCAGGATTGCGCCACGTGGCAAGCTCCTATTGGATGGAACACATCATCAGGGCTATTATTCTGTGTATATGCATGTACCGTACACACATTTTTTCGATCCACTAACATTCTGCCACGTCACCGGTCAACATTTTTTGTCCAATAGTATCGTGACACGTCATCAGTCAACGCCACATCATCGGTCAATGCCACATAAGCGGTCAATGCAACATAAGCGGTCAATGCCACATAAGCGGTCAATGCCACATCATTCGTCCAATCAAATGCTGCCACGTCATCGCGGTTACCACGCGTCACGTCGTCAACATACATGTGAATCTTGATGAATGAAATAGAATAAAGGCTGTACGATGAAATATATATCAACCGTCACCGTATGTGTGAACGATCACAGTATATGGAACGATGCACTGCTTTTCTTTTTATGCTCCTCCTAAGGTTTTCGACTGTCCTGAGTTCAAAAGTGCTGTCCGTTTTTTCATCTGATATCTCGTTTATTGTGAAATGACCATGATATCCCCTAAAATACATAAAATACTTAATTAAAATAAAACATACATAATTAAATTACAAGGGACTTAAATACATAAAAATAGGGATGTTAGTGAGACTTGGAGTGTAAAATGATGATTTTCTCCACTATAAATACACACTTTCCAGTACTCAACACTCGCCTCACTGGATTTTTTGCTATTTAGAGAGGCTCGACTTCATTTTGGCTCAAATTTCAATTTTCTGCATTTTCAACTCGGTCGTCAAACTGGTTTGCCACAACAGCCAAATGATTTTGATTGTGGATACTATGCCTTGAAATATATGGACCATCCCTCTATTGTTGCTGATGAGTTGTATCAGGTATATGCTTTTTTTTTTTTTCAATCTTCAGCATAAAAGCATCTCTCTTAGTTTAATCTTGAACATTAATTTATACAAGTTAATGAACAATGCTTTATTCACACATTTTATAAGTCATTATGTTTAATGAATTTGAAATTTAGATCAATAACAATACTAACATAGGACTACTGCAAAGAAGTAAGAAATATTAAAGTTTTCTTTATACAGAATACTTTTAAAGCATAACTAGGAGTACTTTATAAATTTTTTTCCTATGCATTAAGCAAGCTATTTTTAGAAGATATCTAATTTTTAAAGCAATAAGAGATACTTTTTAGCAAGGCATGGGTACAAAGAGAACATGAACAGGCATTTAAAAACTTGAATTGTAAAAAATCTCCACATGTAAAAGGCTAAGTATTTACATTTTAAAACTATTATCATATCTTGCAAGTCAAGTACCTTTCGTGAATTAAAAAGTTTGCTGCTAGTAAGTAGATAACAATCATCGGAGTCTCAAACTATATGGACTTTGTTATTTTTATATAAATTCATCTTGTCGGCGTATAGAAATTGTTGTAATTAGTGTTTCTTTGTTGTTAGCACGATTCAGATTATGCTCGCATCCTGTTGGCACTCTATCTAGCACAATCTCCACTTAATGATATCAAGCATAAACTCATGCAAGATGCGTACAATGAATATGGAAAACATAATGCTGCTGACTCCCAAAGGGGCCCTTGTAAACAAACTTTGGAATTGAGAAAAGCTACTAGAAATATTAATCTTAACCAAGCACCATCTGAGGCCTTATTAAAGCCTTTACTATGATCTCTAAAGGTATGTTAAGTCACGTGTCATTCCCATTTTTTATCTAATGTCTTCTGCTTAGCGGTTGTTATTAGGCCCTTTCTTCTATTTCTTTTAGTGAGTTATGATGTTTCTAGTAGACAAATTGTACCTGTTATTAATCATCTGCTTGTGTTTTAAACTATGTGTCACCAGACTTGGAATGGAAATTCTAATATTTTGGTCTGCCAAACCATTTTAGAGCAGATTATTTTTGGAGCTAAATATTTTTGTAGCAGAATATTTTTGTAGCAACACCTTTTTTGTATAGGATACACTGATCATTTTTGGTTATGTAGTACATTAACTGTAGTAGAATCTTTGTCAGGTCATTGACCTCAAGAAGCAGATGAGCCCTATGTGGCCTCAGAAGATGGTGTTGTAGATGCATTTAGTGCTGATGTATGCCCTCTTATTTTTTGTATGTCCGAGGGTAGTGTATTAACATTGCATATTCGACCATTTGTTACTTACAGGATGACTACTTATAGAAACTTGATATGTATCTACAGCTTATCTCTATCAATTCTTCTCTATTATAACTATCTTAAATTTTAGTATCATTACTTATTGAAATTTTTGTACCTTAAATTTGTTTTTGTTTTAGTTCACTATAGGATTTTGATGAAGTGTGATGTTGTGGAGTTTCGACTCTTTTGTGATGTACTTTGATTTCCCTAATGATGTTCAATCCTATAAATATTATCTCTTTGTAGATTCAATTTTCCTTTGTTGCTAAATTTAAGTGATCTTTTATTTTTCCTTTATGGCTTGCATGCATGCATGAGTGGTGAAAAGATCAATGGATTGTTTTTGTTTGGTTGTTGGGCAGTTAAAAATGAAAATGAAGTAGAATGTTTATTTGTTGAGCACTCTCTAAAAAAAAAAAGTACACTATTGGCTTGCATGGTGAAATTAATTTAAACTCCCACTTTCATTTTCGACAAAAGCTTAAAAAAATTTTAAAAAAACTATTGCCTTTAATTCAGTTTAGGCTATATGGTATATTCTACCGAACATATGATGGTATAAGGATTTCATCACTGTTACAAATTTATCTTACAGTAGAGACATTACACAATCAATTGTCACTACAACAACTATAATTCAAAGTTATATTAATTAAAAAATAGAATATGAAAAAAAAATTACAATAGTATTAATTGTCACTTAAAATAATTAGGTTCACATACGCTTCAAACCTATCGCCAAAATGGAAAGACATTTGGCGGCAAAACTACCGCCAAAATTAAACTACGTAAATCAATACTGATTTTTCTTAATTTTTTTTCCTTTATCTATTTTTTTCCACTTTCAACAATTGAAAATGGCAATGTATTGCACTAGTGGAGATATTTTTTTACTTCTTTTTTTCAATTTTTTTTCCGCTTTCAACAATTTCAAATGGCAATGTACTGGATTAGTTGACTTTTTTATTTTCTTAATAATTGGATTAGTAGACTTAAAATTGACGTTCGTAATTTTCTTTTAAAACAAAATCATTATCCCGTCACTGCCCGACTCTTCATCTTTTCGCCCAAATAGTGGAAGCTTCCCAGTTACTATTGTTAAGTTCAACAACTTCAAATTTTCCCTCTTCTCTATCAACGGATGCAAATATTCTCTCAAAACTTTTATAATGCAACACCCATATTCTCCCCGCTTCTTCAAAAGTTGCCAGCATCTACTTAAGCCTTCTGTTCTCTGGTAGAGAAAAAAAGGTTGGGGTTTGCTCTAATTCTTTCCATGGCTTTATTCTCTTTTGGAAATTGACTCTCTTTTATGTTTTAATTTCGGCTGGGATTTTATTTTTTTTATATCTGTGGTTTGATTAATTTTTTTTTCCATGGCTTTTTTCTCTTCTGGAAATTGATCTCTATTTCTTCCCATGGCTTTATTCTCTTCTGGAAATTGATCTCTCTTTTATGTTTTAATTTCGGCTGGGATTTTATTTTTTTTATATCTGTGGTTTGATTAATTTTTTTTCCATGGCTTTTTTCTCTTCTGGAAATTGATCTCTATTTCTTCCCATGGCTTTATTCTCTTCTGGAAATTGATCTCTCTTTTATGTTTTAATTTTGGCTGGGATTTTATTTTTTTTATATCTGTGGTTTGATTAATTTTTTTTCCATGGCTTTATTCTCTTCTGGAAATTGATCTCTATTTCTTCCCATGGCTTTATTCTCTTCTGGAAATTGATCTCTCTTTTATGTTTTAATTTCGGTTGGGATTTTATTTTTTTTTATATCTGTGGTTTGATTAATTTTTTTTTCTAATTTCATGGAAAACAAGATTTTTTGCATGTCCATTGAAGATTTACAATAATGAAGGATTAGTTCTGAGGCAGGTTAGTTTATATATATATATATATATAAAGAAAATTAGATAATTGTATTTCATATCTCCTTTTTTCCTCCCGTAAACTTCATAATTTTTTAGATTGGTGTTTGATTCTTGAATATTTATCTGTTCTTCATCTTCTTTGATTTCGGCTGGCTTAAAACAGCTTTTATTTTAATTTTGTTGACAATATCTATTTTTTTTTAATTATTTACTTTTTTTGTGGTTTGTGTATATATATTTTTTCCCATAGACCAGTTAAGTTTTCTTAATGCCTTCTGCCTCATATATGAAGTTGAGTCTAAGTTGCAGCTCAACTGACAAAATCCAATTTTTTGATTTACTTTTTATTTGCTTGATTGTTCATTCGATTTTGTTTCTGGTCTTCATTCCTTGGATTATAGTTGTAACATGTAATTGATTAAGATGCTAGTTAAGTGAAGTTACAGTTTGAAGAATTATTGTTAAAGCGTGGGGCTTTGAATAGAGGAACATTTATACATTCCACTTTTAATCATCAATGTAATGGAGTACTTGATTTCTCCATTTATAGAAAGAAAATATAGAAAATAAAATTCGATCTTCTTCATGTATTGAAAGAATAGCTAGAAAATTAAAATTGATTGCTGATCATTTTTGCATAATTTTATTTTTCATTATTTCATTATTGTCAGTTTGCTTAACAGCCAATTTGACATTTTTTTGTTAAGTCAATTACTTTTTTTCCCGAAATTTGTTAACAGTTTAGAAATGGATTAACTTTATGATTTATTTATTTGCTAAACAAATTAACTTTAATCTATTTATACTGAACAATAATGAATTTTTAACATCCATAATTTTCAGTAAACGTAATTGTAAGTTCTATAATACATTTTTTATGAGTCATGTTATTTGTAAACCTCTATAATAAGTTGAATAAACTTTTTTTTGTAGAAAAATCCATTACAAATATTTACAAATCATACCATGTTAAGAAATCTCACTATAGTCTCATTGGTAGCCCTGATTCTTTATTTATTTTTTGTCTTGAATAAGTCCCGTTTGTAGAATACTATACAAGGAACTTGCTCTTAATTTTTCATCACCTAAACTTAGCTAATAATTAAAATTAAAGCAAAGTCAGTTACCAAGAGTCATATATACTTTCAAAGCAGAAAGTTTTGTAGCCTGTTAAATATGGCTAAGGGAGACCGCAAGCGAAAGAGATGCTTAGATGATGTTTCCATTCAGCAAGGTGGAAATAGTGGTATGACAACTGTGGGTTCTAGCAAGCAATCATATGGCTTCATGTCATATTTGTAAGTACCTATTGATGTTTTGTTGTTCACATATTTTTGCACAACTGTACAACAAAACATGATGCAGAATTTTTATTTTGTTAATATCTAACTATATAATATATCTTTGTTTCACTCACAGCAAAGAGCAAGTGAAGCGATTGAAGGCCTCCGATGAAAACCTTGTTGTCAGCCAAGAGGTAATGAAATTGTCATGTGTTTCATGTTACATGATTTGTATTATGATTTGTGTGTTGCATCTTAATTGAATTGTAAACAACTACTGACTTATGCTTATATTATTGGCCAGCTAAGAAAAAAATTGGGTGATTCATGCAAGAGCCTACCACCAGATGAAAAGGCCAAGTATACAAAGCCATTAAATGTCTCCGACTATGATGTTCCAACTGATAGTGATGAACAATTGCAAACGAAGATGGATAAGCATATACTTGACACTTGATGTGCACCAGATCAATTTTCTGACCTTGTTCAAACTTTCAATGTGGAAAAACAACGAGCTATACGAGAAATTGGATTTGGAAATCTTTTACATTTGTGAACTGGTAGGCTGAGAAGACAATTGTGTGCATGGTTGGTTGAACAATTTGTACCTCATCAGCATGTGCTTGTTTTGAACAATCAACGCATTAAATTGAATGCAATGATGTTTTCTGATATTATGGGAGTGCATGATGGAGGTTTATCCGTATCTCTGTCTGGTCAACCTGAAAATATTGCAGCATTCAGGGAGAATTTCAAGTGCACGGGTAGGGAATATCCATCAAAATACTAGAAGATTTCATTAAGCAATCAGATGGTTCCGGCGATGACTTTAAAGTAAGATTAGTATTGGTTATAATATATATTTTTTTGGTAGTTACTACTCACATGTGAATGTGTTTGTTCGTTAACTCAGATAAAGTATATCTCACTAAATATGTCATTATAAATTGCAGGTTGCATTTATGTTGTTTGCATTGGCCACTGTGTTATGCCCATCAAGTGCAACACTGATATCGGCTTTATTTTTACATCCATTAGTTGACGCAAATGCCATAAAAGAGCACAATTGAGCTTCATTTTGTTATAGTAAACTTGTAATGGCCATCTCCAAGTTCAAGTCAAATGAATTTGCTCATTTAGGAGGCTGTCTGCTATTTCTCCAGGTTGGTAATTTATATTGTGTCACTAGGGTTAGTTGATTACCATCTAGAAGATGGCACATTATTAATCATCATATAAATGCGTGTGCATTTCATGCATTAATCCTGTGCTTATGCCAAAATGTTTAGATATTGTACTTTCAAAACATTGCAAACTATTACAACAACTAGTGGGGCTCTTCTCTACCTCCAGTATTAGCTTGGAATGACGAAGAGATAAAAAAAATCATGCGATGGTTGAAAAAATACGGTGGTGCTAATTATGAAAAGATAATGAGTGTAATGACATTATATTACTTGCCATATTTCATTCTACTTCCTGTTTATATTCTTTAATTTTATTTGCTTGATAAATGTTATTTTATAGTCATGTATTTTTGTTAGATTAATTTTGATAGGGTATAATTATACATAGCACAGAAAATTATAATTTTTTACTTTCTTCGTGGACTGTCGATCTACTTGATTGTCATAATTCTTCATCTTTAATATGTTTTTCAATTTCCCATAGGAAAAAAAAAAAAGAGACATTCATGTGAAAGCTGAAATCATTAATAAGTTTACATGTTGATGATTATAGGTGCGTATGCGCACTTTTGAGGGTGTTGGATTGCCTTCTCAAGCAGCTATTGACATGGCAGAGCTGGTTGAGCGCATTACGGAGCAATCTGAATCTATACAGTTCTTGACAACGAGCTTCAACAGATTAAATAGTCTTGTTTCAGATTTAGTAACAGCGGTCAATCAATCTCTTACCCAAAGTCAGAAAACAGCCCTTAAATCAAAACTAGTCCATCATACACTATCAGAAGAAAATATTATACCGCCACCGATAGTAACCCCTAAAATGAATGATGAGAATCCAAAAATTGATGATTTTTTCAGAGATACTGTGGATCCGACACATGATGTTTGCAATGATCTTGGGAACATGATATCTGAGGATAGAAACCCAATTGTAGTGGAGACTTTTTTAAATGATGATGTTAGCCTGTCGCCTAATGGTGCACCAAATGAGGCTAATGCTGAAACAAATATGAAAGCATCAAATAGTGAACAAGCGAAGCATGTAGCTATTGCAGATACTTTAGTTAAGTGATTCGTTATGGGTGTTTGAACTTTTTTATTTTAGTTTTTAATATAACTTGGTGCTTTTGTCACGACTAATCCTGTAATGTATTCTTTTTGTAGGAGGGTGACATTACGAGATATATGAAACAAACAATGTTTTCTTCGACAAGTTGTAGGCCTTACGAGTTTCGATCAGTGAAAAGGCCTAGTCGATTCCAATGCTCACCGTTTGATACGGTGAGCAACAAGTCTGTAAGGCCTTGTTATTGGGCTGGTCCATATGTGGTAACAACACCTATTACTGAATCTCAATTGCAAGTGGTGAACTATATGTTTGATGACAGCCTTGATGAAAAGTAAGTATTGAATTATTAGCAAGTTATTGTAAAAGTTTTTTCTTTGGTATTAATTGGATTCGGCCATTTTGATTGCGTTTCTCTTTCCATGATTTTTTTATATATTGTTTTTAGTGTTTCATCAACATTGTGTTTTATATCGTATGATGTAAGTGACAATGTTTGCATAATGTTGGTTGTATAGACTGTGTATTACGTTAAATATTATACAATGGACTAATGGGGCTTAATTGTTTATGATACATGTTAACAGTGAACTCCTTCTGAGTACGGAGCACAACGTTGTGAGTTGTACTGCCATGTGCTCATTGAAGCCAACCAAATGGATTCACAGCGATGTTAGTCTTATTATGTATAAAACTTTTTTCTATTTCTAAAACCTATTAGTATATGGTTGTTTGCAATATGATGTTTGGGTTGCTAACTATAAATTTGACACTAGGTTATTAGCATGTATGCTGAGTATAAGACAATCGAAGAACTACGAAATAACCCAGTTGGACCACGGGTTTGGTTCTTGCCTGTTTACTTCTCGGTAAGTTGTTTATTGTTAGCGTTCATTGTTAGCATTGATCTAGTGTTTAAAACCAAATGTAATATAGTTATATATTGAAAAAAAATTTACTCATAGTGAATTTCAGAAAAACATAAATTATTTAAAAAAAAGGCATGTTTGGTTTAACATTGGTGATGTCTTTTGCAGAACACCGTAGTACACTCAAAATATGTCAATCTACCTCCATTCCATAGGAGAAGTAGCTGGGCTAATCGGTTCATGCCAAACATGGAGACATGTGACAAGGTTTGCAATATGGTGTTGATGGTTAAATTTTGTGTGGCCTTGAAAATGATGCAGAATTTTTGTTTTAACTAATTTGTAATAAATTACAAATTTTCATACCAATACATGATGGTTCATTAAATTGGTTTGTGCTCGTGATTAACATCCATTCCAGCTCTGCTCAGATATGAGATTTACAACAAACAAGCCAGCGTAAGCACAAGAGTATACAAAGTTGTCTGGCAGTGGTAAGTGTTGTGAACTTGAAAACATTCTGTTTTAGTTGCTGTACTTGTCGAAGCGCTGATAAATGGTAAGCATTTATTTTGACTTAAACTAAATTGTTATGTTTTTCTAAAGCTCAAGGTATTGGACCATGTACTTGGAGAGGAAGGACAGTGAATATATGGTCCAAATTTTAGGTTTGTCCAGTTCCAACTTGATCGAAATTCTAAATTGCCACAACAATTCAACGGCAATGACTGCGGTGTATATGTCATGAGGTATATGGATGAATCACCCGCTGTTCTGAACTATTCCTACAAGGTAATCCATTAATGACATGTTCTGAAAAATATTTTATCTCATTATATGGCAAGCAAAAAGATAATCCATGCCTTAAACTCCATGTTGATGTATTGATAGTTGATATGGTTATACAATTTATGAACAGCATGACTCGGATAAAGAGCGTTTGACAATAGCACTATATTTGGCTTTATCGGAGATTAATCCTACTCGCAATATGATTCTGGAGCTAGCCTATGACTATTATTCTCGAAAGATGGTCGAAATCTCAAGTAAGCCTTCTACAACAGGGAATATTAAATCTAACAGAGTCGTAACAAAATTAAAAATCAATAACCAAAAGAACAACCCAAAACCTAAACCAAAAAGTCATGGGAAAAGGAGGTAGTATACAGGGTAAATGTTATTTATCTTTTATTTTATTCAAGGAAAGTGTATATTTATTTTTTATTTTAAGTATTTGTTTATCTATTTTGAAAATGAACTATCAATTTAAGATGACGTTATTATTAAATAGAGGAAAAATTGTGTAGTATGGTACAATTATAAATTTGTACAAAAGCATACATGTGATCTAGTCATGTGTGAATTTTAATTCAACATGCCTCATGTACGGTTCAAAATAATGGGAAATGAATATTTATGCTTTTAGTTTTGATGCAAGTTTGTATACTATTTACCTATGTTGGGAAAATTAGATTTTGTTATGTAAGTTTATACATTAACCATATTGGCATTTTTCCTAATAAGTTGCAAGCAGCGCCTTACTTGAACGTGGCTGGTATTTTTTTGTTCATTTTGGAGGTAAATGTTGGTTTTTGTTGTAATGTATAATTATGTACAAATTTTGGGTAGATGCCAACTGGGTGGCTACAACATACTCTGTCAAATATTTTTGAGGTGCAACAGAGCAAAATGTTACCTTAGCACATGTAAATGTATATATTACATGGGTATAAATGCATTTTTTGGAAGTTAGTCTGCACAAGGATACAACCTTACTGAAGAAGTTATTTACAGTACTCAGTAAAAAAGGAAGAATGTAATTCAAATTATGAAAAACCTGAACCATTTTCTTATGCATTTAATCACGCACGGATGCAGTATTGTAAATTTAAAATAACCCAACAGTTGCATTGGATACATATGGTAAAAAACGCTAATTAGTTGGTTGCATGTGATATTTGTGCTATTATTTTAACAATTGGTTTTTTCCAGATTCACCTTATAATGAACTTTAATATACTTAACTGAAAACAAGTTTTACAACTTCGCACAACTATCAACACAACTCCCACAACAATTCAATCACAACTCCAACACAACACAAACTATCAAGTTCAATAAGCAAAAATGTCTTCAAACGAGATTAAAAATCCTCTGTAAAATTCATATGCTGGTTATTCTTGCTTTAGCCAGAATGCTTTTTTGTTTGCCAAAGTGGTTGATGTAGATGCTGAAAATAAAATTTAGTTAGCCAAAGTATGAAAATTGTCAATGTGGTTATTTAGGCAATTGAATTCATCATTTGAGCAGATTTTCCAAATTTTAAATCCAAATAAATTTGTATTAGTATAATATTGTAATGGCATGAGACTATAAAAGATATGACTGATAATAAAAGCTTGGCAATATGGTAGTCTATATCCTCACAATTTGTCTAATGTCGCCTTGTGTCCTAAGTCCTAAGTATTTAACTGCAAATATGATAATAAGAAAAGAAATGTTAATATAACAAGAGATTGTGTTCTATAAAATGTATCAGCATATGGCAGAAGTAAAAAGTGAAAGTGGAATAAGGTTAATAAAAGTTACTTGACATTATAATGCCACCACTCATGCCATTGAGCTGGTATAGTACCACTTCTATCGTTTAGTGATAAGTCCTGTGAGGGAAAGGTAAAACCTCTAGAACTTTGTCCATCAAACCTATTCAAAACAGGCAATATAAAGCTTTCATTATGATCTAATTCTGTGCTGGTAGTGGCCATAGATATGTCATCACCCCATGTTGAAATGTCTAAGGGTGCAGTCGTTGTCGCAACTGTGGTATTGAACGTATTTTCAGAAACAAAGTCAGTACAAAAACTTGTATTGTCAGTGTGACGAATACCTTTCACTCCATCATATTGAATACAAGTTCGCTTTGTATGGCCAGGTTGTTGACAAGTACCACAAAGACGTTTTTTAACAGATGCCTTGGTCGTTTTAGTTGAACCCTTGGTCTTGATGATCAATGGATCCTTGACAATATCGACAGAAGGTTTATCTTTAGTGGAAGCTCTTGGAATAGCATCGGTGTCTAATGCATCTTGAGCTCGCAAGGTTAGCCCATGGATAACTTGAATGGCATCATTGTAACTGTCAACTGTCTTGGCTGCAAAATGGATTAAGTTTCGACAAGCAATAGTTAAAGATCCAATACGAGCAGCCTCGCATATGCTTGGCTTACTTGAAAGATGTTGCAAATAAGACTGTGCAATTTTGGCATCTTTTGTCAAACGATGCAAAATCATACACTTGGGTATCTCAGATAAGTTTTCTGCCTTCATAACAGCAAAACAATGACTGCACAGTATACCAAGTGACTGTATAAGATTGCATGTGCACACAAGCTTGGAATCTGCTTCGTGAAAAACAACCCTCCAAGAGTGATCCTCAAACTTGAATTTATTTATCACATATACTCGGCGGCCAATATCTGACATACAATTAGAGATGTATAACAATCCATCTTCACGAAGTTCTTTAACAACACGGTTGAATACTGTGCGAGTATATATTGTTGCAGCTTGTTTCTCGTAATGCCTCTGCAAATGGGTGATCAAAACAGGCATTGTATGGCATGAACGATGGTCATCTTCAGCCTCTTTATAACGTAATCGTGAAATCAAAAGTTCCATTTGCATCACAAACTCAAATAACATAAGTTTGCCATTGACATATTGATTTATGTATGCATTCATACTCTCGCACCGTTGATTACTTCGTAGCCCACCATAAAATTTGTGCCTCAAGAAAGTTTCAACCCACATATGTCGATCTGCATACAATTTTTTTATCCACTCATTATTAGTTAGATGAAATTTTCCAATCATTTGATCCCACTTGAATTGAAACTCATCCTCTGCCATGCAATTGAACATAACATCTTTAAAGGCACTCGTGAAATTTGGGTCAGAAATATTTACAGTGGCATTTCGCTCCAGATGCCAACAGCATAATCTGTGACATGCATCAGGAAACACTGTGCGTATGGCATTTCGCATTGCTCTATCTCCATCAGTGACAACAGACACAGGCATTTTACCATCCATTACAGATAAAAAAGTGCGAAAAAGCCATATATATTTGTCTTCAGTCTCACTAGAAAGCAGGGTAAAGCCAAACACAGTACTCCTCATATGATGATTTAAACCAACAAACAACACAAGAGGCTTGTTATATGCATTTGTCCTATATGTTAAATCAAATGCCAAAACATCACCAAAGTAATGAAAATCTGCTTGTATTCCGGAGCCACACCAAAATATATCGGATAACCTGCCTTCGGAATCAATAGTATACTGGTAATAGAATCCAGGGTCCATATCTTGTTTTCCACGCAAAAGCAAAATTAATGTTTCTGAGTTAGTTTGTAGTATTTGCTCTTGACGACCATCATATAAACGATTAGATAGGTCATTTCTTGTGAATCCAATATTCTCATACCCACCTGAACATGTAGCCATTAACTCATGGATTCAAGATGGTTTCATACCAAAGAGGTACATAGTTGAAGCAGTAGCATAATCAACATCTGACACTTGAAGGGTTGAGCGGAGAAATTGCACCTGAACAGCAGGAACCAATACATGTGTGTGGGTGTCAACCCATTCATAGGCAACCCAACCACTTTTATGATGGTCAAAATGAATGCGAAAAGTAGCCCGACATAATTCCAGTGTTAAAGGTTTCGCAGTCTTTTTTCGATCAGGTAATTCGAGATACTTCTTAGACCTCTTACCTTCTTTTGAACAAACCCATCTTTTAATTGTCACCTGTCCTTGTACATTCATTCTCATAATATTTTTACGAACACTAAAGCCAATACTCTTGGCATAGTTGAAGTAGAATGTTTCGGGTTCTTCTATAAATGAAAACACTCTGCCAATTACATCATATTCAGATAACCTATCCCCAGAAGCATAAGAAGAAAAGGAATGATCACTATTCGAAGGTTGGGTATTAATCTCTGAATTGGGTAATGGCGATTCAAATTGGTTTGAGGATGTTGAATTAAAAGTATATGTAGCCAGAGATAACGAATCATCACTAATGGCACCATGCACGGAAGGCACACCATTATTGTGTACGTTAAGAGCTACAGCAAGATTTTGTCTCATATTGCAATGTCACTGTAGACTGTAGACTGTAGACACAAGAGAATGACCATAATTAAATAATTATCTAAGGAAATGGTGTCAATTTAACAACAACAACATCGTTTTGCGAAGAATCATAACATGAAACTAATTACATTTTATGTTACAAACAACTTATAATAATAGACCACCCCCCAAAACGTGTTGAATGGCATTATCGTGGAAAGAGGCACGAGCTTAGCTGGTGTAAATGTGTGCTTTCTTCATCAGTATAGAAACAAAATCTGCCACAGTGGGATAAATGTTGAAAGGGAAGGCCTTAAGTTACAGTGGGCAAGGATGACGAATTTGGGATCAGAAACTAAAAGAAAGCAAAAGTAAAGGAGTTATTAACAAGACTTGATAAACAATAAAGTGTCGTCAAGCTATATTACTTGACTTGAAACTTCCACATGAGTTGGAATATTGTTGAAAGAGTGAGAATATACAACCAATAAGTAGATACACTAATAATAGAAAGCCATAATAATTAAGTTGAAATAATTACAGAGGACTTGATATTATAAAGGTTAAAGTTGGAATATCAAATTTAATAATAATAATAATAAATATTAAACTAAAAAAAAAAAGAAACCATCAATAGAGGAATTGAACAAAAAACTTGGAATATATTAACTATAAATCGATAACGTAAAAGGTAAAGTTGGTAAAATGGATAAAACTTAATGTTCCACAAGAAAGATGAAATTCATTTCAATGGGTTAGAATATTCAACCCATAAATTGTTGAGGTAAGAGTTAAGTAGTTAAACACATAATTAGAAATACTTGACCACAAACTAGATAAAAATTAGCATAAAGAAGCCATGTGATAGTTTAAGTTGAAATATGTACTTATAATGTCGAAATTCTATAATAATAATAGAAGTACCAAACCAAAAAATTACGAAACTATAAGTAAAGGAATTAAAAACCGAAAAATTGGAATATATTAACAATAAATCAATACTGTTAATGGTGAAGTTGGTAATGAGGATGAAACTTAAAGTTCAACAAGAAAGTTGAAATTCATTTGAAAGGGTTGCAATATTCAATCCATAAATTGTTGAGATATGAGTTAGGTAGTTAAACCCATAATTAGCAAACAATTGACCTTGAACTAGGTCAAAAGTAATATAAACAAGGCATGTGATAGTTTAATTTGAAATATATACCTATACTGTTAGAATTCTGGAATAATAATAGAAATATCAAACTCAAAAAATCGAGAAACACTAAGTATAGAAATTCAACAAAAAATTTAGAACACTCTACCAGTAAATAGATAAAGTGAAAGGCAAAGTAGGTAACTTATATATAGAACTTGGAAATTCAACACAAAAGTTGTAATTCATTAAAAAGATTTAGAATATATAACCAATGAAAAAGAATTAAGTAGTTTAACCCAATTTTAGAGATCATCTACCACAAATTAGATAAAGATTAACATAAAAATGATAAATTCCAATGAAAAATGGAGATCTGAAAAGTGAACTTCAAACATTCACTTAAAAATTGGAATACAACAAAAAATGTAGGAATATAGAACCACGAGAAAAGAGTTAAAGAAGTTAACTCAATAGTTGGAACAACTTGCAAAAAGTGTAGAAATATAAAACCACGAGAAAAGAGTTAAAAAAGTTAACTTAATAGTTGGAACAACTTCCAAACAATTTGATGAATTCTAATAAGAGGTAGGGATTAAAAAGAAAACTTGAAATATGAACATATAATATTGGAATTTAGTTAAAAAGAGTAGGAATATGAAACTGAAAGTAGTGGTAACAAAAGTTGAAAGCTTAACCCAAAAGTTATAAGTACCTATCAATAATCTGATAAATTTCAACAGTAAATGGAGATTTGCAAAATAAACTTCAAATATGGACATAAAATGTTGGAATTCAATGAAAAAAGTCGAAATATCGAACAAAAACGTGGTCGAAACAAGAGTTGAAAAGCTTAATATAAAAGTTGAAAAAATATACCAAGAATTTGATAAAGTCTAATCGAAGGTAGGAATCTCACAAATAAACTTGAAATATCCCCGCAAAATGTTAAAATTCAATTAAAAGAGTAGGAATATATAACCAATAAATGTTAGGAAAAGGAGTCGAACTACTTATCCCATAAGGTGAAACAAAATAACAGGAATTTGATAAATTACAATGAAAAGTAGAGATCGGAAACATAAAGTTGACACATTAACTGAAATATTGGAATTCAATAAAAATAGTAGGGATATAGGATGAAAATTTGATGAGAAAAGAGTTGAAGAGGCTAACCAAATTGTTGGGAAAAATTACAAAGAAGTTGATCAATTCTAACGTAAAGTAGAGATTTGAAGACAGAACTTGATATATTTACCCAAATGTTGTAATTTAATAAAAGAAGTCGGAATATAAAACCAATAAATGGTGAGAAAAGTAGTAGAAGAGGGTAACCGATAAGTTGAAATAAAATAACAGGAATTTGATAAATTCCAATGAAAAGTAGAGATCCGAAACATAAAGTTGATACATTAACCGAAATATTGGAATTCAATACAAATAGTAGGGATATTGGACCAAAATTTGGTGAGAAAAGAGTTGAAGAGGCTAACCAAATTGTTGGGAAAAATTACAAAGAATTTGATCAATTTTAAAGTAAAGTAGAGATTTGAAGACAGAACTTGATATATTTACCCAAATGTTGTAATTTAATAAAAGAAGTCAGAATATAAAACCAATAAATGGTGTGAAAAATAGTGGAAGAGGATAACCCAAATATTGGAATAAAATAACAGCAATTTGATAAATTCCAATGAAAAGTAGAGACCCGAAACATAAAGTTGATACATTAACCAAAATATTGGAATTCAATAAAAATAGTAGGGATATAGTACCAAAATTTGGTGAGAAAAGAGTTGAATAGGCTAACCAAAATATTGGAAGAAATTACAAAAAAGTTGATCAATTTGAACGTAAAGTAGAGATTTGAAGATAGAACTTGATATATTTACCAAAATATTGGGATTTAATAAAAAGAGTAAGAATATCAAACCAAAATTTGGTGGATATATGAGTTGAAGAAATTAACTCAAAGGTTAGAATAACTTACAAAGAATTTGAGAAATTTTAATAGAAAGTAGGAATGCAAAAACTGAACTTGATATATTTATCCAAAATGTTGGAATTCAATGCAAACAGTAGGAATATAATATCAACAAGTAGTGGAAAAATAAGTTGGAAGAACTCACCAAAAACTAGATTAAATCTAATCAAATGTAGAAATATAAAAATTAAACTTAAAATATTCACCTAAAAAGTTGGAACTTAACGAAAAGAGTTAAAATATAGAACAACATACTAGTAGAAAAATAAATTGGAATAAGTTACAAGAATTTAGATAAATCTTAATGAAAAATAGGAACTTGAAAAGTAAACTTGAAACATACACTCTAAATATTGAAATATGACAAAACAAATAAGAATATAGATCCTTTTTTATATATTTATAATATTTTTTAGTTTCTTGTAATATTTATAAATTTAAAATTATTACAATCTTTAGCCTCATTTAATTTACAAATTTATCTTTTTTTTCATAATTTTTTCACATGAAAAACAAATAAAATTATAATTTTTATTGTATTAACCGGTTAAAAACCGGTTATACCGGTTTTCTCCATGCGCTGTATGGCATACAGCGCTGCATAGAATGTTGACTCCGTTCTTTCATTGACAAAAACTACAACCATTGGGTTAAAGTAATCAAAATCTAACGACCAGACCAAATACGGACAAAAAGCATGTTAAATACCTTAATTTCTGCGCCACTGAGATCCTGTCCTGTTTTCTTTTGAGTGCAGCACATTAAATACCTTAATTTCTGCAGTCAGGCCTATACCGCATTTAGGTGAATAAACACATCACATTAAATTTTGATCGCAAATTTGAAATTTCTTACAACATATTTTATGTGTTTTGTTTCTGTCGCAATTTGTTTTCTCCCTTCATATCTTAAATTTTAAGAGACTTGATATGATAACCCACAATTTGAGACTTCCAATAAAAAGCTTACGAATTAAATATAAAACGAAAAGATATAATGATGAAAAGATAGGTGCTATGTAATTATGTATTATTATATAGAGCCGATGCAGTGTAGGTTTGTCTCTATTTCTGTGTCTTCTACTTTATTGCTAGACCCCACGAAGTAGGCATCAAGAAAGTGACCTGATTTAATTTTCAAGCTGATGTGTATGCATTAGCCGTATTCATAAAGGTTGTGAGTACTGTTTAAAGAACAATTATCACTTAATTAAAATATTTACAGCATTTTAACGTGTGTTTGGAACAATCAACACTTGATCATCATATTTTATGTGCTGAATTGAGCTGTCGGTCCTTACATTTTATATTTTTCAGTTAAAAGTTTAATAGAATTGTAAAAATTTTCACTTAACACATATTATGACACATAAATTAGCCTTTTTGATATATTGTTGTCATATAAAAAGATAGTACAGGTCACACCTAAGAAAAGGTTAAAAATCTAATCCATCCTCATAAAATATGCTCATTAATTAAAGATTGTCTCAAATTTATGTGTTTACTTAAGAATTATAGTGAGCTGAGGTTATTATCTTAATTAATATAAAACAATCTTACCTAAATTAAGGAAAATAATAAATGGCCATTGCCTTTGTATGAAACTAAATAAATATGGTGGAGTCAACATTCGGGGAAGTGGGACATTTCAGTAATCCAAAATTCCATACAAAGGCAGTGGCCATTGTTTTCAATAATTTGATGCTTATTGTGGATTCTTAAAAATATTTCTATTTGTACTTGGAAAAGATGATTGATTGTAAGGTTTTAAAATTTCTTTTTCATTATGTTTGCATTTTACCAACAGTTTTTTTAGCTTTTTGGTCTCACGACAAAAATTGTGTTCATTTCACCTTTTTTTAATAAAAGAAAGGCTATTAGATTTGGCAGTTCATTGAGGAAAACAACGTTTTCAGTGACTATCTTTATAAAATGTAACTCAAAATTTACTAATTTTTGTGAGAACAAAAAGATTAGAATTTGAAACTTCCATCCCTATCGAATCGACTTCAAAACCTGTCGGCATCCTGTAAAAAAGTCTGTGAAGATGATTATCCCAAAGTTAATTAATTGACGTTGTTTTCTTGTTGAGCTGTTGGGTCTCATCAAAGAAATCTTGGATACCAGTTCATAAAAGTTGATGAAAAATTGAAAGCCTACACGGTTGATGCGTTACTACTTCACCAAATACGAAATCATTTTTGCTTTTTCGGAAGAAGCTTAAGAACCTTTTTGTTGCAAGATTTCCTTTTCGTAGATGCGGTCCTGTGGGAACCGGCAAAAATATAAATTCAAACGATTATTAATTTTAAAAGGTCATTATGATGTCATTAATATTGTTGTCAATCAACTTATAAAAATTAAAACTGTTCTATGAGGTGGCATGTGGCACTTTTGTTTTCACACAACCACAATAATAGACCTAATATTTCCACCATCACATCGAAATAATGAACCGATGATTAGGGGGCAAGGGTGCACAATATACGCTTTTATAGTGAGAATAGGATAGTGATGACTCTTGTCAATATCAAATTCTTAATTCATTTATTTTTCTCGTATGCTTGATATTATCTCATGTTGATGATATGCAGGCATTGATGGATACTTGATTCAAAGTTTCTCTCAAATTTCTAATTAAGTGAAGGCATGCTGAAGCATTATCTGCGAGAAAGATTCTGCCTTAATAAGGATGATGTCCTGATCCATATTGATATTGTTAGGAAATATGCTCCATTTTATGCAAAGATTTGTATTCTAATTGTAGGATATTTTCTTAGGAAAAATACTAAAGTGTGATTGTAATAATTTTTTATATAGTAAATTTTTCTCTCATCATTTTTGTCACTTATATTTTTTTCTTGGTATAGTGTGGATCAATTTTTCTCATAAATTTTTGTGTTGTGTGATTAATTTTATTCTCCATTAATTTTTTTTGTTTAATATTTTTTACTTATAAGATCTTTAGAAAGATTAAAAATCCCTAATAGATATTGGGTCACATGACAGTCTAAGCTGTAGGATGCAATTGCTTAGTTTTGTAAGACCTACTCTTTTTTCCAATTTCATTTAAAGTTACATCTAGAATGTTAAACTAACTCTAAATTAGACATATAGAAATCATTAAAGCAATATTTTAAAAAAAAAAAACCCAAAATTTAAGAGGTTTTTGTGATTTTTTGTCTCCTAGTCACTCCAAATATTAGCCCCACCAAAATGGCGAATTTTGGTATTTAGTATGCAATGAAAAATTCAGACAATTTTACGTAGGATGGGAATGTACCCATTAAACCCAAGTTTTAAAATAACTTTTTATTATTAAAATGCGCAAAAAGCAGATTATTATTAGGGACAGAAAAAAAATAGTAAGTAACTAAGAGTTTTACTTATTTCTACTGTTTCAAAAGAGATTTCATTTTTAATACTTAAGTTTAATACTATTTCCCTCTTCAAGCAATTGTGAGATATTTTTTTTCTCTAGGTAATTGGTTTATGGTGGAGCTACTTGCCGATGATTTTAGGACCTGATATCTTTGTTCTTGAATCTTGAGCCAATGACTTCAGGGTTGCACTAAATTACATTCAATCTTCTTTCAACTACGTACATAACAATTAACAAAGCATACCCATATTTGTGAAGATCCACTATAAATAATGGAAAAGATATGGCAGATTGGCAAGCATAAAAGTGAATTAATTAAAAAAAGTTAATTGGATTTGTAAGCACTAGTTTAATTCTCATCCAGTTAGTCTCTTTGTCCTTTCCAAGCAAAAACATTTGAATTTGCTCTCTTTGATTTTTTACTCTAAATGCATGTTTGGTTAGTTAAATTTTAACAGTTTAATTTTGATCAAATAGTTTTAACCTGGAATATTATAATTTCTTTGGTAAAATTTATTGGGAAATATCTTAATATTTAGTTTTATAAATCTAAAATCATGAATGGATTCATACATGAATTTAACAGGTTTTCTTAATAAAAATATTGTTACAATAAATAATTTTTTTAAATAAGACTATATTAAATATAAACAAATTTACAAAGTAAAATTAAAAATTTAAATTTTATTAATAAATTTAATTAAAAAATATATTTATTAAATATTTTTATGAGCTCAAATAATCCACTCTTTTTGCCAAGGCAAAGCAGCATTTTTTGAACTTCAAGTGGCAAGTTGCCTTTCGAAACGTTGGACTGCAAAAGTACCCTCTCACTTTCTTTAATTTTATTGTGGGCCCTCCACTTTCTTGTTATATATGGTACAGAGCAATTTCCTCATCATACGTTTGTTTTAAAGGTCCTTCTATGATACTGTTTAAAAATTCTAATATCAATAGTTGATTGATGCGAATTATTGGATGAAATCTACCATTTATAATAATTAAATAAGATAAAATAAAAAAATTAAAGTATTTATAGTTTAGATAACTCTTTACCGGTTAAATAACTTAAATTATATAAAGTATAAGAAATCATACAAGTCAAATAGTATAGAAAGAGATTTACAACTTGGAAAGAATAAGAAACTAATTGAAACACAACAATTAAAGGCCACAAGAATATAATTATTTAATGTCTTATACGTAAAAAATATAATTAATTATACTATTTATTTATAAATGGTATAAAAATTAAATTATATAAATTCTTTCTTATAAGCCACTTGTTAAATAAATTTCACTAGTCATAACAAACTGTATTTTTATCTTATATCACTAAATTATAATTACGTTTCTTGATTGATACAAATTTCAAAATGCATTACTATTGATTTTGGTAATTTATACATATAGTGAAAGTAAAAAAAAACCAATTCTCAATGTAATGATTTATCTTATAATTGATGAAAAACATAAACTCATAAAATTCATTTTAATAAGCACAAATGCTCATTTTTCTATAATGAATAAATTCTTTCAAAAGATGAATAAATAAAAATCGAAATGATACAATTGATATGGTATTTGGGAATTTAATTGACTAACAAAGATTGAAGCCAACTTTATGTTGATGTACAGTCAATCTTTGTATTGATTAATAAAGACAACTACAATCAATCATTTTATTTTTATTATTAGTTTATTCTTCTTAAATCTCAATAATGATTTTAAATTTTTTCTATCTTTTTAATATACAATTACATAATTTTCTAAACATATTTATCATTATATAATTCTCTAATTTTCATTGTGTGTGATTTTATAATTTGCATCATATTTTATTATTTTATATTATATCATTCACCATATATTATGTCTAACATTATTAAAATAACTAACAATAAAAACTATCTATTTATGAGCAGTATTACATCTTTATGATTCAATTCACAAACCATTTATAATTAGTTAATGAGATAGTTTTGAAGTGTGTAATTACAAACCATTTATAATTAGGTAATGAGATAGTTTTGAAGTGTGTAATTCATATAAAATTTGCATATTAACGTTTAACATTTTTCAAGATTGATATTGTAAACAACAAAATGAAATGGTACATCTAAATAATGTATATAAATTACATATAATTTAAATTATTTTTTTGAAAAGAAAGATCTAATTTGAAGTCTTATGCAATAATTTTATAATGATTTTGTTCACTATATATCCCCTCATTAAAAAAAGTTTAATTTTATTTTTATTTTTTTATTTGAATCAATAATTAAAAATAATTATATATTATTTATATATAAAAAAATTATTTGTAATAATACGATATAAATTAGGCCTAAATTAAATTAAGATTTATGGAATTACCTATAATTCGAATAACTAACAACCATCCATTAAAAATAAATTAAGGATAGATGTGTTTCATTTTAAATTAAATTATTCGTAATAATCCCACTATTAATATTGTAATTCTTTTAATAGTATTACAGAGATATCCAATTATGATGGTGTGCGCCATAGAATTGGGAAATTTACAAAAATAACCAAAAAAATTTTCAATTTTCAAACATAACCTCTCCAATTTTTTTATATCATAATTAGCCAAAATTAATTTTTTTGCCCCAAATTACCCTTGTCATTCTCCCACACTCAAGCTCTCACTAAGAACTCGTGAACGGAAAATGACGACCGGTGACCGGCGATGGTAACAGCGACAGCAACGGCAAGAGAGACAACCACTACTCACACAAAAGTTGCTTCAATCCACCTTACTCTATCCAAATTGGAAACGGATCAAAGAAATTGAAAAAAATCCAAACCCTAGGTAAGGAATTTTCAACATTCCATAATGATTTGAGTGAATTTGATTGGGATTGTAGATGATTATAGGTTGTTAGAGTGGTGAAATGAAAAAAATTTAATTAGAATGATGAGTTATAACTATTGCACATTATGTGTTTGATGAAATTCTACTTAGATTGTTTATGTTTAGTTTTTGTAGAATGATGGTGTGTAATGGAAAATTTATTGAGTTGTATGCATTGTTTGTGGTCGGGAAAAAAATGTAACGTGAGGCTGACGGTGGAGATTGTTGCGCGCAGCAGGCGCTGGGCCAGCGACGGGGGCCCGTCGCTCGAGCACTCGGGTGCGCGATCGACAGGGGCCCGTCGCTTGAGCACTCGGGTGCGAGATCGACAAGGGCCCGTCGCTCGCGTGAGCCAGCGCACGGGTGCTCTTGTCGCTCGCGTGGGCTCTCGCACAAGAGCGACAGGCACCTGTCGCTCGCGCGATACAGGAGCCAGAGCCAGCGCCCGCGCTAGCCCGCGTGCGATAGGCGCACCTGTCGCACGAAAAGGCAGCGCCTCTTCATGCGACAGGCTTTCTTGTTGCACCAAGAGGCAGTGTGTCTATTGCTGCGACCGACACCCAGTCCCACCACGTGTTGGGTTTTTTTTTTTATTTTGTTGTTATTTTAATGAATTTATTAACATATAATTGTGTGGTATAAAAATTTAATTTTTTTTTCCATTACAGATAAATGACAAATTCAAAAATAAAAGAGTATCCACCTGAAATGACAAGTGAAACAAGCATCATGAAAATATCTTATGGCCATTATTTCTCTAAACGTATTACAAGTATATGTAAATTAGATACATTCGTAAAAGCCATCCGAGATAAATTAACGAAACGACAGTTGAAACTGTTTAAGGACGACATATTTGGACATTTCCTAGAGTGCCGAAAGTATCATTTAAGTGGCGTAATTGTACACAATGTGTTGCTAAGGCAAGTGTTCCATGGGGAATGTAAGGAAAAAGATCAAATGTGGTTTCAAATTTGTGAGAATTTGATATGCTTATCAGTTGGAGAATGGTGCCTAGTAACGGAACTTTGCTATGGCAAAGATGTTGTACTAAAAAAGTAAAAGACAGTACATAGGTTGCTTCACAAGTATTTTGGCGGTTTGTTTCGCAAGCTTAATCTTGGACAATTCGATACAAGATTTATGGACTTAGACTTCGAGGATATGGATGACATGGATGCGCTAAAGATTGTTCTGTTTTACTTTACAGACAGAGTACTCAATGGAAGAAAAGATCATTGTTAAATTAATTTCTCGTTGTTGAACGAGGTTGATGAGATTGATCACTTTCGAATTCATTCGTGGGGTCGTTGGTCATGGGAAACGATATACGACAGTCTTGACAAATGTATTGAATGGAAAAGCAGAGAAATTTAAGAAGGCTTGTGAAGACAACCCAAAGCATAACATTAAAAAATACAATGTTTACGGCTTTACGTCTTGAGTGCATGTATATAAAAAATTTTTTTTAACAACTTTGTTTTGTAGTAATAAATATTTAATGACTCGTTTTATGACTTTATACCTTTTTCTCATGCAGGCATGGATTTTTAACGATGTATTTGATGTTCCGACTCAAACTTGATTTTGATGGTAGCCACATGCAATATTTAAGGAAGAAAATTGTTGTAGATATATTTAATGACGATATTAGATTACAAGTCATTGTACTCTCTCAAATGTTGATGTGTGGATATAGTATATTCCAATAGATGTAAAGTTTCGTTCCACTGATATGTTTACACATAAGTAATTCTCGATGTATTTTACGAGTTCATATGCAATTGGACACAAAATACAAAACTTCATAACATATAATTGTTAAGCACAAAAAAAAAAAGAGAGTTGAAAATACACAATTAATTAGAATAATATTAGTTTGAACTCGATGCAATGAGATTCTTACATCTCTTGCGGTTATGGCTTGGTTCATTACATCGCCCGCATCTCACAGTCCTCTGATTAACGTCCTCACCGATGGAAGGTATCCTGAGCTCTTGACGATGGGCAGGTGGTGGTGCTTCGATTGGTAGGTTAACCGTAATTTCTTGAATTTCTACTAGAATGTCCTAATCTGCCATGTCCCCAACTGGCTCTTTTGATTGTGTATATGCCATGACCAATGATTCTTTAGAGTAAAAATTCGAACAAAGATTTATGTAATCCACTCGAACGGTCAGGCAAGTAGTAATTACGTGCGCACAAACAAGCTGATCAATTTGGAATACTCTACAGGAGTAAGTCTTGTTTTGTATGTCAACTATCCATTCCTTTATACCACCACCCAAAACATGGAATCGATGCTGAGACACTGGACGAACAGTTATTCTTTCAGCCAAAATTCTCCTCTCACCAACTATCTCGTCTGCCCATGTTGTTAATCGAGTACTCATCGATTCAGCCACAATATTCATATCATAAAACCATTGTTGCAAGGTTTTTCTAAAATGATCAACAAGATAAGTAAAAGGAAATTTTTGTGGTTCCCTCATGAAAGAATTAACGCTCTTCGCAATATTGGTGGTAAGTATGCTGTACCTCCTGCCTTCAAACTCAGATCTTGCCCAATTACATGTACCCACATTATTTTCTAAGTAATCAGCTGCACCCGAGTGAAGGATCCATAACCCTTCAAGTTAATTTTTAAATTCTTCATGTCCATATTCTTTTGCTGCATTAATAAAGGAAGGCTCAAATTCATCCCAAAGAGCTTTAGACATCTTGAATTTTGACTTGATGTTACCTTTGACATGGTAGAAACAAATGCCGTGAGCAGTAGTGTGAAATACGTTCATAACAGCTCTCTTGATGGCAATGCATCGATCAGAAATAATTACTAACTCCGGCCTATCACCAATAACTCCATGTAATTTCGCCATAAACCATTCCCAAGCATCATTGTTTTCTGAATCCATGACCCCAATGGCTAACGGATACAGTTGATTATTACCATACAAACATGTTTTCACGAACATGCTTCCACGATATAGCCCCTTTAGATGAGTACTATCTACAGCAATCACAGGCCTTATGTACTGCATGAAACTCTTGATCGAAGATCCAAGCGCTACAAAGTAGTATAAGAAATTATTATTTCTATCTCGCTTGAGATGAGTAACTGTACCCTCATTCGCTTTGTTCAAAACATGAGAGTATTTGGGGAGTAAGTTGTATGATTCTGCAAGATTCCTGCAAACTATTTCAAGACCAACTTCTTTAGTCCGATATGCTTGCTAATACGTTAATTGGACATCGAATTCCTGCTGCATGTCTGCTCTAATGTCATTTGGAGTATATATCTGTTTATATTAGATAAATTTATCCGCGATAAGGTGACCAACAACCCGACTCCTTACTTGACGGAGACCACTGGGCAATACCTCATTATAACAAATGTGTTCATTATCAACTCTTTTTACAACCCAAGGAACATTCTGCTCATTCGTACCTCTCGTTGCTCGAATACGCCATTTACATGATTCTGAAGAACAGTTGGCCTCAAAACGTGTCATTGTGGACCGTGCAATCTTGATATCAAACTTATCCCTCAAGGAAACTTTACGCAGTTCTAGTATTAACTCGTTTTTCTCAGCGAATAACTTACCAACGCTAATATCAGCAGAAGTACAACTTTTAACTAAATCTGGAGCAACCAAGTTTGAAGGCAAAGCTGGAGCAAGACTCACGAGGGGATCAACCGATGCCTGCCTCCTCCAGCAGGCAATTGGAGGAACATGTTGGTTGTCTTTGTTGTTAACAGGAATATCATGTTGATGCTCATCTTCATCATTAATAGGTATATCGGAATAATCGATACCCCCCCATCATCAATAGGCTTATCATTGTCACGAAAATCATTGTTATGAAATAGAGAGTAATGTGGGCCTAACGATGTCGTTAGTGGTAACACTTTTTCTTCAAACTCTGCTAATGTAATGTTGTTCTCATCAACAGTATCATTGTTTTCATGGAATGGAGAGTAAAAAAATAAAATAAATAAGATTACACGCTACGAAATAAAGTGAATACGTGGCACAAAGGTTCTTATTGCACTTAAGTTCATGCAAAATTTTAGTTCAACCATGTGATACAATTGAGTATAAAATTTTGGATTTCATTAGTCTCGTCACAAGCTTCAAAATGGTATATTATACGTTTAAAATGGACACATGTAGCCCAAGTTATGACTTTTAGAAAATATCTGAATTTTAGTGAGACATGTCACTTTGGTGAGACAGGCAGTGGGACAGATGCCAGTCTCACATAAACACATAACTGGTTATGTGCGACCGGCACCTATCTCATTACCTGTCTCACATAAACACAACTGGTTATGTACGACGGGCATCTGTCTCACCGCCTGTTTCACATAAACAGTTTCGTGTTTATATGAGATAGGCACCTGTCCCACTGTCTGTCTCACATAAACACAGAACTGTTTAAATGAGACATGCATTTGTCCCATTGCTTGTCTCACTTGTTCTAGGCTTCGATTTTTGCTCGGGTTTTTGATGTTTTGAACCATTTTTTTTCTTTTTCTCAACTCAAATTAAGTACTTTATGAATCCCAATGTTTTATGAATGAAAAATAATAGCATTTACAACAAAACTTACTTCAATTTCAAATTTATTTGCCAAACTCAATATATTAAAAGTTTATATTGTATAAGAACACTAACCTTAACAAGCTTTCAAATTGATGATTGTATCTTCAATTATGCAATGCTTGTTTGATGGAATTTGTTGATTTGTTGAGAATGATGAAGTTTGTAGAAAGTGATGAAGATTTGTTAAGTTGTTGAGGATTAAAAGCTTTTAAGTTTGCTGGAAATTGTTAAGTGGCATGTTTTGAAATTTTGGTGAAAGTAACGAGGGTAATTTGGTCTAATAATAGAGTATTTGGCTAATTATGATACAAAAAATTTTAGTGGGCTAAATTTAAAAATTACAAAATTTTTTTGATTATTTTTGTAAATTTTCCCGTAGAATTTGATGAACTTACTATTCATATTCCTACTTCCTACGATCAAGCTGGGGCAATTACGCGAGCTGGACTTTTGGGCCGGATTTTCTGCGGTTACAAGGTTCTGCTTGAAGCCCATACACCACTGTATTAATACTGGAGCTTTTAACACCATGAAAAAATCCTTTTAACACCTCACTTGTGTTTCATTTCCTAAAATTCCCCCATTTTAATTTATAAAATACTAAACCGAAAATAAAAATCAATTATCTTGTCATTAAATGTCACCTTAAAAAGAGTACGTATTTCTTTTAGATTTATATTTTCAAAATACATACTAATCCTAAAGTTTTAAATTATTTTCTTCTTGTTACATAATTTCTATTTTCTTTATTTTAAATTTTAAAAATTTTCTCAAAAAAATATTTTCTATTAAAATTTACTCCCTCCATATATATATTTATATTATGAAATCGGCTGGGTGTAAAAAAATTGTTAAAAGAATAATTAATTTAAGTGTTTAATTGAATTTTCATTCAAACTAAAAATCTCAATTAAAAAAGAAGATTTTATAAGAAATTTTGAGGGCTGTCAAAAGGTCTACTCTGTGTATTATGGATGGAAAAATTTGGATCCGGATCAGGATCAGGATGTAAATGCATTTGGATCTAGATCTGCATTAATATTTTTATATTTGGATCCACAAAAAATATGCGAATTCAGATGCAGGTAATATCCACATGAATTGCAACCGGATATTCCGAATATCCAAATCTGCAGAAGTTGAAATATAACAATTTTAAATATAATTTAATATTTGAAAATTTACTTAATAATATCAAATAAAATTAATCATAATTCAATAATTAACAATTCAATACTTAGAATAACATGCAACAGCATAAATTTACAAATAAAAGTACCACAACATAAATTAAACATTAAGAATAACATAAATTCAAGTTTAACACCACAAAAAATCCATAAATAAAATTATGAAAACACCACAAATCCACATAAAATAATGTGAATCCAGATATACTTTATAATTTAATTTAACTTATATATTTTTAATTAATCCTATTATGTTTTTTCATTTAACTTATGTATTTTATAATTTAATTTTAATTTAATAAATAATTTAATTAAAAAAATGCAGATTTAGATATCTTGTTTTCTAGATGTGAATCTGCATGAATTCTAACTTTAAGTATCTGAATTCACATTTTTTAATGTGTAGATCCATATTTTTTTGGATCTGAATCTTCCGGATCTCTACTATGTATTAATCAACTATGAAACCTGGCCATTCTAAAGGCTCATGCAATGTTTGTTGGGAACCCATTAAAAATGTGGTTATTAAGAAAAAATAATTGAACAGCAAGTAGAATGGGGATGTAGCTCATATGGTAGATACCCCGCATCTCCAATACTTATGTCTGTTTTAATTAGTGAGCGTTATCATTGCCTTCAACAACTTGGTCACGTTGATAATAGGAAGACAATATTTAAGTGTGTCGAAGTATTTCGTACAATATGAATTGTTCGATATTAAAGTTCAACAACTTAATGATGTCAATAATAGGAAGACGATATTAAATTGTGTCGAATTATATCATATGCTATGACTTATTTGATATTAAAATGCTGCAGTTTAAAAACTGCAACTGTTATAGAAAAATGCTATGATTATTAAATAGAAGTTAGAAATGTATTGTATTGTGACTTTTAATAATTATTTTGATAAAAATAATAAAAGGTTATAAATTGTTTATTATACAAGCGTGAGATTAAATTAATTTAACTTTGAAACAACAACAATAAATATTTACCAAGTACTTTAATAATTTAACTTTTATTATGTATAAGTCATTAAATTTTTAACAACGGACCAAGTTGAGGTTGGCTAGTTATTAGTCTAATATTGTCGCTCTTCGGCTTCTGTGCAACTGTTGAAGTTCTTAATTCCCGTGTGTTGATATTTTTTATCTTTTCTGATCACTTGACATCACTTCAGAACTTTGGTAAATCACCCACGCTATCAAATTTGAAGCTGAAAATCACAGCGTGATTTCTGTTGTGCGCGGAATGCAGAAACAAGTGCACCAAATAATTACAGAAAAATAAAAAGACACAGGAATTTAACGTGGTTCGGCAATTATGCCTACGTCCACGGGAGCAAGAGAAAAATAATTGTATTACTAACAATTATTTGAGTACAATATTTGAGTAACAAATCTCACTCTCCAGAACCCAAATACACCCAGTACTCTCACATGCAATTGAAAGGAAATGCCTCTCAATTGCTCACACTCTCCGATTGCTCTCTCCAAACAATTCACTTGAATTGCTCTAAGCTTTGAAATGCTTCTCATAAAAATTTTGGGATGCTCCAGCTCTTGATTTGCACTTCTATTTATAGCAAAATAATGGTCAAGAAAATCAACAATTTCAGCCCTTAAATTATGGGTTCAATTTGTCAATCAACTTTTGTCAATCTCAAGTGTCAAAAGTTGGGGGCTATTGTTTCCATTTTCTTCAATTTGCTACCAAAAGTCTTCAAATTGCTAGCACCAATGTCAAGCACCAAATTCGGTGCTGACTTTTCAACAATTCTCCACCTCGGTGAAGATTTGTCAAAATCTGAGCCGACTATCAACGAACCATCATCCCCAAAGTGATCGTCTTTTTATGATCGCCTCGTCCCAAAATCTGGGATCAAGCCAACCGTAATTCTCAATTCTCCAAACTCAACACATTCGAAGAATTTGAATTAGTTTCAAGCAATGTTGAAACTTAATTCCAGAAATCACCTTCGTCAACATATCTGATGGGTTATCCTTAGTATTGACCTTTTTCAATAACACATCACCGCCCTCGATAATCTCTCTTACATAATGATATTTCACATCTATATGTTTCGTCCGAGCGTGATACGTTTGATTCTTCGCAAGGAATATTGCACTTTGATTGTCACAGAACACCGTAATGTTCTCCTGGATTACTCCCAAATCACCTAGCAAGCCTTTCAACCAAATAGCTTCCTTTACAGCCTCAGTTGCTGCCATATACTCTGCTTCCGTAGTGGACAGAGCAATTGTCGATTGTAGAATCGACCTCCAGCTGATCGGACCTCCACCCAATGTGAATACATAGCCCGTTGTTGATCTTCGCTTATCTAGGTCTCCAGCGAAATCAGAATCACAATACCCAACACATTGTTGACCACAATCTTTTTTATACAATAACCCAACATCAACTGTCCCATACAAATATCGAAGAATCCACTTTACCGCAAGCCAATGGTCTTTACCCGGATTATGCATGTATCTGCTAACCATACTAACGGCTTGAGAAATATCGGGCCTTGTACACACCATCGCATACATAAGACTACCCACAGCACTTGCATATGGAACACGAGCCATGTAGTCGCGTTCCTCTTGGGAGGAAGGACATGAAGAAGAGCTTAATTTGAAATGAGGAGCTAGAGGAGTACATACCGATTTAGTTTTGTCATCCATGCCAAACTTCTCTAAAGACCTTCCTCAAATAAGACCTTTGAGTTAACCACACGCTTCCATTCTTTCTTGTCTCTGCATGAATCTCCATCCCGAGTATTCTCTCGTGCATTTCCCAAGTCTTTCATCTCGAACTCGAAATGCCAACTAACTTTTTTAGTATCTCAATCTCACCTCTATTCTTCGAAGCTATAAGCATATCGTCGACATAGAGTAATAAATAGATGAAAGCTCCATCTTGTAGTCTTCTAAAGTAAACACAGTGATCATGTTCACTTCTGACGAATTTCTGCCCTTGTATGAATTGATCAAACCTCTTGTACCACTGTCTTGGTGATTGTTTTAATCCGTACAAAGATTTAATCAATCTACACACATGATTCTTCTTTTTCCAAAGAACTTTTGAAACCGCGGGTGAGTCATATAGATTTCTTCCTCCAAATCTCCATGTAAGAATGCCGTCTTCACATCTAATTGAGCCAACTCTAGCTCATATTCAGCTACCAAGGCAAGTAGGATACGAATGGAAGTATGTTTCACAACTGGAGAGAATACTTCATTGTAATCAATACATTCCTTCTGAGCATAACCTTTTGCCACGAGCCTCGCCTTGTATCGAAGAGTTGATTGATTTGGAGATCCTTGCTTCTTAGTGTAGACCCATTTATTGCCAATAGCCCTTTTTCCCTTAGGTAACTCCACGAGTTCCCAAGTCTGATTTTGATGAAGAGATTTTATCTCTTCCTCCATGGCTAACTTCCACTGATCACTTTCACTATTGCGTAATGCTTCACCGAAAGTGTTGGGATGTCATCATCAATAACTGGAAGTGCATAGGCTACCACCATATCTTTAGTAAGCCACCCGGGTTTCTTTATCACTCGTTTTGGCCTCCTTGTTGCTATAGACTCATTTTCATCTTCTACATCTTCTTCGGTTGTTTCCTCCTCGTGTGGGACATCAACAGAAACAACTTCTTCTTCAACTCTTGGGGCCACCTCCAAAGTTGAACTCTTATCTGATGTAGAACTAACCGGTACATATGGAGTTGCATCAAACTCCACCCGCTGCAATCCCTCTTTGGTCGTGTTCTCCACCTGTTGAGAACTTGAAGCCTTCAACATAGAAGCTTCATCAAAAGTAACATCTCTGCTATACACAAACTTTTTATCTTCGAGATCCCAAAGCTTGTAGCCTTTAATTCCACCTTTGAATCCCACAAAGATAGCTTTCCTTGCACGGGGATCGAGCTTATCATTCTTTACATGATAATAAGCTAGACACCCAAACACACGAATGGAATCATAGTCTTGTGCATGCTTTCCAGACCACATTTCCATAGGAGTTTTACCTCCAATTGATTGCGAAGGCAACCGATTTATTAAGTGACTTGCGTGAGCTTACATTTCACCCAAACTTTTTATCTAAACCAAAGATTAGATAACATACATCGTACTTTCTCCAGTAAAGTACGGTTCAAACGCTCAGCCACACCATTCTGTTGCGGAGTATGTCTCACCGTGAAATGTCTTTTTATACCCTCATTCTGGCATACTTTCAAGAATGGATCAGAAGTATATTCACCCCCATTATCAGACCGTAATACTTTGATCTTTCTGCCAGTTTGAGTTTCCACCAGTTTCTTCCATTTTACGAAAATCTCTAGAACCTCATCCTTTGCTCGCATTGTGTACACCCACACACGTCTAGAGAAATCATCAACAAATGAAACAAAATAATGGCTTCCACCAATTGATGCAGTCTTGGTTGGTCCCCATACATCACTGTGAACATATTCAAGGATCTCACGAGTATCGTGATTAGCCGTACCAAACTTGACCCTTGTTTTCTTGCCTACTACACAATGTTCACAGAAATTTAATTTACAGGTTTTGGTACCTTTTAAAAGTCCATGCCTCATCAGAGTTTGCAAAGACTTCTCTCCAGCATGTCCCAGTCGTGCATGCCATAGCTTGATGGTATCACTATGCGCCTCAGCAACATTAGCTTCGTTAGTTGTACCTCCCTTTAAATAGTACAAATTATGGCGTCGGACTCCTTGCAAAATCACCATAGCTTCATATGTGAACTTCATTTTGCCATCTTCAATGGTAACTTTTTAGCCTTTAGCTTCCAGAACACCCACAGAAATTAGATTTTTCTTTAGAGTTGGAACATATCTAACCTTTTTTAACTCTATGGCCATTCTATCAAACATCTTTAGTCGAATTGTCCCTATCCCCATTCTATGACAAGGTTGAAGGTTTCCTATCACAACTGCATCGGATTCTAAATTACAAAAATCTGTAAACCATTCCTTCACAGGACATAAATGATAGGTTGCTTCAGTATGAAGTATCCACTCATCCGAACTAGCCACATACGCTGTAGGTGTAATACTTAGTGAATAATCAGAGTTTTCATCTTTGTATGCCATGTTCGCTGCTACTGGTTTCTTCCCATCTTTCTTCTGAGCCTTCGGACAATCTTTCCTCCAATGGCCCTTTTCATGACAAAAGGCACACTCATCTCGAGCTATATTTCTGCTTCTTGACTTAGACCGAGAGTTCTTTCCACCATGCTTTTTCTTTTTCTCCATCGCCCTTCCTTTGGCTAACAAAGCTTCAGACGATGTTCTTTCGGAATGTTTATCATTATTCCGAATTTCCAAATTGGTCAATGCTGTGCAGACATCTTTAAAAACAATCACGCTTTTCCCATATAACAAGGTAGTCACAAAATGGCTATATTCTTCTGGAAGTGAGTGCAGCAGAATCATAGCCTTGACTTCATCCTTTATATCTTCATCAAGATTCTTTAAATCAGCAAGTAACTTTTCAAATCTTGAGACATGGTCATGCATTGACACCCCAGGCTTCATTCGAAAGCCATATACCTGGCTCATTGCATGGAGGCGATTTTCAGGACTTTTTAGCAAGTACTTTTCTTCTAATGTACACCACAGAGTCATCGCACACTCCTCATCTTTCACCAGGTATTTCACTTCCTTGGTCAAGCAAGATCTGATTTGACCACAGGCTTTTTCATTCATGCGATCCCAAGTTTCTTCGTCATACAAGTGTTTTTTATTTTTCAGAACAATGTCGAGATCGATTTGAATAAGGGCATCCATAACTTCGCGTCTCCACATGCCGAAGTTGATTTTTCCGTCAAACTTTTCAACATCGATCTTCTGGCCTCCAATAACAGGTGCTGAAAGGCGATTTGACAATTCCCTCCTTCCACCTGAACTGTCTCCCGGAATAGTCTGGGTAGATCTCTCCCCACTTCTGGAAGTTTCACCTTCTACCATTTTCTCAACGAACTATTCCTACTTGAAAAACAATCTCTATGATGTTTATTTCGTGCGAATAAATGCACTAGGAAAGTTCCCAGGAGAATGGAGGGGTCACAACGGTCCCACTTAAAACCCAGACTCCTTAGACTCTTATCATCTTGTTGATAGAACTTTCCTAGACATGCAAAAATACACACTACTTACAATAAATTGTCTCCCAAGTACAAATGGTCGTCTTTATCGTATTTGTAAACAATAACGTATTTGTGAACAGTACCGTATATGAACAGTACCGTATTTCCCAAGTACGAACCTTCGGCTCTGATACCAATTGTTGTGCGCGGAATGCAGAAACAAGTGCACCAAATAATTACAGAAAAATAAAAAGACACAGGAATTTAACGTGGTTCGGCAATTATGCCTACGTCCACGGGAGCAAGAGAAAAATAATTGTATTACTAACAATTATTTGAGTACAATATTTGAGTAACAAATCTCACTCTCCAGAACCCAAATACACCCAGTACTCTCACATGCAATTGAAAGGAAATGCCTCTCAATTGCTCACACTCTCCGATTGCTCTCTCCAAACAATTCACTTGAATTGCTCTAAGCTTTGAAATGCTTCTCACAAAAATTTTGGGATGCTCCAGCTCTTGATTTGCACTTCTATTTATAGCAAAATAATGGTCAAGAAAATCAAAAATTTCAGCCCTTAAATTATGGGTTCAATTTGTCAATCAACTTTTGTCAATCTCAAGTGTCAAAAGTTGTGGGCTATTGTTTCCATTTTCTTCAATTTGCTACCAAAAGTCTTCAAATTGCTAGCACCAATGTCAAGCACCAAATTCGGTGCTGACTTTTCAACAATTTCACCCATATGACTTGAGTGTGTCAACATCATGCTCGGAATCGTGAAGAGCAGTCTTTATCTTAAATCTTAGTGGGCAGTATTGGTAAATTAATTGGCAAGGAAAAAGTTTATGAGGATTTATAACACATGTAACAATTTTAGCTTTACAGCATAAATTAAAGTGTGACTGTTTGAGATATTACATAGATACGAAAAGATTATTATCTCCCAAATTAATCTTCCAAGAACCTGTATAAAGGTCATTCCCTCTAATTCAAACAAGAAGGAAACCCCTTTTTGTATAATTAATTGAAAACATAATTCAATATATAATTAGCTTTAATTTGGTTTCGTATTATAAAACCTAGAAAACAAATCATGTTGAAAAAATCTTAAATCTTTGACATATTCTGAATCAACTGTATGCCACAAAGAACATTGAATATAGTACACCACAAGAAACAATGAATATGGTGCAAGTACATGCTTAAAAGGATCGATTATGAATATCATAGCAGGTTAGCAACAATTCTATGTTAACCTAATAAAGTGGATAATTTTTGAAGGATGGAGTAGATCTTTAAACTGTTTAAATAATTATCTATATATATATATATATATATATATAAATGTTTAAATTCGAAATTTTAAAGTGCGGGAAAGTATGGGAAAATACATAAATTATGCGGTTTAAACTCTTGAAGTTTTAAGCTTTCAAAACTCTATGGTTTTAAAATTTTTTCAATCTTTTCCCGCACTGTATGTATATATATATATATATGTATGTATGTATATATCAAAAATTGTTTCATTGTCTCTGTCTTTTTATATTCTGGATTAACTTTTATCTTGCCCAACTAGATACATAATTTTTGTGTTTATAATTGTGTGTTATCCCTTAAAAGGATAAAAAAGTACGTGTTAGCCCTTTTTCAATGAAACTGTAGAAATTGTATTTTGTGGTATAGTATTTTGTTGGTTTTGTTGAACTTTTATTTTATTAATTTATATTATATACACTCAATAAGTCATATTCAAATTATATTATATTTAAAAGAAATCAAGTAAATAAAATAAAACGATTTACCGCAAATGAAAGATTAAATAAGAATAAATAAAGAAAACATTGAAAAAAAAAAGAATGACTGTTTTCAACAGCTTTTAAATTTTTTCCAAGGGCATGTTGCAGTTGGAAATATGTATTTTTTCAGTTTTTTAGAAGTTATTTCCAAGGGCAATTGATGTCATTTCCAACGGTCAAAAATAGATTTTTTTGCTAACAGCTCGTCAGAAATTGTGTTTTTTTAGGAAATTGTGTTTTTTTTTCTATGCGACATCTCTTTGAAGGTATTTGTGTATTTCTGAGGGTATTTGTAGTTGGAAATAACCTTTTTTCTTGTAGGGGGTGTCCTTATAAAACCGTATTGTTTAATACTATTAAAAATTGACTTTATTAAATCTTGTAGTTAAATAGCATATAAGTATTTAAAAAAAAAAAAAGAGTGCAGCCGCACTAGAGAAGTCCCATGCATATAATTAAAAGTTTTCTATCTTCAATGGAAATAGTTAGAGGGAATGACAAAACCGAAATGAATATATTTAAAAACAAGTGGGTTTCACCCCTGGAGCAACTTGTATATAATATAAAACTAAATTAAAAGATTAAAATAATATTAAATTCAAGAAGCAAACTAGCCGATAGTATCCCAAACGAACCATAAAAAACAGTACAAAATTTAAATTTAGAACAAACCTAATTAAGCCTAAAAATACTAGCAGAAACTATAACCTAGACATAAGCAAATTTTCAACCAAGTTTCAGTTTGATCCATCATGCACCATGCCTTCAATCTGTGCTTCAACTTCTTTTTCATCATTTTCTCCGTTGACAGCAACGATGCTGTCCACATATGTAAAAACTTTATAAGAATACCCCATTCCACTATCAATGGGGAGAATAAAATTCTTTTTAGTTTTAGGATTAAAAAAAAAGAATTGATCCACACTTTTCATAATAATTTTGCTGTCTCTAAAACTTCCAACCGGCCAAGCTATTCTTTCGAATGCGGTGTTAAACGTTCTAGTCCACCCCTTCCCTTCATTCATCACCCACAATTCAAACCGATTACCCAACCTACTTCGAAACCCTAGACCTGGATAAACAGCTAAAGCAAGTGATTGGTCATACGACAGTGCTTTCACATAACAATCAGTTGGAAGTTCCGGCATTGCTGTCCTCCAGAATAGCTCTCGATTCATGTCATACGACACGACAAATTTCTCATTAACCAAAACTCCAATCCCATTCGCAATCCAGTGAAGAACTCCTTTCACTGCCACCGCGTCTTGCCCTCCGTAAATCACACACGATCCCGTGCCAGCCGCGACTTCTTTCCATTTTCTGGTAATCGTGCTGTACACTTCGGCACTCGCCTCATAACGAGCCTGAAAGTTGACAATCCTCACCAATACATAGCCATTGGTGTCTTGGTTATATCCAAATCCAAGAGAAACCATCCAAAACGTTTTCAGACGGCTTTCGGTGAGTGAGGGTTGGGGGAGACGTTTGAATTCATTTGTCGCCGGATTCCACAGGACGAAAGCCATCCCGAAAGCACTTGAAACATCGAGACAGAGCAATCCATTGCAAGAACCGACAATCTTCGGGAAGGTTGATAAACCTTCAAGAGGTGGCAACTCTACTTGGTGCTGCTTCAGGTCGTTACGAAGCAACATCAAACCGGAATCATTCCCGAAGGCGTGGTTGTAGTAACGGACGATAAGAGAGTAGTTTCGAATGGAGCGATTGAGGTGTGCATCTACGAACTCTGGGGACTTGATGAGAACGAGCCAAGATTTGGAGACGCACTTGAAACGAACGATGGATTTTATGGGTAATCGTAATAGAATGTCAGCGATGATAGCAAGTGGGAAAGAGGAAACGGTGGTGGTGTCATTGGTGGTCATGGCCTCTTGACTTCTTGATCTCTTTCTGCTCATCTAACTCTTGTTTAGGGTTTGCAAGAAACGTGCGTGAGAATGTTAAGGAGAAGGTGTATTTGTAGCCAGTGAAAAAATCGGTTTTTTAGGGTTTTGAGAGTCGGTATTTGTTTAGGAAAGAAATATAATAAGATTCATTGGGCCAGTTTCGCTAGGCTTCATTTGAAATGAACTTCCTTGACTTACCAAGTTAGTATGGAAAAGTTGCGAAAAGAGTTTGGCAACATTGGGACTTTCTCTCTCTCTCTCTCTATACATTGATTTGGATAAAGAGAGAGAATCTTTACCCTACCACTAAACTTCAACCTAAAGAGTGTTTACCTTCTTAAAGTCTAATTTTGTGACGATCGGATCTTGTAAGATACAATACAAAACTATCATTCGTGAAGCACCCTTACAGCAACATTAAATAATATCTAAATTCATAAATGAATAAAAAAAAAAACTAACATTGTTCCGTTGATAATATTATACCTAATCAACAAATTAAAAGTATGGACTAAAAGAAATTGTTCACGCACAAATGGTAAAATATGAAGCTCAACCGTACGTTATATTACAAGAAGAAGAAAGAAAAAGAAAAGCCAACATAGTTCTTCAAGCTTTAGGGTTAAGAAACAAAAAGAAAGAAAACTTCTATTGTAGGAACTAGGAAGAAGAATAAAGAAAGGGAAAATAGCAGTGAGGAAGTGGTCTGTTTGAAATTAAAGTCCTCCCAACTATCTAAGATGTTTATTTATTAAAAATGTGTTTTTTTTTTTCATTTCCAATGAGATTGAAGATGAATAATGTTAATAAAATAGTCAAGGCATGAGTGAAACAGTCAAGTAGAAATTAAAACAGTCAAGGCGTGCTTGAGCACTATCCTTAAGATTAAATTATGTGCCTTAAGATACAATATCTCGATGCAAGAAGGACAAATGAAGGCATTTTGATCTCCAAGATACAATGACTACTATTGTGATGTTGTACTCAACACGATATGCCTTAGCCCTTGTAAATCCGAATTATAATTATACAGGGATTTAAAAAATAAATCCCAATTAAAGTATAGGGCAAAATTATACACAACACCCCCCGAGGGTCCCCCTTGCATGTGTGTTATTGGGCGCAAGTGCATAGTTAATAGATTTTTGGAATGAGGTTCTCTATTGGGCTTGGTTTTGTGTGCGTGAGTCTCCTCTTTATGGGCTTGGTACCCCACCACATTTGGTTTATATATATAAATCAACTAAAACTCTCTTATCTAAGCAATATGGGATATTGGTATTTTGAAATACTAACTCAATCTTTAACAATCCCTCACGTATTTCAAAATACCAATTTCATTTATATTAATCCTTGCCCATAAAGTTTAATGCACATGAAGTGGTGCCTTTTGGGCCATGAACAAGCCATTGAACGACTAATCGTGTCTCACAGGAACATGGTGAAACATATAGTTTCTATGAACCAATATTTCTTTTGTGTAAGATAGAGGACTAGAGGCTCACATTAAACTCTCACTGTGTTTAATTGTTCTATGGTTTGGCACTTTAATAGCCCTGTGTCGCTGGATTCATTAGTGCTCTAAAGAAGCCTGTCTAACTCTCATAGGAATCAACTCAATTCCACACTCACATAAGTAAACTTCTATCAAGTGTATCATACTGTTTTGACACACCACCATACACAATATGAGGGCTATGGAGTTCATTAAGAGCTTAATTGCTCAACCTAAATTTATGCAATATGTATTATCTCACCATAGGGAGGACTCATAAATAAAGAAAATCTTCATTAAATAAAATTAAGATTACAACATATCGATAATGCTACAAGACAACAAGTAACTTTTTTTTACCTTTATGAACCAAATTCATGGGATCTCTAATCACATTGGTGGGGTTACTATAATTTTTGTCTTCTGATCTAGGCAATAGTCCCATCCCCCTCGACATGATCGCTACTAAACTCTGTTTAGTGGTTTTGTTAGAGGATTGACCAAATTCAACTTTGACCTTACAAAGTCTAGGCTCATAACACCTAACTTTAATAGCTGCTTAACAATACTATGTCTCATCCGTATATGTCTATTCTTCCTATTATATATTTTACTCCTAGCTCTCATAATAGCGGCTTGACAATCGCAATGAATTGGCATAATAGCAGGAGGATGAGCAAAAATAGGAAGATCTACCAAGAGGTTTCACAACCACTCAGTCTCTGAACAAGCTTTTCTAAAGCAATTAGCTCAAACTCTATGGTAAAACGATCTATACATGTCTGCTTGGATGATTTCCAAGATACCACATCTTCACTAAGGGTGAAGATATAACCACTAGTGGATTTGAGCTCATTTGACTCAAAGATCTAATTTACATCACTATGTCCTTCAAGTACAGGTGGAGATCTACTATACTTAAGCCCGTGATCAATGGTTACTGGTTTACTTTTATTCTAATGCACAAGTCTAGGCAGCTTATAAAATAGTGGATATGCAAAGTAAGTGGGCAATAATACTGGTGATTCTGTTCAATGAAGTTATTGGTTTTAAATGCTTGAAAAAGTTATATGCTGAAGATGAATACTTTCACACATTTAGGATCAGTGTGTCAATCATCAAAATCCTAAAGACTTATTTATTCAAAATAGGTATTTATTAATACTAGTAAGTTATGCTTGTCTTGTAGCAAATCCACAAGCAATTAATTAATTAAGTTGTACGATCTCAAGTTTCAACTCATATTTGTCATAGTCTCACATATTGAATAAGAAAAACTAATTATCAATCATAAGAAAATGATAGATATGAACAGCTTGTCCTTTTAACAAAGTAAAAGCTCTTGATATATGGATAGCTAATAATATTATATGATGGCAAGGTCGGCTCTAGAGTATTAGGGGCCTTAGGCGAAATTTTTTTATTAAGCCTCCTTACTTTTAGTAGCTTTAATACTTAAAAAAAATAAAAATGCTCAAAATTTAATCAGTTTTTAACATAGATTGAATATTAACAATCAATAAGATAATAAAAAATTTTAAAAAAGAAAATTAATCAAGAAGATTTCTTTTTGAACTCCCTAAGATTATTATTTCAAGAAACAATTTTTTTTTTTACTTCAAAAGTAAACAAATAAATATAATAATTTTCTTTATAAAGAAGAGTGCAAGAAATTTTATAATGTTAAATAATTAAGGTTTTTTTAAATAGATAAATAATTTTTAATATTTTTCTAGAAAAAAATAATGAATTAATAGTTAATACTATTAATTATGTTCTTTAACATTAAAGTTATCAAATATAAAATTTGTGCAAAAAGTTTTAATGGTAAGATAATTAGCAATTAAAGAGAGGCCTAAAAAATAGGCTTTCTGATTATAAGTAAGTTAAAAAAAAATTAATTTTAGTGTATTAACAAAATAAAAAAAAGGCCTTCTAACATATGAGAACTAGACAGTTACACGAGATCTTATTAACATATGGGACTTTAGGTGACTGCCTTGTTCTCCTATACTTAAAGCCGCCCCTGTTGGATGCATATATGCCCGATCAAGGAGGTAAATAGTCTTTGATACACTGAAACTTTATGCTAATTTTTGAAAATAATGATTAGAAAATAACTTTCTTTTCCAAGAGAGAGCATGGAAAAACACTCTCCTTGAGTCTTGAGAAAGATGCCTCTCTATTAATGAAAGACGATCGATCCACCAAGAAAGAAAAGTTTACTGCTCAGGGAGAAGATAAAGATAACTCGGAACACCTGTCTTTTCGAGATAAATTGATGGAGTCACAAAAGGGTATTGAAGAGGAATTGGTGGGCCAAGAAGATGATCTTGATTTCAAATCGGAGGACATTGTCATCGACAATATTGATGATATACCCTCCATCTCTTTCTCTCAAAAAGTTCATGCCCAATTAGTTAAGCCATAGCAGAATACGGTGGTGGTCAAACTTTTAGGATGGCAAATTGGGTATAGAGCACTTTTTTCTTGGCTAGATTCTCTTTATAGTTCAACTTTAAATTTCTCCATTATTGACCTTAAGAATGATTTCTTTCTGGTCTGATTCAAATCAGACGAGATGTTGAATTTGTTTTGACACAAGGTCGATGACAATTATGGCACATTATCTTACTATTCAACCATGGACTCCTCATTTTGATTGCTTTAAAGAGGAAATTGAGTTAGTCATAGCTTGGAGCGATTGCCAGTATGACTCTTCACTACTACAAGAGAATTCTACGGATGCTTGGCCAAATAATTGGTACAATTATTAGAATTGATTATAACACCGAATCGGCTATAGGAGGTAAATTGTTCGCATTGCTATTGATGCGCTTAATAAACCTCTGGTTTCTCAATTCTTATTGGATAGAAGAATCCAAAAGGTAGAATATGATAGCCTACCAAATATATGTTTTACTTGTGCAAAATATGGCCATTACAAGGACTTGTGCCTAGACGGTGGCAACATGGATGATCTGACCTGTGGCGATCCGAATAACAATAATGACATACAGACGGTGATGGAGGCCGGAAATGTTAACCAACGAAACCTTAATTTTGGCCTTAGATTGTGGTATCCAGAAAAAGGAAACCTGAGTTAAAAAAGGTAAGGAGAATTCGCCGGATGTGGCACATGATCAGCGGGAAAGTTTCAGCAAGGAACCATGGTTTGGAATTTTGGCTAGCATGAATAAGGGGATGCCCGGCTATGATAAAAATAAGGAATCATCTCTTCTATTACTAAAACCCATGCACCGATGGCCACATTCCCTAGACATATGACTTTCCCAAAAAATCAGACTTTAAAAATGAAAACTCCACAACATAAGTCTCCCGTTAATCTCTTAACACGTGGGAAAATTCTCTTAATCAATTCCAACATGGACACCCAACCTAGCAAAACTTTAATCACATCCATGCAAATCTACATGACTGAATAAGTCTACCAAATCCCATGCAAATCGAACCAATCGACCTCTCCCCATTTCGATCCCTATTAGCTTGATCCCTACGCACCACACTGCCATTTCCTTTGCCAATAATATGAATACCAGAAACTGTCTCTCTGTGAATGGTTTGTTAGAAGACCATTTAGATGGAGTTTTGTCTCCTGATCATGGCCAAACATCCAAACCGTCAGGCAATCCTCTTCATACTGGAGACCGAGGTTTACATGAAAATATGGATGATGATAGTGAAGACAGTGATTATATGGGTAAAAGTGTCGATGAGTCTAGTTCATCAGATGAAGACATCTCTTTGGAGGATGAGAATGCTATGGAACTTGAATAAGAGGCCTTTGAGTTGTCTCTGTAAGGATCCTTTTTCTTCTAATTCTTTTTCTTATGTTTATGACCATTATGTCTTGGAATATGCAGGAGACGACTTCACAGGGGTTTAGCCGTTCTTTTACTACTTTAAGAATTATCACCCAACTGTGGTTGTTATCTTAGAACCAAGAATCAGTGGACAGAAAGCAAATAATTTCATAAAGACTAGTGGCTTGATAAATGTTATCGAATCAAGGCCATCGGATTTTGTGGTGGTATTTAGATTTCGTGGAAGGACATTTTTGAGGTAGAAGTTGTTTTCAACCATAAACAATTTCTCCACTTTAAAGTTTTTAAGCAGAATAAGTTTATGTCGTAGGTGACTGCTGTCTTTGCTAGTCTTGTTCTTTCTCTTAGAAAATATCTGTGGGATCACCTTAGGAGAATTAGAACAACCGTAAAGATCGTTGGCTTGTGGGTGGGGATTTTAACTCAATAAAGAGGGAGTCTTCTACTGGTAGTGATGTTTATTGCTTATTTAAAAGTTGGTCTCATGCATAAAGTTTACATGATCTTCATTTTTAGGGTCCAAGATTTACCTGGGCTCGATGTAATTTGTTTAAAAAAGGCTTGATCAAGCATTGTGCAATATTGCTTGGCTTCAAAAATTCTGTTCTAGATGTGCTTTCTGCAAGCTCTAGAGCAAAGATTAACGAGTAAAAAACCTAAGTTTTTTTCTCAAAGAATGTTATAGAGAATGTTATCGTGGGGGGAAACTAGAAAAATTGGTAATATTCTTGGCTTTTCAGTGAATGAAAATCTTAGGAAATATCTGTGTATGCCCTTTCTACACTCTTGGGTGTCCAAGTGTGCATATCAAGGTATCATTGATAAAGTGGAAAGAAGGCTTTCCGGTTGGAATGCACCCCACCTTCCTCTAGCTAGTAGAATTACACTTGTTGAATCTATTTTTAAAGCAAAATTCTTTTATCTTGTTTGGCAAGAGAGAAAACTTAGAAGAAAGTTCCAGAACTAAATTTTTATTGTTTATTCACATTAATTAAAAGAATTACAATTGCACGTATTTATATCAGTTTCATAAGCTAACTAAATTGTAACTAACTACAAATTAGTAAAATAGAAAACAAGGAAACTAAGAATACAGAGCACAACAACATGTGTAACTAATTATGCTGAGCTGTCAATGACCTGGCATTCTCTTCACCATCCTGCTGACATGGCCTTTTGATCATCCTTTGCATTGACTCATCTTGACTAAAGAAGCTGAATTGTGCTTCCTAAATAGCCCCCTTCAAACTCAACGGGCAAGGCTGCACATTGAGTTTGCTTATAAAGAAATTGAAATGATTGAATGTTAATGGCTTGGTCAGGATATCTGCTATTTACTCTTCACTGGGTATATAATTGATCTGCAATTCGTTGGCAAGAACCTTGTCCCTGATAAAATACATATCAAGTTCAATATATTTGGTTTTTGAATGATAAACTGGATTCTTTGCAAGCTCTGTAGCGCTTTTATTATCAAACCATATTTCTGGTGTTGAAGTGCAGTTCAATTTCATTTAACTGAATAATGATTGAAGCCAAGTGATTTCTACACCAGCTGAAGCAAGAGATCTATACTCACTTTTAGCTTTAGATCTATTCACAACTAATTGCTTTTTAGAGGACTATGAAATCATATTGTTTCCTAAGTAGATACAATATGCTCCAACTGACTTTCTGTCATCAATATCACATGCCCAGTCTGCATTTATAAATCCAGTCAATTTTATTTCTCCTTTAGCTCTAAATTTCATACCATAGTCTTAAGTTTCTTTTTGTATCTCAGCAACCTTTTACATGCCATTAGATGTTGTAAAGTTTGCATAGCAATATATCAACTGAGCTTTTGTACTGCAAATGTTATTTCAAGACTCGTAAGTATCACTTATTGTAAGCCTCCAACCAAACTTCTATAGGCTATACGATCCTCAATGAATTGACCAAGTGAACCATCAACTTGTTTTTGAAGCTTTATACCCGTAGTCATTAGTGTATCACAGCCTTTACAATTTAGTAGTTCTGTTTTTGCCAATAGATCTCTGATGTATTTCTTTTAAGACAAGAAGATATAGCCTTTATAGTATGAAACCTCAGTCCTCAGGAAATAAGACAAAATGCCTAGATCTTTTAAGGCAAATATTGAGCTAAAGTGAGAAATAAAATCTTCAAGAGCTTTGCTGTTAGGACCTGTAATCAATATATCATCAACATAGATCAACAACATAATTATCGATCCTTTTTCTTCCATTAGAAACAAAGATGTATCTGCTGTTAAGTTCTGAAATCCCCACTTGATCAACGTTTATTTGAGCTTATCAAACCATGCTCTAGGAGCCTGTTTCAGTCCATAGAGCTTATCAACTTACAGATATGATTAAGTTTGTGTATGTTGATAAAACCCTCAGGTTGCTTCATAAAAACATCTTGAACCAGTTCACTATTTAAGAATGCATTGTTAATATCTACTTGCCTTATTTTCCAGTTGTTCATTACAACTAAGCTCAACACCACTCTAATTGTAGCAGGTTTGACTACTGGACTAAAAGTCTCAAAATAATCAATCCCTGTAATTTGTTGAAATCCCTTTGCAACAAGTCTAGCTTTATACTTAGCTACACTACCATTAGCATTATACTTGACTCTATATACCTATTTATTATCAACAACTTTCTGTTTAGAAGATTTAGGCACTAGAGTCCAAGTATTATTCTTTATTAACGCATCATACTTATCTTTCATTGTCTGGTACCACCTTTGATCTTTTAATGCTTCCTCAACATTATCTGGTTTTTTGTTTGTTAGAGCAGCATAATATATCTTTGGTTTGAATATGCTTGATTTGGCTCTAGTAATCATTTTATGTGTAGGCTGGCTTATAGGTTTATAGTGCTGTAATTGAGGTATATTGGTTGATATGTCATATGGTAAGATTGTATTTCGAGGCTCTAGCTGGGAATTTTGAACTGATAGGGATGAATTGTTTGTAACTAGTATCTGTGTGTAAGCATAAGATGGTTGAGTATCAGAAAAATTGGACTGTTGATTTTGTTCGGGATTGATTGTATAATCAGAACATGGTGAAGATTGTGTTCTGTTGTTGCTGGTTCCTACCGAGAAAGACTCTTTAAGGCTGCTGTCAGGAATATATGGCAAAGTGGGCAAATGAAAAACTTGTTGTTGAGGAAGTGACTGAACAGGATTAGAATTGCAAGGATTGTCCATTTTGTCATCAGTAAGAGAAGAAGGAAAATAAGTTTTATCAAATGTAACATGTCTAACAACATAAATTTGACCTAAAGAATGAAGACATTTGTAACCTTTGTGTGATGGACTATATCTTAGGAATATGCACTTGCTAGAATGAAAATCAAACTTGTGCTTATTATAATCTCTTAAGAATGGGTAACATGCACATCCAAAGCATCTAAGAAAATCATAATCTGCTTTGTGTTTGAATAACTTTTCATATGGTGTTAAAATTTTTAGCACTGGGGTGGGTAACCTATTAATATGAAACACTACAGTGTGGAAAGCATCCTACCAATATTGAAGAAATAAATTTGCTTGAGCTAAGAGAGTTAAGCAAAGTTCAACTATATGTTTATGCTTTCTCTCTACTAATCTATTTTGATGATGTGTACAAGGACATGAGTGTCTAAAAATAATCCCATTTTGATTGAGAAAATCTGTAAACACTCTATATTCTCCCCCCAATCAAATTTCAACATCTTGATAAATATGCTAAATTGATTTTCAACCTGCAACTTGAAAAGTTTAAAGACTGTTAAGGCTTCTGATTTAAGCTTTAAGGGATAAATCCATGTGTATCTGCTATAATCATCCACAAAGATAATGTAATATTTATATCCATTCCTAGATAACACTGGTGCAGGTCCTTAAAGATCTATGTGAATTAGTTCAAGAACATGAGTAGTTTTTATATATGTAACTGGAAAATGCAATCTATGAGACTTTCCCAATTGGCATGCTTCACACAAATTATAAACTGAATTTTTAAGAGAATGTAGAAAAACTTTGGCACAGTTATAAAATTTCATCAAGTGCATTAAGATATTCAAATTTAGATGTCCAAACCTTCTATGTAACAAGGTTATTTGATCAACCGTTTGAGTACAATTTGAAAAAATAGAATTGAAACAAGCTTTGATGAAAGACTCGCACTTATTTAAGGTCTTATTGTATTTGATAAAAGACTACATAGACAAGGGTTGAAATGGATTTGAACCAACAAATGACATATGTGATTCAATAGAATGAGAATTAGGCAGATTCGGTTTAAATTGCAGCTTGTACAGTCCTTTCTCAACAAGGCCCTGCAGAAGAACTTGCCCTTTCACTTTGTCCTTCACAAAAAAAAAAATTACCATAAAATTCAACAGAGATGTTATTATCTGAGGTTAGTTTAGATATGCTTAAAAGGTTCTTGGTTATAGAAGGCGCAAGCAGCATATCTTTTAACACAATACAAGTAGTTTGATAACTAGATAAATGAAGAAAGGCATTACCAGTATAAGAGATTTTCAAACCTTGACCATTTCCTATTATAAGCTGATCATTACCTTTGAATTCCTCTTTGATCTGCATGTTGGCCATGTTATTTGTTAGATGGTGTGTAGCTCCATTATCTAAATATCGGCCTTCATCAGTAGGCCCTTCAAAGTTGGCCATATATGTAGCTCCAAGGGAATATGAAGCATGAAATCCAGGCATGTATGCAGAAGACATTCCAACCAAGTATTCATCATAACTAGACATATAAGAGGGCATGTAATCAGGAGTTTCAAAATTAACCATATAAGCATTCTTTTGACCTTTTCCTTTGCCATATGTTTTAGGTGGCACTCCTGAAACAAAATCCTCATGAAATCTATACCAACAAACAATACCAACAAACATCGGTACTATGTCCAGATTTTGAACAAATTTGACATATTATAACCTCATCAGAAATACTAGTGGTGTTTAAAACTCCAGTAAGATTAGAAGGCAAAATAGGAGTCATGCCATTAAACATTCCTTTTCCTTTCATCTAATGACCTTTATTATAACTATTAAGACTAGAATATCCACTATTGAAACCATTAAATCCAGAAAAATTTCTAAAAGGAAAACCTCAACCAGCACCTAATCCTCTTCTACCATAATAGTTGCCTTGAAAACCTCTTGCATAACTACCTCTTCTGAAGTTTCCCCTTGCTTGTGTAAAATTAGCATTAAACACATTTTTGGTATCTTGCTCTCGTTGTTCAAGTCTAGATTCATGAGTAAGTAACAATGCATCACTACTAAAAAAACGCTGATCTATGACAGATTTTTTATGATAGATACGAATATGTCACGAGTGTATCATGAAGTTACGACATTTTCGTGATATATAACATGCATCATGCCTTCATGACGCATTCGTGATTGATAGACAATAGACGTAAATTGATGATGGATAAAAGTCAAGGTTGATTAATTTAAAGTTTTAAAAATTCAAAACGACATGGCATTTAAATCGTTTTAGCTACACAATGTTAATCTTATAATATTGATTTTGTTCATAACAAAACTTATATGTTCTTGATTAAAATGTTGGGACTATTAAAATGAATTTCTTAAAGCCATAGACATGTTTAAAGAAGCTTAATGACTGTTAACTTGAGTTAGAAAGTCATTTTTCTACAAAAAGTTGTCAAAATATAGATTTTGAAAATTACCCTTGAACCATTTATTATAAAAGGCAAACCGATTATTTACAGAATAGATTTAGTCTTTAGACTTGTTTCAAAGCATTCTGAAAATTAACGGTGAACCGTTTATTACTAACGATGAAACGATAATTTACAGAAAGGAGAAAATTTTCTAATCTTGAACGGTTTAGCAAAAACAGAAATCTAAGTTTGTTTTGCAGGTTTTTGAAAATAAACGGCGATCCGATAACCGCAAATGGTAAACCGTTTATTTAAAATCTAAGCATGACGGCTATTTGGACAAGTCAAAATGGTTAACCGATAGCAGCAAATGGCAATCCGATTATTATAAAATGGCTCAATCAAATTCAAATCAAATGAGATCGAACAATTATCTTTGAGCTTGCTACTGAGTATACAATCTCTTTTGAGGTTTAAACTTGTTTTATTTCATTGATTCACACTTTGAGATTTCAATTGTAATCATATACATTGTGTGAGAGATTGGTTGATTATAATATTTGTTTTTGAGTGATTATTTAGTGTTGGGATACACTTGGGTTAAGAGATTGGGAATAATCTCTTGGTGTAAAGGTTCATTGATACTTTTGAAGTCAATTGTAAGTGTGGTTGAAGCATTGGAGGCTTGCTTAGTGGAATTCTCAAGCCTAGTGAGCTTGGAGGCGTGGACGTAGACACGGTTGGCCGAACCACGTAAAAATCGCATGTTTGATCTCTCTTCCCTTATCTTTTTAATTTCGAGTATTATTAAAATTATTGCTTTTGATTTTATTAAGACATTAGTTTAAATTGTTGTGTGGTTTTATTTGCCTAAATTTTAAAAACCCAATTCACCTCCCTCTTGGGTAGCCTAGTTAGTATTTCACATGACACCAACTTGTGATGAACTGTAATGAATTATTTAACAAATATTTATTTTAAATTGTAATTAATTTATTTTTAAAATTTTAGATATTACAAAATTTCCATAGTTAATTATTTAAAAATATTTCATTAATGTATAACTTAATTTTATTACAAGATTGCCATTCTTAACCAATTAAAAAAAAAAGCACAAATGTTAAATTGCTTTGGAACGAACATTCCAACACTTAGCAAATTTTGCTTGAGTGTTGGAATGAGTGAACGCTGTTATCAATTATTTAAATAAAAAATAACAAAACGCCATCGTTTTGCCTTAGGTTGGAACTAGTGAAAGCCTTTTAAATTGAATAATTTAAACCAAAAGGAAAAGCAAAACGCCATTGTTTTGCATTGGAAACATTGTTTAAACACTTAGCAAATTTTGCTAAGTGTTGCAATGATTACAGCCCCTTTTTCTTTATTGTTCTCCACCCTCTCAAGTGCAAAAGAAGCATTGTGCGCTGTTACGCCCTATTTTTCATTCAATTGATGAAAACCTAATCACTCAACTGAAGAAAATCAATTGAATGAAGCACATTCACAGCCACCAAGCACCCATTACAAATTTACATCAGATGCTCTCCAACTACCAATCCTTTTGCACTGACACTTATTAGCCGTCACTCAACAATCCCTTGTTCAAAACATCAATTGTTATTAGAGAAGAAAGAGAAGGAGAAAAAGTAAGTTAATCAAAAGCCTCACTCAATTTTTTAATTTGCTATGTTAAATCCATGTTTGATTTTAAGTGGTAATGCATGTGATGGCTTTTAAATGTGGTGTTATTCTAATGGAACCTAATTAAATTTTAGCCGTGAAAATATATATAGATCCAGTGGTTCCCTAAATAATTATTTTTAATGTTTGGTAGTGGTCCTAGTTCTTTATCTATTTTTATTTTTTTATTTAATTTTTTTAAGTTCTAATACTTCTTATGTACTTGTTACAGTTAAAGATGTGGCCATAGAGTTGAGGCCACTATTATCACAGAGGAAGCTTTTGGTTTCTATTGCTGCATGAGTGAAATTAAAATACCTTAAGGTTTGCAACATTTGACTCTATGATTGGTACTCTCTATATTTCTTTGGTCTTAAAGAAAATGGTGCAATTATGTAATAAATATGGTTATAGTTGTTGTGGTTGATTAATATCTAAATTGCTATGAGCTTTGAAGATAGCTTGTTCATTTTAGTGTTATGATATAATGTGAGTGCATTCGTGTTCTTGCATTTCAAATTTAAATGATTTTAAGTGTTGCATGTGAAATTGTGGTTGTGATTCTAATTATTTGTAATTTGCATGTCTAATTGGGATGATTTAAGTAATCAATTTAATTGTTGTTTACTTGTTTTTGACTTTATAAATTCCAGCTTATGTAATCATTATAAATATTATATTGACTTCACATGAATTGTGTGTTAAGCCTTGAATTGCATGTGATTCTAATTTTGCTTGGATTATGTGTAAAGCTTCAAACTGTCTTTATGTGCCTTAGGCTTTGCAAATGTTTATTTAGTTGTCTTTTTGTGTATTTAATAGTGTGATAAAGAAAACAATTAGTTGGTATATATTGTTTATTACAATAGTCTTGTTTATGGTCCCTAAACATATATTTCTTTTTCTATAGATTATGGACCTTGTTTGCTTATTGTGTTTGTGGTCTTGGCTGTTTTTTCAAATAGTTAAAGGCACAATGAGGGTTTTCATGTGTTGCATTTTTGACACATATGGGTCCACTAAATTGTTTGATACTTGTGTGATTTTGATTTTTATATTATAAAGTTAAAAAAGAAAAACAATCAATATTAAGCTGAGCAAAGAGCATTAATGTCCAATTTCTTTCGATTTATATATTCTTCAGATTAGAGACAAGTGCCTGTAAAATACTCGCCTAAAGAAAAGTATTTAAGTTGCATAATCAAATAGGTAAATAAATATATAATATTACTTTTTTAGTTGCTTGAGTACTATATATCTATTTTTTATTCCATTTCCTTTGCATGACATTGCCTATTTCATTAAACTAATGAAAGTAAAGTCTATTTTATTTTTGTGCATGTAAACTCAAATTTGATCATATGCAATTAAATATATTCATGATCAGTAGCCAAAATTAAATATTAATCATACGCAATTAAATATATAACATGATCGGTAGCATATTTGATTTTGTTATACGTACTAATATAAATAAAAATTTTACACTGGATTTTATTCTATGATAAAAATGAGTGTTGATAAGGCTGGCTTTATTGTAATTTAAGTTATTCATAAATTATGGGATATTTTTTTTAAAGTATTTGTACTGGAACTATAAAAAAGGATAAGATTTTGCATGTATTTTGTCATTTTATTTTTTTCTAATATTTTATTACATTTTTATTTTTGTATCAAGAGCTATTTTTGGTTTATAAAATGGAAAAATCTTGGATAACATGTGACAGATTATTTGTAGAATATATTGTTGGTGTGGATATGTTCATGGATTTTGCGATTGAAAATTCTGATAATGGTATAAGGTGTCCTTGCATCAAATGCAAAAACCTTGCATTTTATCTTTCTAATACAGTTAGAGACCATTTATTTTTTAAGGGTTTTGATGAGAGTTATACTATTTGGACTTGGCATGGGGAAACCGAACCTAACATGACCAAAAATCATATAGGTGACCAAGTTGACCTACAAAACATGTACTTTAATCAGGGTGAGGCTGTAAACGTGATTAATGATGCTTACCAGCATTTTGATGATGATCCTAAGGCCTTTAAATCCTTATTAGAAGAAGCCGAGAAACCTTTGTACCCGAGTTCACAAAAATATACTAGGTTAGATGCATTGGTTAAGTTATACAACTTGAAGGGGAAATATGATTGGTTCGATAATAGTTTTATAGATTTATTGGGTCTTCTTGTTGACATGTTACCAGAGAATAATGCATTGCCTAGGTGTACATATGAGGTAAAAAAAACTATGTTTGCCTTGGGCTTGTAGTATGAAAAAATACATACTTGCCCAAATTATTGCGTACTGTATAGAAATGAATATGAGAACCTTTTTGAATGTCTTACATGTGCAGTATCACGGTGGCGGAAAAAAGATAGTTCTAAGGAAAAATATAGGAAATGAATTCCCGTAAAAGTTTTATGGTATTTCCCACTCATTCCTAGATTTAAGCGGTTGTTCCAATTACCACAAACTGTCAAGGACTTAACTTGGCATGCCAATGAAAGAGAAGTTGATGGCAAGCTTCGTCATCCAACTGACTCACCAGCTTAGAAGTTAGTGGATGATAAATGACCTTCCTTTGCATCTAAAGCTAGAAATCTCCGTCTTGCTCTTTCAGCTGATGGAATTAATCTATATAACTCCTTAAGTAGTACATACAGTTGTTGGCCAGTTGTCCTTATAACTTATAATCTTACTCCATGGTTGTGTATGAAAAGGAAATTCATGATGTTATCATTATTGATTTCTGGACCACAACAACCAAGAAATGACATTGATGTGTTCCTAGTGCCATTAATTGAAGACTTACAATTTTTATGAGCTGTTGGTGTTGAGGCATATGATGCCTAAAGAAAAGAATTTTTCAACTTACGAGCTGTCTTACTATGGACGATCAATGACTTTCTAACTTATGGAAATTTGTCCGGGTGTATGACAAAAGGGTATTACTTGTCTAGTTTGTGGAGAAGACATAACTCCCAGCAGATTGTCACATAGTAAGAAAAATGCTTATATGGGCCATAGACGTTTTCTTCCTAAGAACCATGAATTTTGATTTAAAAAAAAGGCCTTCAATAATGAGGTAGAACAATGAGACCCATTTAAACAATTGACAGGCCATGATGTGTGGGAACAAGTTAAAGGTATCAAGAACAAATAGGGAAAAAAAAAAAAGCAAGAAGCAGAAAAGTGTTGATGATTGTAATACAAGCAATTGTTGGAAGAAGAAGTCAATATTATTTGATTTGGAGTATTGGATATACTTGCTTGTTTGACATCAATTAGATGTTATGTACATTGAAAAAAATGTGTGTGAAAGCATCTATGGCACATTGTTGAATATTCCGGGAAAAACAAAGGATGGCCTTAAATCAAGAATGGATCTTGGACCATTAAAAATTAGAGATAGATTGGCATATGATTTCTCAGATAAAAATCATATTAAGCTTCCTTCAGCTTCTTATACCTTGACTAGAGCAGAGAAGAAAAGGTTCCGTGAATGTTTGAGAAGCATTAAGGTTCCTAATGGTTATTCTTCTAATAAGAAAAATCAGGTATCTTTAAAGGAATGCAAACTGCAGGGTCTTAAATTACATGATTGTCACATGTTTATGCAACAGCTTTTTGCTGTTGCATTACGGACGATATACCTGACCATGTACGTGTTACAATAATCAGATTTTGCTTTTTCTTTAATTCTATATGTGCTACAGTGATTGATGTAGAAGAACTGGATGAAATAGAAAAGGACATAGTGGTGACATTATGTTTGTTGGAAAAATCCTTTTCACCTTCTTTTTTTGACATAATGGTTCACTTAACAATCCATCTTGTCTATGAAGTCAGAATTTGTGGTCTTGTTTATTTGAGATGGATGTATCCATTTGAGAGGAACATGAAAACACTCAAAGGATATGTTCGTAATCGTTATCGGCCTAAAAGGTGCATTGCGGAATGCTATATTGCAGAAGAAGCTCTTGAGTTTTGTGTTGAGTACTTATCCAACATACAAATGATTGGAAATCCACCTGGGCACATGGAAAACTCATCAATTCAAATGCCTATCGATGGTGGGAAATCTGTTCTTGTTGAATATAAGTTGTTATCTCAAGCTCATTTGTACGTGTTGCAAAATACTAAAGAAGTTCAGCCCTTCATTAGGTATTTGTAACTAAAATTCATCATTCACTAAACATTCATTTGTTTTTAGTTCAAAAGTTTCATTATTTTACTTCTTGTTAGCGAGCATATGGAGCACTTACAAGGTCAGTTACCACGTAAAATAAAAGACAAAAAATGGTTGAAAGAGACACATAATCACTCTTTTACAAATTGGTTATCAGAGAAGGTCAATATTAAAAAAATCCTTGCACTCATTATAATTTCTTTCATCAAATAATTCATTTATTAAACTCATAAAGTTTATTATAACATGGTAGGTCACCAATCTAATAGACGATAATGGAAATGTATCATATACATTATGGTGGTTAGCCTGAGAACCTGGCCCATATGTGTTAAAGTTTAGTGGTTATCGTATCAACAATTTTCAATTTCTAACACGAAAACGTTATGAGAACCGAGTGATCCAAAATTGTGGTGTGACTGTTGTTGCAAAAATAATGCAAATAGCCACCTCAAAGGACAAAAATCCTAAAATTGGTGATATGACCAATTATGGAGTAATTGATAAGATTTGGCAACTTGACTACTATATATTTAAGATAACTTTATTCAAGTGTGATTGGGTAAAAAATAAGGGCGGTGTAAAAGTTGATGAGCTTGGTTTCACTTTGGTGGACCTCCATCGAATAGGCCATAAATTCGATCATTTTATTTTGGCTTCACAAGCTAAACAAGTATTTTATGCTACTGACCCAATTGATAAGAAATGGTCAATTGTTTGTTTCATGCCTTTTAGAGGTATTCCTAATTTTGGAAATGATGTAGATGTGCATAGTACAAAAGAGCATGTTCCTTTCACTAAAAAATTACCAAGAATAGCTACAATTGATGCATGTAATGACGATAATCAAATAGCTTACGTCCGGGAGGATGGTGAGGCTATTGAGATTAAACAGTGACCAGATCAACATTTTAGGGTATTAGTAGAACGTGATTGCATGTGGTTAGAGTTAAAAGGTATTATATATTGAATTGTAATTATTATTGTACTTGTAATTAATCTGCATTTCACATCATAGTTTTTTTAACATATCCTAGCTAATACTGTGATTTTTTCTTGGCTCTTTTAATAATCAAGTTGATGTTAAAATTTTTCTTGGCTTTTTTTAGGTATAATGCAATAGATTTGAAGGATGAACATATCAGTGATGAAGAAAAACAAGCTTACTCCAATGAACATGATCAAGTGCTAAAAGGGGATGATAACTTTGATGATTTTGATGATTTATTGCGTTCTCTTCCTCATTTGGAGGATGATGAAGATGCAGAACCTAGAAATGAAGAGGATCAATTTTCAAAAGATTTATCATCACAAAAATGTTTGACTCTTAATCATGATAATAAGAATTTGAGGACTGAAAATGGAAAAATTGTTGTAAAATACAATAGATATGGTGTTCCCGTTGGTCTGGAGGCTACTGCGCTATCTACTTTCATTGGAGTGTTGGCACGTGTTTCTGTTCCAATCATCTTCAAGGATTGGAGATTAGTGCCAGATAAATATAAAAAAGCATTGTGGTCATTTGTTTAGGTATAAAATCTGTTTTTTGTTAACTTCTCAATACTATAACATTGTTTATCTACTTTTATTTGGAGGATAAACCTTGCAAAAATGTTATCATTCAGAGACGATTTCTTATTCATGAATAAAGCAAGAAGCAGGTGTTGCGATCAATTGGAAAGTCATTTAGGAATTTTAAGTACACTTTGACTAATGGGTACATTTTGCCAAATAAAAATGACTATAAAAGGTTACATAAACCTCCTTTGCGATACTACTACATAAGACAAGACTATTGGGACTCGTTCGTCAAAGATCATATTAATGATAAGTTTGCAGTACATAAATTAAATCTTATTAACTATTTTCCCACAGTAAATTTTAGTTGAATGCTATATAACATTGCATTAATATTGGTTTGTGATTTATGGTAGAAAATAAGGAAGGAGAAACAAAAAATGGGGGCTAGTAACAAGTATAACCATTGTTTGAGTTGAAAAGGATATGCTGGACTATCGGAAAAAATTGTAAGTTTGTTTATATTCTGGTTGCTTGCACTTGATTATTACAGTAGGTTCTGAAATATATATGTTTGTTTGCATTCTTTTGATTGTATTCTTTGCCTATATTTTCATTAGGTATAGTTTGAAAAGGCTTCTAATTTACTACCTAACTTTAATTTTTCAGAGTGCTGAAACCCGTCTTAGTGAAGATCAAATAGATAGGAGTGTAGCTTGGATTAAAGGTAGGAGCAAAAAGAATGGGGGATATCAACCTGATGTTTAACTTATCGTTGATAGCCTTGTAAGTGTTGGTTTGTATATATGTTATTGTAAAAATTCTGTTTTTTTATATCAGTATTTGATAAAAGATGTAAATAATGCCTAGATGAAAGCTGGATAGAATGCAAAAAAAGAATCTTCAAGTTCATATGGAAGAATTGATTTGCTTGCAAAAGCTTTGGGGAAGGCCCCAAAAAATGGCCATATGCAAAGGACTGGCAAGTTTGTAACCCCATCTCTTTATTTTAACACTCCATGTAATTATGATCTGATGGAAAAAGATAGATCAAAGTTAGAAGATTGGTTAGCAAAGCATGATGCAGATATTGAAAAGTTGTGCAAGGAAATTAGAAGGAAACCTAGGCACTCTGACATCGGCAGCTCTAATACACCAATAAAGACTGATTACATGCATGATGAGAATCTTGAGATGAATGCAAAAGCTACTATAGTTGATGACCAAGAGGTACTGCACAAACTATTTTGTTCTAAATCATGATAAAGATCAAGGATAATTACCCTAAATTTCTTTTTTCTTTTTATCATGGCAATGGCCTTGTAGGTTTCAAAACATAACTTCAAATCAACAGTAGCATCTTTAAGAAAAAATGGTAGGGATCCAAAAAAGAAAAACGACAGCCCCAATAAGAAAAAGCATAAAACGACAATAAAGATACTTGAAGACTTTGGTAAATTCCCTGAGACTCTACAGAAAAGAAAGAGTAGCCCCGACAAGAGAAGACCCAAAACAACAAACAATGAGTTGGAAGATTTTGGCAAATTCCCTGAAACTCAAAACATGAGACAAGGCAGCCCTAAAAAGAAAAGTCCACAGAAAGCAATAGACAAACTTGATAAAGCACTGATTCGGAAGACCAAACTTGAAGATTGTGGTGATGCTGGCCCTGTGGTTCTAAGAAGAAAGACGAGGCAAGCAACTGCCCAGCACCAACAAAATGCCACGATGAATCCAAGATTCAAATTCTTTTTAGGCTTATGTAACATGAAGTTGTCTGCCAGTGGAAATTACCTTCCTCATCCATTTGATAATGAGGTATTTGAAGGTGAATGTTTGGCTTATATTGGGAGGGATGATTGTTATGCATTGGCTACCATAGAATGGTTAGGCCTTAATCACATGCACATCTATATGGCGTAAGTAATTTTTTTTTATTTTTTTAATTATAAAATCTATTAAAAGATTATATAAATATTTAATTCTAATTTTTTCTTAAATATCAGTTCCTTATATGACAAGATTCCAGCTGATAGGATGGGAAAACCATTTGGCTTCATGAATCCTGGTCATGTTAGCCCTAGCAGAGTTGAAAATGCACGTAAAATGCGTATAACAAGGACACAAGCAAGTGCTAATCATTTGGCTAAAGCTTGCCCCTCTCAATTGATTTTCATTCCTTACAATCCTGGGTAGTTTCATTTTCATTAATAAATAAGTTGTTAATTTTCATTTCTTTTACTTACAAGTTGTTGCTCAATTATAGTGCTCATTGGATTCTTGTTGTGATCAATGTGGCGGCAAAGACTGGATATTTCATGGATCCGCAAGGAAATAGTTCAGCTGAAGACATTAAAGAGTTGGTAATGAAGTAGGTATATCATCGTTAAATCATCATAGAATGTTACGTCCATTATAAATATTTTAATAGTTCTAACAATACGTTTTAAATTCTTAGTGGAATCAACATGTTCGCAACAACAAGTGGTAAAAAAAGAGTGCACCCTGAATTCAAAATTGTACAGGTAATACAATTTTCTTTTTCCTATCATTTTAATTAACTACATGTTATAGATTTTTAGGCACTTAGATTGAGTTTGGTTATTGTAGGTTCCAAAGCAACCTGTTTCTTATGAATGAGAATATTATGTCATGCTGTATATGAGGGATATTATTGTCAATCCTAGTTTATTGCTCAACAAGTAGTGATATGTTTTATGTCCATTTTTAGTTAATATTTTTTGTCTATCATATTTGCTGTTAAATCATTTGGCCATTTGCAGTTTAACAACAAAGCAGTTTACACTCAGACAGAAATGGATGAGGTACGATATAAATGGATGAACTATGTCCGAATACTCATGTAATGTGAGGAGCTGTTTATTAAATACTTTGGTTAGTGTAGGCCTGTTTTAAGTTCTCATGTTCATTTACTTGGTTGTATTAGTTTGGTTTGAGAGCCAATTAATTTCGATATGTCAATATAATAAATAGTTGTTTTGGGTTGAGCTTGTAATTATGCTGGATTAGATTGCTTGGTTTTGATGCTTTACTGATGGAAACCTACCTTCTTGGAATTTTGAATGTAATGTTAGTATCAAATTACATTTAGTTTAATTAAACACAACATCTAATTTAACTATCAGAAATGTGAATCTAGTGTTATTTTTTTAGTTTATTTCATGTTTTCCAGCAACCCACTTGCATTTGGTTTTGTTGAATATGTTACTTTCATTTGCTGTACGGTTGAGACTGTGTGGCATTTGATGGCAGTTTGGTTAATTCTTTGTGTTGATTCAAGATTGTTCTTGTTGTGCTGATGTTAATTTCAAGTGCTTCATTCAACTAATTGTTGCTGGTTTATTCAGATGGTGGATTCAAGCAGTGTTGTTGGTTTTAGTTGTGTTGTTGGTGGTTTAGCTGCCTAATTCAAGATTGTTCACTTAAGAAATTGTTTTCCTTATTTTGTGAAACAAATTAATAACTGATCATGAAGTATTTATTTTACTATAATTGTTGTAGTTATTTTATTTCATAATAGAATTATAATCTATGAAATTTATGGATGGATTTGATTTATTATTATTATTATTATTATTATTATTATTATTATTATTATTATTATTATTATTATTATTATTATTATTATTATTATTATAATATGTGTGCATGTGTGTGTATCAAGATTTCTTTATTTATATGATAATTTAAACCATATATTTTCATTTTTGCCAAAGACAATAAAACAAATGGAGCTAATTTCATTAATTCTTGCCAAAATATAATATAAAAAATTGGCGCCAATTTCATCATTTCATTAATTGGCTCCAATTTCATCAATTCCAGCCAAATAATTAAAATATATTTCACTTACAGCCAAATTTAGGAATTAATATTTAATAAAAATAATTAAATTTATTTATTTTAATTAAATATGTTTGCTTATATGACAGATAACAATCATGAATAGGAAATGTTTATGACAGATATTAGTCATGCGTAAAAATTTTTCATCAAACTAACAATGACAGAATTGTGATAGATAATACGTCATACTTAACATGACATATAAAAACCGTTATGGTTTTTTCTTGACATCGGAATCAATGACGGTCGCTTAACCGTCATGCCATGGGGAAGATGACGGGTAATACCCGTCATAAAGAGCTTTTTTTCTAGTAGTGCATATGCATCATCAAAGTCCATTCTACAAGCAGTGGTAAAAAAAGGCTAAACTAAGTAGCCTGGTCCAAGACCATTAAGAATGTGCATTAACAATTCTCTCTCATTCAAAGGACTACCAGCACAAACAAGTTTATTAACTAAAGTTTTCATCTGCAAGCAATAATCTTCGACAGTCATTAATTCCTTCTTTAAAGTGTTTATTTCATACTTGAGTTGAAGTATTTTTGCTTCAGACTGCACTCCAAATTTCTTCTCAATTGTTTTCGACACAGCATAAGAACTATCAAGGTTAATAACAAGACTACGTGTACCTTTACTTGTAGAAGATAAGAGCTAGCCAAGAAGCATTTGATCTTGTGATTTTCAAGTGATGAATTTTGGATTTTCAACCAACTGTGTAGATCCATCAGCTGTTCTTCGATTGATCTACCTCTCTTGTTCATATTTTGTTCCATTGATAAAATCTTCAAGTTTGTTGCCTCTTATGGAAGTTAATACTTGAGATCGCCAGATCAAGTAATTGACTCGATCAAGCTTGACAAGAGTGTTAAATGAAAAATTTGTTGAAGTTATTGAATTTGCATTTGAGTTTATAATTGGATTGCTGGAGCTTGCCATATTGATCAAGCTCTGATACCATAAAGCAAAATTCTTTTATCTTGTTTGGCAAGGGAAAAAAACTTAGAAGAAAGTTCTAGAACTGAATTTTTATTGTTTATTCACATTAATTAAAAGAATTACAATTGCATGTATTTATATCAGTTTCATAAGCTAACTAAATTGTAACTAACAACAAATTAGTAAAATAGAAAACAAGGAAACTAAGAATACAGAGCACAACAGCATGTGTAACTAATTATGCTGAGCTATCAATGACTTAGCATTCTCTTCACCATCCTGCTGACATGACCTTTTGATCATCCTTGGCAATGACTCATCTTTGATTAAAGAAGCCGAATTGTGCTTCCTTAATAGTTTTGCAAGCCATTCCCATCTATGCCATGCAAAGATCAAATCTACCTTCGGCGATTAAAGCCAAAATTGATAAGATTTGTAAATTTGGAGTGGTGCCAACAATAAAGATAAGTTTCACTTGATCACTTAGGATACGGTATGCTAGCCTAAAGTTTGCGGTAGGATGGGTCTCAAGAATTTAGATATGATGAATAGAGCTCTCTTGATGAAAGCAGGGTAGGGTCTGATTGCTTCTCCAACTAGCCTGTGGTCTCACGCTCTAATCACTAAGTATCGTTTGGATTCGTCTAATTTGCCTTATATGTTACCGACAAGAATTGGTTCTCACTTATGGCGATCAGTTGGGAGGGTTTGGAATGATCCTCTTATGAGGACTCGATGAAGTATAGGGGATGGAAAAAAGGTCAGGTTTTGGTGGGACTGTTGTTTAACAAGAGACAAGCCTTTGGTGTTTTATGCTACAAGTGATATTCCTGAAAATATCCTGTATAATGTTGTTGCAAATTTTGCAGATGGAAGTGGCTATTTTCGGGCATTTATTACCTGATAATATTATTATAAGAATTGCTTCCTTTCAGTCGCCAATGCATCATTAAGCGAAGATCAAGTTTTGTGGGTCGAGTCCAAGAAGCGCATCTTCACTATTAAATCAGCTTACCATGCCATCTATAGTCCCGACCGATAATAACGAAGATCAGATTTGGAGTTTGGCTGTGAATTGGGAAGGCCCACGCTGTATTCGTGTTTTCCTCTGGCTTATGCTTTAATGTTGAGTTGCTACGAAGCCATATTCCAACAAGGAGTGGATGTGATCGTTGTGGACCCATTCTGAAGAATACTTTACACTTGTTACGTGACTGCATGGCTGCTAAGAGGCTTTAGAATGATGTCATCCTTATGCATAACAGACATGCTTTTTATTGTTTAGACTTTCGTGATTAGATGTGTAAGAATTTAAAGAATAATTGGATTTTCAAGAAGGATGTTAACTAGAGACATTTATTTGGCATCGCAATCTGAAGGCTTTGGCACTGGCAAAACCATTTTTTTTAATGATTTTCTGTGGACAGTGATTATATGATGAATGATAGCATTATAAGAGCAACAGAAATCCATTAAGTAAATAACTCCCCTTATGTACGAGAATTAGAAGGTTTGAGAAGTGGATCGCATGGAGCCCCCCCATCTAGCTTTGGTGTGAGCTTAATGCACATGGTGCGGCCAAGAGAATTAGGAAATCTATCGTGGGTGGACTTATCTATGATCATAATGGGAATTGGTTGGCTGGCTTTTGCATCAATATTGGTTCTTGTTCAGTTACAATTGCAGAACTCTAGGGGTTGTTTCAAGGTTTGTCTGTCGCTTGGTAAAAATGTATTTGCTAGCTGAAAGTGGATTTGAAAAGCTTATGTGTAACTCAACTAGTTGATAATCATTTGGACTCCACTGATGAATACATCCCATTAGTTCGATCTATAAAGGATCTCCCGCGGCATGATTGATATATCACCGTTATCCATGTTTATCGCGAACCAAATTTTGTGGCGGATTTCATTGTAAGCTATGCCCTATCTGTCCCCTTGGGTCTTCACATTCTTAACTATCCTCCAGTCGGTGTTCTTCCTTTTCTCGCGCATGATATGTATGGGCTTGCATCCCCCCCACCTAGTTACGGTTTAGCCCTGTTTAAAAGCCCCTTTATACCAAAAAAAATGACAAATTGCTATTAGATAAAATCATAAATTAAATTGCTAGTCGGACGATATCGGTGTGATAACTCAAGTAGTGGGCGTGTTGCCTCCGGTTGTAAATGTATTAAAAACCTCTTTATAGGAGAGGAGTAAGAGATGCATACTTAATCCATTAAGATCCATATTTCAATAGACATGTACATTTGCCGTAGAGTTTCATAATTATGATAGGCACTCTTACTAGATGTACGTCAATTGTAATTATAAATATTCCAAACTTATCCTATCTAATATGCTTTGATATAATTTAGTCTTATTATAACTTGTACATATATAATTTCTCCATTTACAAAGAACTGGCTTCATTTGAGCCAAGTCACCAAAAGCTTCAATCCCTAGTGCTCAGTATGCTCTTTTTTACGATTTATTGGGCTTTTCAAGCTTAGTAAGCGCTATCATTCACCATGCTTTGCACTAGTGTTGCATGGATTCTAAATTTATCAACATCAAAATTTAAAATTCAAATTTACACTTATTAAAACTAAATATTGTATGATTTGAGTATAGCTTATGGGATTAGAATCCTCTCCTAATATTTTTTTTTCTCTTAGCCTTTTCTATTTTTTTAAATTTAGTGAAAATAGTTGACTTAATTATAAATAAAGTGAAAAGAAATTGGTTTGATTGTCAACATTGAAATTCGAAACTCATTCTTGCTATTCATTAAATTAGGAGAGGCTATAAGATTAAAAAGAGAGAGAGGATCCTTGTCCTAGTTTATGAGGCCGTTTATTTAATCTATGATACTAGACATTACATTATTGAGAGACATTACTCAAGCATAGCTCAATTGGTCATAATTAAATATGCACTTTACTCTATTGTTATCTGAGTTTAAATAATAATAAGGGACAAAGATTAACGTTTAATGGATAAGGTTTCCATCCTCATTTAATAAGTGATTCCGAGTAATAATTAGCTAAGTTTGCTTGATGACATGTTTGGTGCATGGGCAACACAGATGTGAACATTAAAGTCCGTGTTTCTACTCAAACAAAAGAAAAGGATACCCAGTTTAACTGGAATAAGTTAACTATATTTGGTGTTGTCGTAATAATTAATTAAGGCGGGTAGAAGGGAGCAAGTGAATGAATGAATACATGTTCCTTATAAAGGCACTTATGGGCATTTAATTTATTTATGTAATACATATTTTTATTAAAATTAGAGTGTTCTGATTAATTTTTAAAATGTAAATAATTCCATTCTTAAATAAATATGTAAGTGGTTTTAATATTTAATAACAAATAACTTTTACAATCCAATTTAATCTTATACTATACAAAATATAAGACACCAGCAAATATAGTCCAATCTAGTTCTAGCATTTTAATGATGGTCCTGCAAGTTCAACAACAGTAATTTTACAAGTCAAGTAGCGTTGCAAGTCCCGTGGTCAATAGAAAACAACTCCTAATTATTTTCCTCATGAACTCACCCGTAAAATAGTGATCGCTACGTTTTCTTTTTTTTCCTTGTTCTCAGCTAATTGGAAACCAACCTGTCCTGTAATCGACTTTTTATATTAATCATACTATTTGGATTCTCGACTACATATAAATAAATCACAAAAGCACACAAAAATTAATGCGGAGCAGAATAAGAGGATACAAGATGTAAGTTGTAAACCAGGCTCATCTATTCTATAGATAATTAGAATTTTCAAGTTAATCCCTATTTAACTCTATTTAAATTAAATTTATCAATGAAGTAAGCCAACAAAAAAAAAAAAGTGTAATGCCCAAGATATTTTCTTACAATAGAATAGAAACCGGATAGGCTATTTTTACAACTTATAGCTTATATAAATACTGTAGCTCTTCTTTAAGAAGACATTTTGTAATCTTAATATAATTAGTTCAACCTTTTGGCAAACTGCTAAACATGTATTTTTAAAATAACCAATTATGAATGAAGATTTTTTTTAATTCCGTGCCCAAACACCAATTTAACATTCAAGTCCAATCTAGATTTGTAAGATGTATATTTAATTACGGAATCCCATAGATTGATTTGTAGTTACTGCGAAGTTTCATAGTATGTATGTATAAAAGTGTTGATATTTCAAAACAAGCCTTGTCGCCATGGAAAGTGCCTTACGGGTGATAGTAAATGGTACTGATGCCGAGGGGCAAAGACTAAGAAGTTGACGAAGACTTAATTTGTCCATCATTTAATTGGCATGTCCGAGACGCTAAGGTGCCTGTGGCCCGTAACTGACAGAGAAGGACATATTGCTACCAAACTTGCTTACTTACTTTATCTGTCTAGCTATCTAAAGGAGCAAAGCTCGCTGCAGCCTGCCAATTAATTAATTGTCAAAAAACTAATGGAGACATACAGGAAAATCTTCCACTTCTTCTTCTTCTTCTTCTCCCTCCATCATCTATCTGTTGTCGTCACCGGTGACCCTAAATACCCTCGAGTAGAAAGCAACATATTTCTCGCTTGTGGCTGGTCGGGCAACACAAGTACTCCCGGCCGGACTTGGGTTGGAGATGTTAACTCTCAGTACTCCCCAGAAGAAGACGCATCCGCTTCCAAATCAAAACCTTCAATGAAAATAATCAAGTCCCATATGCAAAATCACGCTTTTCTCATTCGCAATTCACCTACATATTCAACGTCACCGCCGGTCAAAAGTTCATCCGCCTGCATTTCTATCCAAATTCAAAACCAGATTTCAACACCTCTGCAGGTTTCTTCTCTGTTAAAGCAGCTTCTTTCACTCTGTTAAGTAACTTTAGCGCTTCACTTGCAGCAGATGGCGAGGGCGGCCGTACCTTCTTCAAAGAATTCTGCATTAACATCGAAGACGATCAGAGGCTATTGAACATAACCTTCACTCCAAGTCCGGATTACAACGATTCATATGCTTTTATCAATGGAATTGAGATTGTATTCATGCCCCTCAATCTCTATTACACCGCGGCCGATGATCCCGACGGGGGGTTCGAGTATGTTTGCCAGGGGAACCCATTCAGTATCTCAAACAGAAACGCTCTGGCGACTTTATACCGGATAAACGTCGGCGGGCAACAAATCTCACAGCCATATGACACCGGGGACATGTACCGAACTTGGGGTCCGGACGACCGCTACTTGACAGATGCCAGACCAAGTGCTCTTCCCGTTAACCAGAGTATTCATCTCACTTGGAGACGTAATTACTCTGCTCCGCGTGCGGTCTACAACACCGCCAGGTCGATGGGGCAGAAGAGGGAAGTCAACGAGAAATATAATCTCACATGGGAGTTCAAGTGGATTCCGGGTTTACATATTTTCTGAGGCTTCACTTTTGTGAGTTTGAGAGTCAGATAACTGAAGAAGGCAATAGGGTGTTCCAGATCTTCATTGCTAATTTAACTGCTGAACATCACGCCGATGTGATAGCTTGGAGTGGTGCGAATGGTGCGAATGGTGTTGCCATATATAAAGATTATGCTGTGACGATAGGATGCAAACCAAATGAAGAAAATATTAAGCAGAATCTTTCTATTCAACTGCATCCTGCCCCCAGATGGAGAACCAAATACTCTGATGCCGTCTTGAACGGCCTTGAAATCTTTAAAGTGGACAACAATAGAAATCTCGCCGGACCTAATCCTGAACCCCCGACGATCCCAGCTAATTCGGATGGGTCTCCAACAACAAAACCGAATAAGAAGAATAATGTAACCGGGATTGTTGCTGGTGTTATATCAGGCTTTGGTGTTCTATCTCTTTTATTGTTGTTAATTTTCTGGCGAGGAAGAAAAGTCAAGGACTCAGGTTCCGCTACAGGTACTTCATTTTTGGGGACTTTTTTTTCTTCCAAGACTATCAAGGCAGCCAAGTCATCACGCGGCTCATTTCTTCCTTCCGATCTTTGCACCCAATTTTCACTATCTGAAATCCAAGCGGCTACAAACAACTTCGACAAGGATCTCGTAATTGGAGTTGGAGGGTTTGGTAATGTCTACAAAGGTTTCATCAATGGCGGCAATACCCCTGTTGCCATCAAAAGACTGGAACCAGAGTCGCAACAGGGCGCCCTGGAATTCCGGACTGAGATAGGAATGCTCTCGCAGATCCGGCATCTTCATTTAGTCTCTCTCATCGGCTATTGCAACGATGACAGGGAGATGATCCTTGTATACGAGTTCATGGCTCGTGGGACTCTACGTGATCATCTCTACCATAGCGACAATCCCCCTCTTCCATGGAATCAAAGGCTTGAAATCTGCATTGGTGCAGCTCGTGGGCTTCATTATTTGCATAGTGGGGCAAACCATGTTGTTATCATTCATCGTGATGTGAAGACAACCAACATCTTGTTGGATGAGAAATGGGTGGCCAAGGTTTCTGATTTCGGGCTCTCCAAATTCGGACCAACTTCGGTGTCCAAAACTCATGTGAGTACGGTTGTTAAGGGCAGTGTCGGGTACTTAGATCCCGAGTACTACCGACTTCAGCAGCTTACTGAAAAATCTGATGTCTATTCATTTGGTGTTGTGTTGTTCGAAGTATTGTGTGCTCGGCCACCTATTCTTCGGACAGGAGACAAGAAACAAGTGAGTTTAGCCGATTGGGCGCGACAATGTCATCAAAATGGAACAATTGATCAGATTGTTGATCCGTTCTTGAAGGGTAAGATAAAGCCAGAGTGTTTGAACAAATTTGCTGAGGTGGCGATGGGTTGCATGAATGATGAAGGAATCAAACGGCCCTCGATGAGCGATGTGGTTGGGGGACTTGAGTTCGCATTGCAGCTGCAGGAAAGTAGTATTGCAATAGCAAAGGACATTGATGAGAATGAGGAAGAAAAAATTGTGGACAACTACGAAACCGATGCTAGTGGTCGCTTGTTCTCTAGTGTTGGTGAACATGTACTTTTAGATTCAAAAACCATTAGTATGGTTACCATATCAACTACAACTGCTACCGATGATCAAAGTCTTTCTACTGAAAGTTCTGATAAGTATGCTGGAGCTGTGTTCTCTGAGATCGTGAATCCGAAAGGGAGATGATATATGATGACTAGATAATTAATAAATCACATTAGCCTTATTAAGTGCTAGCTTAAGTTTTTCTTTCTTGCAGCTTGTCTGTATTTGAATTGAATTCAGAATGTGTCAGAGTTTAATTCTTTGTTACACTATTCTTACCCATTTTGTCAATGAAAAGGGCACTGATATTTTTATACCACAGATCACTTACGGAGTTACGGTACAGACCATGTCATCCATTAAAAAAATAACCTTATTAGATAGTTATACTTATGCATCCTATTGATGGAGTTGCATTCCAAAGGCGACCATATTGCATACATTGCAGGATAGTATTAATTAGTTTGTGACGAGCTGGATACGAATAGTTTCGTAGATTAATTTGTCTCTCGATATCTAGTTGGGTTTTACTTTAAATTATATATCCTTTAATTTTTTTTCCCATGGAGAGAATTAATCATGATGAGAACTTTTCTGTCTGATTCTACAACAATTATCTAGATCATAGATGGGTACAACTCGAATTATCGTTTTAAAAACAAATATAATTATTTTAGGCCATTGAAGAATCTTCAATTGAGTTAAATGCTGTGTGATGAAACCATTTAATTAAAATTTTTAAAAAAGAAGATATAACGATTAATTAATTCGTAGCAATCACACATGCAAGCCTTTGTAAATCTGAAGAGCCACTGGATATTGGTCATCATTCACTTTCAAAGAGGAAATTCCGCGGATAGAGACGAAACAAACAATAAAGGCAAGAACGTGTGAAAGAATTTCCATTCAAAGTACAATCAATGAAGATAAGAACAAAATTGGAAATTGTTACAAAATTAATTTGCCGGTGACTCTCGGAATTAAACTTTTAAAAGCAGGCTTGGTAATCCAATTCTTGTCAAATTGTATACGGAACAAAAAGAGTCTAGTGTTGATATCAAATGCTTTCGTATGTTTTCTGCTCAAGACTTTGTTTTCTGCTCAAAGTTGAATACTGCCACTTGCGACGACTTGTGCAAGTCATTTATTATGTCCCACGACAACATTATGTGTGAATTGCGCTTTCATGGCCATCACAGTGACAACCGAGAGGTCCACGACATGTCACTAAGGAAGTAGCACACATGATTGATCATATGGGCCCGCAGTAAGTTTGCATTATTGCAATAGACGTCGCTGGCTTCCAACATTACGAAAATTTTAGAATACGTATTTAAATTTTACATAAGCAGCAGATATATGTTGCTTTTTAAAAATAAATATTTAAATACAATAATATAATTTATTTATTTATATGACATGGTATGCTAGTAATATTTTAAAATTTCTCCCTATATGAAAGGATTACAGCAGTTCTTGCCCCTCAATTGACTTAGGGCATCTCCAATGAAACACCAAATTCTACACCAAAACACTTTTACACCATTTTTGATATAAAATGTTTCTCCAATGAAGCACCAAAATCAATACCAAAATGGTTTTATGAATAATGTTGTACCATATTTGGTGTAACACTATTCATAACACCATTTTGAGAAAAGTCTAAAATATCCTTATTACTTTTTCTTATTTATATATATGTTTTATTTTATATAATATTTTAAGTTATTATTATTATTTTGTTATTATTATTTTATTTAATTTTTTAATTTTTAAATATTATATTAATGAAAAAATATTCAACACAAAAATTAATAATAAAAATAATATGCCAATAACATTAATTACTAGATTACATATTACAAAATTAAATATACAAAATTTAATTAACACAAATTAAAAAAGATAATAAAACTATCATAAATTATAAAAATTATTTAATAATAATGTATTAAATTATTGTATTTTTCTATATTAATGTAATGTTTAATTTTTCATAATGTACTAATTTAGTTAATTAAATGCAAATTTAATAATTTTCTATATTTTTTTGTTAATCGATATAAAATTACTTATTACTTAATTATCTATATTAATAGTAATATTTATTGTGTTAATTGAATTAATTCTTGAGAATTAAAAGAATAAAAAAAGAATATTCTTTTTAGTGTAAATGGGTTGGAGATGAAATAGTAATTTGGTGTGAAAAAGGTATATTTTTGTTGTTGGTGTTATACCAAAATTGTGTTTACCATTGGAGATGGCCTCAAATCATAGACGTGGTTTTTAATGACTAAACCTCATCAATAATATAACCACTTTATATATATATATATATATATATATATGTATATATATACATGGTTCAACCATAGATATTCAATTGTGAAATGTTAACCTACCATAACGTGATGTGTTTCGGTGCCAATAAAAAAGTAACCTATTAAATAGTATTTAACATCTAGAAAATTGCCAAATAAAATGCATCTGGCAAATATCATAAATCTGGCCTTGATATATTGATTCGATCTATGATCTAGTTATTGGAATAATTTTGTGAGTGGATCACGAAATCTTGGTAATCTTCTTTGCTCCCAAGTGAATGGGGAGTCGACTTTGAAATCATCGCCATGCACCCGTCTCACATGTATGTGCTTCAACAAGAATCACACAAGGTAGATTAATATAATATAAACATTTGGTAAAATGACCCGGTACCAATAGATGAAATACATTACATAGCTTCGTTTTAGCGATTGGCAAATTACCCGTTTAGTGACCTTGGCATTTGAAGTTCTACATGGTGGTACTATGGGTCATGTGAATTCAGATACATGTTGGCATTCAATAATAGATACATGTTGGATAAAGAGCGGATAAAGTGAGTTTGTAAGTGTAAGAGCTTGTAAGCAACCAACCGTCGAGGCATGGTCCGGTCTTTGCACGATTGGATACTCAACTGAACCCCACTTAATAATAAAACTTAAAACTTAAGTGTAAGAGCTTATAACCCTTTTATAGGCAAAAGTCCGTTATTACCAAACACTATTACATTATTTACAATATTGCTATGCTTTGCTTCTAGCAACTGAAACAATATATCTATATCAATAATTGGCCCCCATGTGTAACACATGAGTCCTACGATTGTTGATCTTATTATAAACGCAAGAAACCCCTGGTTTGTAGTAAAAGTTAGATAAGGAACCAGTAGATGCTTTGTAAAAGATGTAAGAGCTTGTAAGCAACCAACAGTGGCTAATAAAATATTTAAGTTTTAAAAAGTGCTCAGAGGAGCGACTTTCCCAAAAGGAAAATTCATGGGTATTCATATGAAAGTATGCTCTGTGGTTCTTGGGTCGCTGGATCTCGCATCAATTGTTCTGAATATTGATC